>MNCI01025409.1:1034503-1114902 GCA_015680685.1 Gnetum montanum
TGGTATTGACCGACCCGGATAGTGATAAACATAGGTTCAGTTGTCACCTGACCTTTCTCAGGATCGTCTTTGATAGACCCGTCGTGGAAGGTCAGCGAGGAAGGCGTAGGTTGCTCAGCTTCGGGAGGAAACATGACAGCATGTATCGCTTCCTCCACCACTGGCAAGCTTTCATCCACTAATATGGATGTCAGCATGTGAATCATAGCCTCACGGTGTTCTCAAGACGTCATAAGCAGGTCGTAAAGGCTCAGCGTTGTGTTTTTTTATTTGAGAGCCTGTTTAACTTGCGTAAATGCGTCGAGGAGGTCCTTCTCCCGGCTAGGTTGTTTTTCCCCCTTGTCTTCTTCCATTCGACCCAAAAGACGAATCTCTCGAGGTGGGACGGTGTTAGTCAAAGGGTTGCTCTTTTTCCTGCCAAGAGAAGGCGGTTGCGTTTCCGCACCTTTATCTTGCCCCTGAGGTACAAGTGAAGGCACAGAGGCCAGAGGCCTAGGCTTAGGGAAGCCGAGCGTAGAGTGGTCTTTCGTTGCGTTAACTAATCTGTCCTTTCCCTTTTGTTTGGGAGGTGAGGGTTGACGCTTTTGGTTGGAGGTCTGCCCTTGCGTAAGAGGAGCAGCCTGTGGTTTTGGCGCCCTGATAATGAAGGGCGCCTTGGGTGTGGGCGTGGACGAGGCCGCGGCTTGACTATTGCTGCGTGACTGAGAGTGTATCCGAGAAGGTACCCGTATAATGAAGGGTGGCCTCGAGACCCCACTGGCTGCCGGTGAAATGGTTGGCCCCCTTTGTGAGTTGGCAGGGACACGCAAAACAAAGGGTTGTTTTGGCGGTTCCCTCCTCTCACTGTCCGTACTTACCACAGTGATTGTATAAGGATCATCGTTTGCGTTCAACGGGTCCTTATACACGTGCAATGTTTGGTTTTCTGGACGTGTCGGGTTGCTGCTGTCTAACTTGAGTGAACCATCGTCCAGCATACGTTGAATGTCGTCTTTCAACACCCAACAGTAATCCGTATCGTGACCACACAGCTGGTGGTAGTCACAGAAACGGTCCAGCCTGAAAGATCTTGGAACTGGTGGTTCGTTAGGTAAGGCTAGAGAAAGGTTCTTCAGCAGTTCACAATGACGTCTGTGACGCTTCAGAGCCTCCTCGGACACCTTCTTAGGTTGAATGTGCCCTGCCCCTAACAGTTGTTTCAGCATTTCAGAATGCTTTACAGGCAATGCCGTGTACTTTGAGCGATCCTTACGCTCAAAGTTTGGCTTAGGCTTGGGGGGCCCTTTAGGGGTAGTTGTGTCTTGGCTGGTGCCGGCACCAGCCGTGGTTTCAGCAGGCGCCGTGGATGCCTTCTTGTTCTTAGTCTTTGTACTCTCAGTCATTGCAGCTACTATCGTTGTCGCTGCTTTCCCTTTGTCTTTGCTCTTGTTATGTGCGTTCCTGTAGGCGACATACGCTGGGTCTTTGCTAGCCTCCGCAGCATCTTGGATGCTTCTAGTTTGAGCAAAGACCTGGTGTAGAGAGTTGGGGGAAAGATAATACAGTATTGACTTAATAAAGTCATTGACTGCTCCCTTGAATATAGCAAGTAGATGCGAATCCGCGATCGGCTCGCGGATCTCATTCAAGGTAGCATTCCAACGTTGTATAAACCTTTGGATGGGCTCGAGCGGGTCTTGTTTCACCCCCATGAGCTGATCCAATGTGACTTCCGGTTTCAAGTTGTATTTGAAGCGGGTCACAAATTGGGTCAGCAGCTCTTCCAAGGTTGAGATGAAAGAGCGTGGGAGGGCTCGGTACCAATCCAAAGCTTTCCCTGTTAAGGACATTGCAAAGACTCGGATGATGGTGTGCGGCCACTATTGTAATAATAAGGACTCAGACCTAAACGTGACCAAGTGAGCGTTGGGATCCCCCTCCCCATTGTACTTGGTAAAATGAGGCAGAGACATCCCTGGCGGCAATGACAACATAGGGACCGCTGGACTAATCGGATCATCCTGGTAAAAGTCCATGATCTAAATAGTATCAGAACCAGTAGCTTTGAGGCATCGAACCTCCTCGGTGAGAGTCTGTATAAGCTGGAAGGCTTGGTCCAGACCCGTTGACGGAGGTGTCTGTGCAGAAGGCACAGGAGGTTGGACTGGGAGGGCGAAGCGAGGGAACGGAAACGACGGGAGAGGTTAACTGGCTGCTTGTGGGGCGGGGATCCCTGCAGGCGGAGGGGCCTGTGAAGACCACCACCCACTGGTTTGCGAAGAGGGGTTAGCCACCGCCTGCTGCGTAAGATAGGGATAGATATACTGCGGGATCCCCTGTGGAGCTTGCGTTGCAGGTGCAACCGAGGGTTGCACGCTATACACCACAGACTGGGTATGTTGCACCGCCGGGTTAGCCCACTGACCTGCGGCAGGCTGTTGGATGTATGTTTGTGGCTGAACAGCTGCGGTGATCTGTTGAGTTGGAGGGGGCGGAAGCGACAAGGTCTGTGCCAGGCGCGTTGCGGATACGTTGTGAGGTTGTATCTGAGGGATGAAATGGGTCGCGGTGGTCGCCGGGATCACCACTGGGATGTTAAGTACCTGTGGTGACGAAACCGCCCCAGTGTTATTATGCGGTATTTGTGCTTGCAGCCCAGACGGCTACGCGGTGGCCTATGGCATGGCAGGGAAATGCATATGTGCGGTCATGGCTGAGTCAAGAGGAGCGGCCTCTCTGTTGAAAGGAAACAAGGGATTTATATACGTTTGGGGGCTCAGAGTATGGAACGAATGTTCCGACTGGGCTGCCAATTCATCCTCTTCTTCTTCCCCATGCTGGGGCTCCACCACAGCTTGTGCTACTTGGCCCCTAGCCATGACCAACTGTGTAATGAGCTCATGTTGGTGTTCGGTCAAGGGAATGATGTCGTAAGCTATTGGCTTGAAATCATGGCCCCCTCGGTGGGCCACCTCAAAGTTTCATTTCGCTTCGACACTCGGCTCGGCTAAGAACCAGCTTCGCCTAGATCTTAACACAGATAAAGTTGTATTCTTCAGGGGTTATAACCATGAAGATGGGCTCTTTTCCCTGAAGCCTCAATGAATGGCGCAATGGCCCCTGAGATCCTGTTGCGCCCGGAGCTGGTCTTGTGACCGCAATAGGGTTCATAGATGCGGCACCCAAATCGGCAGGGACCATGGCGGTTGTGGTTGTGTAAAAGGAATCCATTGATGAGATTGATAGTGACTGGTAATAGGATCTAAGAAATGGCTGGCAATAAGATCACAAATAGGCTTTCTACCCTGTAGGATTCCAAAGGAATCGTTGCTGAGACCAATCTACACCACACGATCTATCGTAAGCTTCCCTGGAGGTATTACGTTTACGATTTTGGGTATAGATCGCTAACAGGGCTACCCGAAATATTGGATCGGAACCTAAGAGGCCCTCCTTCTAGCGCCAGAAAACTGTAACGACGGAAAATGTCGGCAGCTGGAAAATACCGAACAAATTCTGTGTACACAGTTCTAACCACGGATCCGCGCGAGGGCTATGCTGGAAAAACGAATCCGCAGCGCCCTGAACGGTCTTGTCGATCAGACAGGGACTTACTAATCAGTAAACCGATGAATATCTCATGAAACGATCTGATTCGAGGAATCGCAAAAATGAGGAGAAAACGATGTAGATGAATTGCAACGATGATAACGTTAAACATGATGAGAGGAGGCTGACATAAGAGAAACACGTAGTTTCAAGATCTACGCTTTGCCTTGAAAGATGTATATTTTATATATTTCACTACACTGGGAAGACCCCGATTACTGGATGTGAAGCAAGCACAAAACAACAAGAAAACTGTCCAAACAGAAGTCCGATCTACCTCGTGGGCTAAAGTCGGGATGCAAGGAAGGTCAAGTTTTGACGTCTACCGATCAACTGTTTCTGACCAATAGAGTCTTCCCCAGCAGAACGATTACTCCTATCGCCAATGCTCAAAGCGAACTGTGCTTTGTTTCTGCCGTAAGGTGATGCCATCAACAATTGCCAAAGTGCTACTCTCTGTATCTCTGCTCAAAAGTGATAAGTGCTCCAGTGCTCAGAAGAATGCCTTTGCTTCTCTGATTTGCCAATCCCTGTATCTTTGTCAACTGGGGTATTTATAGGCTGCGACGCTCTGTGGAAAAGACGCAACCCTGATGACGTGTGTCCCGAGTGTTTCGGGCACTGTTGGTTTGACCATTTTTTACGTCAAACTTCATGACTATGCACAATATGCTCGCGTATTGTGCGTGTGAAGAAGAGGTGCACGTCGGGCATGTTTCAACTGTCTTTGGGTTATATTACGCTCATTCACGCTGTGTTGCGTGTATGAGCGTAACGTAACATGGAAACAATGGATTCACGCTGTTTTACGCTTTCTCACGTAGCCGCGCGTAACGAAGCGTAAAACAATGTTTAGCTTGGCGACGCGATACGCTATGATACACTGCGCTGCGTGATGAGCGTATGATAAGCAATCGCACTTTCTTAGACTTTGCCTTTGACTGTTTTAGAGCTTATTACGTTGCCGTGCATAACAGAGCGTAAACCTGGCCTTGAAAAAAAGACTTAGCAAAATACATAAGAAGTCACATATTACGCAGCTCAAGCTTCTCCCTATGCCGAAGTAACTATCCTTCTGATTTCGGGCTATGTTTAAACAGAATCACGCTAAGCACCATTACGCTACATCGCGTGATATAGCGTAAACAGAAAGCATAGAAAGATTAGGAGTCTGCACAAGAAGTTGAGGACTTGATGCTACGCGCCTCTTGGTGTTGCTCTGTCTTATTTTCCCTTCTGGAATTCTGACATGTGCCCTTACCTGAATTGCGAATCTTTGCTTGAGGCCGACTCGCAATTTTCACGGTGTTTCAGGGACTTTCACTAGGAAATCCTCGATGATGCTTCTAGCCTCTAGATCAAGAGTAGTTAGGCCATTCCAAGGAATAAAGGCTATATGGTCAAAAGGCTTTCAAGCTCAATGTTGAAGTATTCAAGGTCAATTGATTGACTAACATTACCAAAAGGGTCCACTTCGGCTTAAAGGAAAGTCAAACTATTCCGACATCTTCATAGCCTAATCCTGCATGTCAACAAAGACACATTAAATGACATTTACATAATATAATTGTCAAAATAAGTTAAAACAAGGTAATAAATGATATTAATGATTTATTTTGAGTATTATTTTGTCAAAAAAAGGCAAAGATTTCATAACAAGGCCACAAATGAATAAAATAATGATGTTTTATTGACAAAATAAGTCAAATTGACCACATATTAACTATTATCAATGTGTTTCAGCAAGTATGGTAGTATGTGGATAGCTTGTTTCACTAAAAAAACGTATTTGACCTATGTGGACAACATATTAACCATGAACCCTAATTCTACATGATTTTTAGGTCAAATAAGCTAGTAATTTCACTATTCCAGTGTTTTTGGCACTTGGGATCTTAGATTTGGAATTGTGAGACCCACTTGTCAATGTACTATAGTAAAAGGGACATCGTCTTAGGCTATGGAAGGCAATTTCACACCAAAAGGTAGCATATTAGGTTAATATCATTGTTGCAACATATTTAGGTCAAATTCACTATTAATTTCACTACCACAATGTGTGTGGGGTAGGCTTGGATGATAAAACTCCATTACCACAATATATTTAATCAAACTTGGATTTTTAAGTTTCTTATGCTCAACATATTTCAACAAGCTTGGAAATTTTGGATTTTTCTAGGCCCTATATGTAGTGTTTTGCCCATTTTTGCTTATTTTCTTGCATTGCTTTAGTTTTCTATAGCCACATGAGTAACGTTTTTGGGATTTTTCCTATATAGGATCAGTTTTTTTGACCTCTATAGTCAAGAAATGAAGTGTAAGAAGGTTTTAGGTCATGACTACAATTTTTCAAGTTTTTTCTAGATAAAACTATGTCAAATTAGGGGTTTTAGGCAATTTTTCGTGAATTTAGAGTTTTTCTGCCCTATGTGAGTAGTGTTTTTAATAATTTTTGCTTAATTAATAGTATTTTCTACATTTAAAGCTAGTGATTAATTTTTAAAAAATATTTCCTATCCCTAGGACCAGCATTTACCACATTTTCCTACCTACATATAGGGTTTTTCATTTTTTCTTCCCAATCTTGGTAGTGTTTTGATGCTTGGTGGCTTAGATGTGTGTAGTGGATTTTCTTTGATTCTGTAGTTAGCATGTTTGATCCCTGGTTTTGGAAGAGTGGTGCTTTTCCCTCCCTTACTTAGGAAGGAAATGTTTTTAGAAATTTTGATCTTTTGTGGGAAGCAAAGGGTAGCGTGTGTACTTCCAAGACCATGAAATCTTAGCATTTTTGTCCTTCTCCCCCTTCATTCCTAGCATTTTTTACTATCCTAGTTTTAAAGCCAATGTTATTGTGATTTTTGACCTCCTCAAGCCTCATCATTTTTCATTTTGGTCACATCTTTTGGTGTAAATCTTGTTTTATGTTAACTGTTTGACAAAATGCTTGTTCATGTTTTGCATGTCAATTGTTTGACAAAATGCTTTTTTTTGTTTTGCAAAATGTCAAACTATGTTTTTCATGTCAATTTTTTGATACAATGTTAAACTTGGTTTTTTTTCATGTCAAGTGTTTGACAAAATGTCAAATCCATTCAAAGTTGATTCATGATAGTTTAATCTTAGTATAAGTGTAATCTCATTCATGTTTACACGCTTGGCTGCTTTGTTGTTCATGGTATCATTTGTTAATCATTATCAATTTTAACATTATTTTTATCTTTATTTTAGTTTTAATGTTATCTTATGTTCTCGTGGTTTAATGCTTTCCATTATTTTTGTTCACAAGTGTCTAGTGATGATGGTGATGACTCTAACAACATTCCCCCTCCACCTCCCTTAGCTTAATATAAGCTGCTGCTAATGATGTGTTGTCATTTGAAGTTGTTAAGGCTATTAATTTGTTGCTTCACTTATGATTTTAGAGACTATGTATAGTCTATTTTGTTACACTGTGTAACTATGACTATGGTTATGGTCTACCTAGCTATGTTTGGCCACATGATGCTACATTTTGGTTTTAGTTGTCATGCTACTATTTGGCTACAAATTTAAGCTACAAGTTGAAACAATAGGAAAATACAAGGCTACAAATTAAAACTCAATAATGTAATATAACAAGATGCCAATTGTAAAATAAGGCATAACCATTAAAGTAAAAGCTGCAAATAATGCAATAAAGTAAACAGTTCATAAAGTATGTACAAGGGAAAGAAAGAAAGGCTACATTAATTATGTAATTGTTTCTTAATCTTTGACAAAATAGGAAACTGCTAAGACTTTTCTTGAATGATGTTATACTCTTTGTTACCTTCATGGATAAGGCTAAATGGAAGTTCCTTTTAAGACTCATTCAAGGCTTTAGTGTGATTGGTTTTAGCTTTGTTGATTTCATTATGATCATTGATTTTGCTACTAGTCATGGGAGTTTCTTCTTGGACCTCCATCTTAGATCCTTGTATAATGTCAACATTATTGATGGATAAGGAAATTCTATTGTCTTTTTGAATGATGATTTCACCTCCCTCATAAAGTATATGAATCTCTTAGTGAATAGGTGATGAAACCACTCTCAACTTAGCCAACCATAATCGTCCTAGAATCAAGTTAAAGCCTGATGTCTCTTCAAAAACATGGAAGTCATTAGATCCAAGGAACTATTTCCCAACCACAAAGCCTAATAAAATAGACCCTCTTATTGTCACTTGGGATCCATTCAAGGATTTAAGTGCTAAAGTAAAAGTGTCTTAAATTATTTCAACTAGGACTAACTACTTGACAATGGACAAAGTGATGACATTCATGGCTACTCCATCATCCACATGTACATGATGCACTTTGTATTGGTCAACTCATATGGTGATAAAAAGAAGGGCATGCAACACTTCACCACTCTAAGGATTAGTTTTAACCTCAATATCATTAAATGTGAAGGCAATCTGATTCGATTCCTCTTTGAGTGGAGGTGGCATGATAATAGAGTGGATAGACTCTTCCTTGGTAAGTAATTCTTCACTCATAGAAATAGATGTCAACATTTTGACTAAGCCTTCGTGATGAGCTGAAGAGATCATAATTAAATCTCAAAGGCTAACAAGCCAAGAAAAATTTGGTGTTGGATACCTTTAATTTTTATCTTCGTTTCTTTCATTGTAGAAATTGTCACCTCATCTGTGATTGACCTGCAACTCGTATCCCATGAAGAAATGATTTAAAATCAAAAGATCATCAAGAAATAAAACCAATGATTAGATCTAGATTTAATTAAGAAGACCACATTTATGGTTGTCACCCATAAGTAAAATCAACAATATTCACCTTAACTTCTAACATTAAGTTCAAAGATGAATACAATCAATTAAACAAAATTGAATTTAAATAAATTTATGAGAAATAAGGAAGATTACAAAGGAGACATCACCTAATTTGTGACCCTTCTCTATTGTCTCCACAGTCCAACAACTTCACAATCTTAAAACATTGTTGGTTGTTAATTATCACAAAGCATCAACACTCTTCCTTCATAATTTTGTGCACAAACAAAAATTCTAATTTGATGTGATTCTCTCAATAGTATCTCTCTCTATTTCTTCAATCCTTTTCTTCTATTCTTTGTTCCTCTATTGCATCTAGCCAAGGAATTTATAAGGACTGGTCTAGCACATGAGAAGCCACCATCCATGCATAATGGCCATGACAATTACTCTATCATTTTAACATCCATTGTAACGTCCACCACCATCACTTGCATAGGTAATGTTCATTGTAACATCTACCAATCACATGGTAAAGAAATGCACAATTCCCACCACCCACACGCAAGTAACGGCTGCAGAAACATGTAGCTATAAAAATGGCTAGGAACCACACCTCATTACCCATGTAACGTCCACTATAGAAAAATAGCAATCTCTATCAAGGTAGCATGTAGGAAACAACCATAATTTCATGATCAAATAACATAGTTGATGGAGCAGCACACCCACATTACAGCACCAATGTCCAAGTTGCAGCTACATTACCACCATAAATCTGTAACGTGCATTTCTATTACTATTGAAAAAACAAAACCAGAAACCTAAAAACATAACACCAATATAGATCAAGGAATTGAATTCTTCAACTACCACCACATGGCTGCCCAGCAACAAAACTTGTGCCTCTAATTTGAGTCTTTAGTACATAAAAACTAATAAACGAATACTCATCACTATAATAAACTAAAATAAATTAAAATAGCTAAAATAAACATTAACTAAAGAATAATTAAATAATTAACAATATTTAATTAAGATTTAAAAACTACGAATTTTGAGATTTAACACAGCCCTTGACTAGCCTTTGGTCAATGCCTTGCTATAAAGGTGAAAATAAAATAAAATAAAACATTAATAAATGTATAACAAAATAGAATTATTTCAAGATATTTTTTTAGGCATTCAAAATTTAACATATTGAAAACATGTAGACATTTAACAATAAAAAGATTAAAAATAAATAAATTTGTCTATTGTGTAAGTGTAGAAATATTTATTTACTAATTATACCTATTCCTCTTTTCATGATAAATTTTTATTCTTGGATATGAGTTCACATATAACTTGGTTAGGAAGCTCCTACTTAGGATTAATTGGACTTAACTTTGCCTCACAAGGTCTACTTCATTAGGTGCAAAAATGTCTTATAAACTCAAGGTTTAAACCTTTCCTATGATTCAAGGATCTAAGATGCATTACTTACATCTAACTCATTTCCTAACTTGATCTTGGCTTAGCTTTCAAATTGGTTATACCCTACTATCATATCCTTTACTAATTGGTTATTCCCTCCCCCTAATTAAGCTAAGGTATGTAACATACCTAGGTTAATTAGTAAATATAAATTATTAAAAATACATATGGTCAAATGATATACCAAAAAAAAAAGTTGCCCTAGGTTTTCTATATCTAGACTAAGAGGAAACCAAAGGCAATGGGTGAACGAGTGTTAGTATCCATTATTGGCTATCATAGTAGTGATCTTAACCATTGATGCCTACAGAAGACATGATGGGAAACACAAAGAAAACTCATGCACAAAAGTACCACTAGTCAGAGAGATGACCATGTAAGAGAAAATAGGAAGATAACACAACAAAAAAAAGGAATAGAAAATGGTAAAGACTAGGTAAAAACAAAAGTGAAAAATATGATTGAAGAATGGTAAAAATGGTAAACTAAGCTATTTAGCCACCTTGACTTATGAAACTTATACTTAAAGAATATGATTGAAAAATAATCAAGTTTATTATATGTAAGACACTTATTAATCTAAGGCTTACTCTTAGTTGCATTTTGGATTTAAACCTACTTATCTCAAGATAGGAGGAGTTTTCCTTCTCCCTTGCACTCTAGACATGATGCTACCGAATTCTTTACAGTCCCAGCTAACAATAGAATTTTGTATTACCCTCTACATTTTTAAGGTAAAATTTATCAATTGTAAATACTATTTTATAGTTTATTCTATGACATAAGAGTCTTATTAAAGGTTATTTTTAAGAGCTAAAACTTATAATGGATTATTGTTATGTAATTCATCAGGTATGGGATAAGTTAGGTCACTTAGCTCTACAAGTTCATCTTCTCTCGATTCCTCAATGTGATGTTGATGAAGAATCATCAATAGATGATATGATAACACTTCCATTATCATGGGGTTAGATAACTAAATAAGGGTCTTTCCACCTAGTTGTTAACTTCCCTAGAAATTTATGTAATCTCATATTGTAGAGAAGAACTTTATCATCTACAAAAAAAAGTGTTTTTTAAAGATAATCTTATCATGTAATGTCTTCATCTGTTTCTTTATAATTTTTTATTTGTCAAGAGCATGTAGCCATATTTTGTCAAGTTCGTGAAGTTGGTTGATTTGAGTAGCTTGGTTCATGTCTTCATCAAAGTTGAGTTGTTGGGCTAATCGTAAAGATTGATATTTAATTTTACCAAGTAATAGACATAACTTATAAAAAATAAATTGATATGATAAACATCCTAAATGTGGTTTATAGGTAATCTGATAAGCCTAAAGTGCATCTTGCAATTTTTTAGACCAATCCTTTCCTTTAGTACATACAGTTTTATTAATATATTCAAGATAATTCTATTAGCATTCTCTACTTGGCCATTTGTTTAAGAATGATATGTAGTAGCTATTTTATGTTGGAGACCATAAGACTTAAGAAATTTTTCCATGATTTTATTGAAAAAATGGGTTTCTTGATCACTAATGATCACTCGTGGAGTTCCAAAATGTGTTAAAGTATTTTCTCTAAGGAATGCTACAACAACCTTAACATCATTTGTTGGGGTGGCTTTTGCTTCTACCCATTTGGTGATATAGTCAATACAAACCAAAATGTATTGACATCCATTAGATGGTGGAAATGGTCCTAAAAAGTCTATACCCCACACATTAAATCGTTCCATTATTAAAATTGGTTTTAAGGGAATTTCATGTCTTTTTGTTATGGCTCCCGTTCATTTACATTTATCAAATTTTTGCACATACTTATGTGCATCTTTAAAAATTGAGGGCCAATAAAATCCACATTGAAGGATTTTGATAGTAGTACATTTGCTATCAAAGTGGCCATCCCATAAATCATCATGACACATTTGTAGAATTCCTTGTTGTTCATTCTCAACCACACATCTCCTTCCTATGTTATCCTTACAAATTCGATAGAGATATGGACTACTCTAGATGTACCTAGATATGGTGCATAAGAAAGATTTCTTTTCTTCCTTAGTCCAATTGGTAGGTGTTTTAATAGTCACTAGATAGTTGGTTATATTAGCAAACCAAGGATCCTTTCTTATAGAAAAAAGTTCTTCATTAGGAAAGTCATCATGAAAGACTCGTTGTGTACGATTCTCATCAATACTTTCTAGCCTTGAAAGATTATCTACTACTACATTTTCCCTTCCTCTTTTATTTAAAATATCTAGGTCAAATTCTTGGAGTAATAAGCACCATCTCATTGTTCTTGCATTTTTTATTTTTTTGGTAGCTAAGAATTTAATGGTTGAATGATCAGTATATACTCTAGTTTTATATCACATTAAATAATGTCTAAATTTATCTAGAGCATATACAATAGCTAATAATTATTTTTTAGTAGTTGTATAGTTTACTTGGGCTTGGTCTAAACTTTTTGACACATAATAAATCACTCATGGCTTATGATCAATGTATTGTCCTAAAACTGCCCCTACTACTATGTCACTAGCGTCACACATTAGATCAAATGGATAATCCCAATTAGGTGCATTTAATATAGGGGCTATGGTTACTCATTTTTTCAATTCCAAGAATGCTTTTTAACAATCATTAGTCCGAACAAATGAAACATCTTTTTCTAAGAGCATGTATAATAGTTTACCAATTTTTGTAAAGTCCTTGATAAACCTTCTATAATACCTAGCATGTCCTAGAAAATATCAAAAGAGTCTTTAAATTAGTTGGAGTTGGAAGTGTAGATATGACTCTTATTTTCTCATCATCCATCCTTATCCCATCTTTAGAAATAACATGTCCTAATACTATGCCACTTGTAACGATCAAGTTACTCTTTTTCCAACTTAATTTTAAATTTTTATCATTTCAAGTCAAATTCTTCTAATGTAGGAAATGAAATGCTATATACTTTTATGATTACTCTATCGCTTAACTATCCCTGGCATAAACAACTAGTTCCATCCTCCGTGCACATCCTGAGCATGTCCTAACCACTACTAGGTTAGACATTAGGCATCACTAGATTGCCAAGTGTCAAATATATGTTCAAGATGGTCATGCTTATGGTTTTCATAAACTATGAAAAGGACTATAACTGTAAAGCGACAATAACAAAAGCTTTAGAATTATTAAAATATTAAAATATTTTAATGCTTAAGTAGTTTAATCCAAATTCTATAAGGAATGTTCAAAAAAAATTTCTTTATTGCCAGTCACGCCAATGGGCTCAGGTACATTAGCACTTGAATAAAGAGTCGTACACTCTTCAAACTCCTACTGCGAGCACTTAGGAAATATTCTAACTTTTGCAAAAAAAAACTGCATTAAATGTTCCCAACCTCAGTTAGAGCGGTCATTGTCTTCCCAACCTCGCTTGTGATATTCTAAAATGATGGTTGAGTGAGATTGAGGCAAATGATTTTTATAAGTTTTCTTTGTTTATCTTTAAAGTCTAATTCTTATAATGTAGGAAATGAAAGATGTCATAAATGTTGTGGGTGCACACATATTTATAGCGGAAGATGGACTCTGCGTTAACGAGGTCACGCTAATGCATGGACGTATGCGTCGATGGGGTCATGTCATCATGGCCATGTCAACGAGGCTTAGTTAACATGACCCAGTCGACACATCAACTAAAAACTTCATCAAGTTCTAATAATTTTCTTTCTTTTTCATTAGTAAGTTGGAAATTTATTATTAATGGTTTATTATGATCTAGGAAAACATACTTAAGTGTACTAGGTAGTTCTCTAAGATCTAAGGAATCTTTATTTGTTGGTTGAATCATTTTTCCCATTTTTCCTAAACCTAAATTTAAAATCTAGTCAAAGAGCTCTTGTTATTCTTTATTTGAGAGATCTAAAGGTCCTTCCTCAAAATTATTCAACACTAAGGTTTTCCTATCTTGTGCCATTGCTGAAGTGGGTAAAGTGTAGAGCATTCTTGCTTCCTTCAAGTCTATATTTGAGGGCTCTATCATAATGGTCAACTTTTACCTTTTTAGCATAAACTTAGATTAAGGATTCCTTTGGTGAATTTTTTTAATTCCAATAACCCTCTCCTTTAGGTTCTACTCTTTGGCCTTGTAATAAAATCTTAGCATCTTAACATTCAATGGGTGGAAATTGGTCTCAATAATAATCCCTAGGTGGACATTAACCTTGCTACTAATCTCGATGTTGAAATAAGTCTTGGTGATGACTCCTAAATGGAAATTAATTTTGGTTATGATCTTTAGGGGGATATTAGTTTTGATTTGGACGTTAGGTCAAGTGATTAGCTAATTCTTTGATGGAATCTACAAGTGAATTCATCTTCGCTTGAATTTCTAACCATTTTGCTTTCAAACTATGGGATAATTTTCTTATCTCATCTAACATATCTTGCAAATTTTTTTTCAAACCCTTTTTTTATTCAACAAAATTCCTCTTAAATACTTTTAATCTCATTAATTTGTTGCTCAAGAACATCCATCTGATCATTAACTTGGGACTCCATTTTTCTCTAATGCACTCTATGGGTTGTAGAAATTGATAGAACAAAGAGACAAGGCAACATGTTTGTTCACAAGTCTCTATGACACTTTTTATGGGTTTTAGAGGTGGTTAATTGCTTCTAGAAGAGGTTAGAACTACTATGAAATAAATTTTCTTTCTCTAGATCTCTCCACTAAGACTCAATTGGCCTTAAAGACTCTAAAAATCCATAAATATTCAAATTTTGGACTTCAAATCAAGATTATTTATGTTTTGAAATGGCTAAATAATGACTTTAAAAACTAATTTTTAGACTTTTTTAGGCCAAATTTGACTATTTCATTACATTCGAAAGGTCCAAATCTATTAGAAAAAATTCTTGTTTTATTGAAATTGGACATTAGAATAAAAACTTATAGCCATTTAAAGTTGCAAAAAACATTTCATGTATTTCAAGACTTCCCTAGAGGTCATCCATTCTAGTGCTACTTCAATTTGCTATAATTTCTTCCAATTTGCTACCACTTCATCAATTTGACTTATTTGTTAATTTTTTCTACATTTTTATATTTAAATTTTCCTACTTCGATTTTAATGACTTTTTTTAAAAATTCCCATCAATTAATGAAAAATTTTGAAATTTTTTGTTAATTGATTTAAACTTTCATGTCATTTGGAATTTTTGTGGAAGATAGGATAATATGATAGGGATGGTTGCCTTTGCTACAAGGAAAGGAAGCATGGTGCAACACTCATGATGCTATTAGTAACCATGGGTAGCTAAAACCCTAGCAACAACTATGACTGTGGTAATGGTGATGGTAGTGGTTGTGGCAAAAAATGGGGGTGATGCTAACCAGTGTCAATAATGATGACAACAAGTAGGAAACCGTAGCAATGACAGTGGGTAGAAAACAATAAAGATAGTGGAGGCGATGATGGCTACAAAGGTCACGAAGAAAGTAATGGTCCTATAGTTGATACTACACAAGAACTTGCAATAGGTTGGCCAACTACAACGTAGCATGGCTAGCTAGTAAGGATGATGTCTAGCTACTACTGGTGGTGATGTACTGCACAGTAGCATGGCGGGCCATGTGCACACGTTAGGCCATGTTGTGACTAGGCCAACTATGACATAGTGCGACATCTAGTTGTAGCCTACCCTTCCCTATCCTAGGTCAAGTCCAAAAATAATTTCTACCCTACCCTACTATAACTTAGCTCCAGAAATATATTATTCATTTTATTAACTAGGGTTCTTACCCTTGTGGCTAGTTGGTGAAGGGTTAAGAGTTACATTTGGTAATTTGGTGGTCATGGGATAAATTCCCATTCTTAAGTTTTTTAAAAATACAAATAAATTATTGAGACACACTATATCTCATGAACCATGCTATATATTTTGATAAAATTAGCATAATTGGAATCGTCTTGAAGAGTACCACAAATTAGACTCATGATATCTTTGGTTTACTAGTCCTATCAATCATTAAATCACGAAAATTCATCATTAGTTAAAAATTAATTAATAATTAATTACTTGCTATCTAAACCTTAACTATGCTTTTTTCTAATTAGCTTTGTATTCAACTATTACTAAAGTTTATAGATTCTTTTTTATACATACATGGGGAAGAGGTATTTTTCCCATCCTCTTTAAATCAAATTTTTGCATAGTAGTTGCAAAGATTTCTTTGCATAGCAAGTTTGCAACATGGCTCCTCCCAAGCATTTTAGTCATGCTTCTTCCATCACCTTAAGTAGCATAGCTTCCATTTCAATTATTTTATGTCAAAATAATGTAGTTGAAGCTACTAATATCTCAAAATTTATAGGTTATCTGACATATTAGTTTTTCCCATATTTAAAACTTATTACTCTAAGGATGCTGATGGGTTTCGATTTGTCATGTCGACTAGGCCCCATTGACGAGGCCTCATTGATGCAATCTCCATCAACTAGGCCCTATTGATGAAGCCCCATTGACACAATCAATTGTGTCAACGTAGCCCTGTTGATGCAGGGGTTTATCCCAGTCTATAAATATGAGCCACCAGCTGCATTTATGTCATCAATTATCATAATAGAGCAAATCTCTTGCAATTTGTCTATTCAAAAGTTAGAATATCTTTCCCGAGTGCCCGCAACAAGAGTCATTGAGTGTATAGATCTTTATTCAAGCATTTTTGTACCTGAGCACAATAGTGTTTGCAGTAATGAAGATGAGATTTCTAATAAACCTTGCAGTATTCTAGATAAATTAAATATTTCATTTATGCATTTAATGTTTTTAATTAATTATTCAATTTTTTTCAATAATTAAGCTAATTAAGATAATTAAGAAAGATAAGCTAAATATATTAAATACATAAGTACAACTGCTTTGAGTGTAACATGTATTTGCTTAGTGATCCTAGTAGCATTATTACTTAGTACACCCAGTAGCGTAAAGCTTGGTAACCCAGCAGTGGATACGTGGGCTTAGGACATGTACAAAAAATGGGATCAAATACTTATGTTAGGATTAGCTAGAGGCCAGTAGGTTAGTTACATTGAATTAGCCATTAAATTACCTTGTCTTTATCTCTATTCAAGCACCAAGACTATAAAACATAAAACTATAAAAATCATATGCCTCAATTACACCAAACCATACCATGTGCTTCACAAGTGTAATTGGGAAGACAATGAATGACCTTAGGGCAAGGTTCACTACCTAGAAGACTAGTGCACTGGAAGCTATAAAGTCCACAAAATTCAACCAGATCATGCATGAACGCTTTGTGATTCGTATGGCTGGGCGTAGCGGTACCTCACCACTAATCATTGGCACCATTACTGGGGACTTTGTTTGTTGAAACATGCACTATGTAGGTTTAGTGAATACCATTAATATCATTGTATGAACCTCAAGGTCAATATCATTTCTGCTATACATAGAATTATAAAATCACATTGATGTTTTATTTCATATTACAAAATTTCTTCTTCTTCTCATAGGCACAAAGATGTCAAATTGTCGATCTTGCAAGAGTGCAAAGTGATATATACTCATCTAGATGGGTATGTATCAAATTTCACTTTCATCATACATCAAGATGAATAATTATAATGTCATGATATGGAGGGCAACATCATCTTGCCCCCCAATCGATCTATACCTACGATGTTGTTTTAAACTCTTAAGTTGGGCATTCTAGATCTTCACGAGGAATATGTTGTGAATGATTATAACACTCAAGACTACCATTTCATTGAAACACAATGCAAGCAAGATCAACATCAAGAGAAGCACTATGAGGATACGAAGGAGAAACATTTCACTAATCCCTTGTTCCTACTAGATCAAGATGATAATGAGGATCCTCCCCTTAAAGGTTCTCAACATGAAGATTCTCCATCCCCTATTATTGGTAATGAGGATATGACCCTAAACCTGCGGTCAATTATTCATAAAATAGGTTTGGGAAAAAGTGACAGTTAAGGCAGGGACTTAGACAAACATCACAATAGTAAGAGATATAAGGATGGTGGTCATAATGAGCAAAATCATGGTGGTGGACACAGTGATGGTGGTGATGCTCCACCTCCCTCTCCATCCTCTTCATCCAATTCCGAACATCCCTCTTCATTTGCTAGTTCTCATAGAAGCTGCCATTGAAATAATCTTGATGAGGATGATCAACAAGACAATAATGACTATCACAGCCATCAAGAATGTAGAGGTGGTAGGAACCATCATTGACACAATCATGATGAGGAGCCTCTGTTGATGACTAGAAGTATGTTTAACATTGTAGAGGTAGTTAGAATTCCAACTAGGCATATGAAAGACAGTTGGAACAAGCACTTAGACATGAATAATATCCCAAGATTTGAGGGGGGCATACAACTCTAATCCTCAGACACATCTACAAGCTTTCCATGATTCATGTGCCTTATAAAGCATAGAAAATGAATGGCAGAAACTCAAGCTCTTCCTTAGGATACTGATCAAGGAAGCTGAATGCTGGTATTAGTCCTTGGAGCTGGAATCTATCCATAGATGGAGTACTATGTTGGAGCTATTCAATGACAAATATCAAACATACTTCAGAGTGTCTAATTTGAGGAGGCAGATCCAAGGATGGAAATAAGGAACACATGAACCCTTGGATGCTACTATGGGTAGATATTATTTACTCTTACACTGATGCCCTATTC
This sequence comes from Gnetum montanum, assembly GCA_015680685.1. Lineage (NCBI taxonomy): Eukaryota > Viridiplantae > Streptophyta > Gnetopsida > Gnetales > Gnetaceae > Gnetum > Gnetum montanum. The sequence continues at coordinate 1,053,052 of MNCI01025409.1, forward strand.
ATGGTTATTCTTAGAGGGAACAACTTTTCCACATCATAGATGGGCTCAGAGCAAAATCTAGAAGAACTCTTGGGATGTATGCCCAAGGGAAACTATCTAAACTAAGAGCTCATCAGATCCAAAGGTTGATAGAGTAGGTAGTAAAAGAAGAAGATGAGTTGTGAAAAAGGGAAAGTGCAAAAGAGTATAAGAGGGACCCTTCCATCAAGAAATGGGAGGTCTAATTTTGTGACAAGGAGGAGTCACCACTTGATGAAGTGGTGAACAGAAAAACCTTACCCATCCAAAAATCTATTTCTAATATTTTTACAAAGGTTAATAAATTATGGGACTCTTTGGATGAAAATTTCCAAACTGCTATGAAGATTGCTAAAGAATTCAAAGAGCAAAATAGTGATCGTAACCATAGGAGGTGAAAAGAAGTTGAACATGCCTACCAAAGAGGTAAGGGCAAAGTTGTTGCCATAGAGGAAGTTGTGGAGACAGATTCCAAAGAAGATGCTAGTTGTGACATTTGTCAATATCAACATCCAAAGGGATTTTTCCCTATGGTGTCACACTTACAAGAGTTTGAGATGTATGTATTGAATCCTTGACTAGCACAAAGGCAAGCACCCAAACAATTGCCTTATCCTCAAGGCAATCCAAGATAGTTCCACCAACAACAACAAGCTTATTATCCAAGTAGAGCTCCATCACAACCATATGAATAATACATGTAGTGGCACCAACCACAATTGTGGGGAATGTCATCACTAGGGTAGCAATATCCTTACAGGCAACTAGATTCACATGGGTACTATGTTCAGCAACCCATCTCTCCAAGGAGTTCTACAATTCATACCTCATTTTAGCATCACTATTACCCTACAGAGTACCATCGAACACATTCACCATCCACTTGGGGGGAGAACCCATATCCATACCACCTTCCACATTTGTCTACACATGTCCCTCTGCCCTCTACCCAATTACCTCCTACTCCATTCATGTAGGGTGAAATCCCTCGATAGTTGTAGCAACAAAATGCCATGAGGGATATACATTCACATCCAACCTTCCAGCCATGTGGTTTAGACAATCAATCTAAGAAATGACCTTCTTTTTTTATCCAATAGTCCTCCTAAACCCTCATCACTTCATGTGGATAGCCACCCTGCATCTCCAACACCCTCATCCTCTACATCCAATACCTTTGAGTTCCCTTTTAACCAAATTCCACCTTGAATTTGCATTGTGATACTACCTCATGTTGTTTCCAATTAGATCAAGGCTGGTCATCTTTTCACAAGATGATCTAACCCAGTAAGTCCACTCATTTACCTGAGAATGCTAGACATGAGCCATGCAAGGATCTTCTTAATTCTAGTTCCAATGTCAACCTCATCTCCGATGACATGTACAAAGCCTAAAACCTATCACCTCTTAAGAAAAGAAACATTCATTAGGAATTGGCAAACCTGTCAATTACTATCCCTCTAGGGTTAGTAGAGGACATTGTGATCATAGTTTGTGGGTGGTCCTATCTTATTGGTTTTCTGGTGAGCAAGGTTGAGAATTGCAAAGGTGACTTCCCCATCATTATGGAAAGATCTTGGTTAAGCACAATCGATGTGTGAATGGGCGTAAGGGACCTCTCCTTGAAAATCTTCAAGAAAAATGAATTTGGATGGTTGGAGAAGAAGCATATTCCATGCATCACATATAGTGATAATGGGGGCAATTGTGTGCAAAAGACTTGGTCAATCAAAAGTACATACATTAAAGCATGCAATCAGTGTGCATAAGAAATAGATATTCAATGGTGTCTATATGCAGCAACCACAAAATAAGAGGGCATCCAGTGGCTGATAGCTAACTTAGAAAGTAGCACATTATGCATGGAACCAACTGAAAGCCTAACATGTGCTTATGTTGAAGGTATGAATAAACTTAAATAAGTTCATCACTAACTCTTTGATGATGAAAATGATGATACCTATTGGGAAGAGTTGGAAATCCTTAATAACTTCAAGTAGGAGCCCCTGGAGTTGAAAACTTTACCAACCAAAATGAACTATGCATTCTTAAACAATGGTAAGCTAGTCATAATCAATGTCAAAATTGCTCCTGAATAAAAAGAAAGGTTGTTAGAGGTGGTCAACAAATGGCCAACAGCCTTTGCTTGGTCATATCCCAAGCCTACTAGAATTAATCCATGGATATGTCAGCATCGCATCTACACTGACCCAACCATGAAGCCAAGAAGGCAGCCATAAAGATAGCTGAACCCCAAATTGAAGTAAATCATCAAGGAGGAAATAGAGAAACTCCTCAAGGTAGGGTTTATCTATCCCATTACGAATAGTAAGTGGGTTAGCCCACTCATAATCATGCCAAAGAAAGGTGGCAAGTGGTGGATCTACATCGACTTCAGGCTATTGAACATGGCAACATTTAAAGACCATTTTTAATTACCATTTGCTGACCAAGTGTTGGACACTATCTCTGGGCATTGCTATTATAGATTCTTGGATGGTTATAGTGGCTATAACCAAATTTAAATTGCACTAGAAGATTAGGCCAAGACAACATTCATAAGTTCCTAGGGGACTTTTGCATATTGTAAGATGTCATTTGGTCTATGTAATGCCCTTGCAACATTTCAACACCTAGTCCTTAGCATCTTTCAACAATAGATCAGCAGTGGTGTGGAAGTCTTCATGGATGACTTCTCCACCGATGGAGCTATGTTTGAGCAAGCCTTAGAATGCCTTGAGCAAGTACTAAAAAGATGTGTGGAAACAAATCTATGAGTCAACTGGCAAAAGAGCCACCTCATGGTCCAAGAAGGCATTGTACTAGGGCATAGAATCACTCAAAAAGGGATTGAGGTAGACCCTCAAAAAATAAGTTTCATCCAAGGAATAACCCACCAACCAGAAACCATTAAAGATGTTAAGTCATTCTTTGGACACACTGGCTACTACCGACAATTCATAGAAAATTTCTCTAAGATCGTAAAACCATTGGTAGAGCTTACAAAGAAAGATGCATCTTTCATCTGGACCAGGGAATGTGAATAAGCATTCCAACAGTTAAAGGAGAAACTCATAGAAAACACCAATTCTACGCACACGAGACTAGTCCAAACCATTCCACATCATGACAGATGCATCTAACTAAGCCCTAGAAGCTATGCTCACATAGTTGGATGATAAGAAACACCCATACTACATCCACTACGCAAGACAAAGCATTGTGGGAGAACAATTAAATTACACCATTATAGAGAAAGAATTAATGGTATTGGTGTATGCTCTTGAAAATTTCAGACACTATGTCCTTGACTACAAAGTATTTGTTCACATGGACCACAGTGCAAATTGCTTCCTCATGAACAAGCCAACGATGAGCCCTCGTATCATACGATGGCTCATGATCTTTTAGGAATTTGATCTCACAATGGTAGATTGAAAAGGGACTGAAAATGTGATCAGTGACCACCTCTCTTTCTTAAGATGGGATAATAAAGAGGAGGAGAGCCTACTCTCTGATCAATTTCTAGATGAGCTCCTCTTTACATTAGCACTAAACGACCAAACACCCATAAAAACAATATGGTATAATGGAATCCTCACCTATCTTCTCACTCAAGAGATGCCACAGGATCCTAACTTTAGAAAGAAGCAACAATTTCTTCATCAATCCAAATACTTCATGGAAATCAACGGACACCTTTACAAGGTGTGCACTGATGGCCTGATTCGTTGGTATGTCCTTGATGAAGATCAACTATGCATTCTCCAGGATGCTCACAAAGGGCCTTGCGGAGGCCACTATGCAAAGAGATGCATATCCATAAAAATCCTAATGGCAGGATACTATTGGCCTACAATCTTCAGGGATGTCCACTAGTTTGTTCAATCTTATGAACGTTGTCAAGGAGATAGTGGAATGATTGCTTGAATGGAAGGTCCTAAATAATGGATTCAACCATTGGGGCCTTTTGACATATGGGGCATTGACTTCATGGGTCCCATCACACCCATGTCCAATGGAAATGTGTATATCATCATAGTAGTCAACTATTGCACAAAATGGGCACAAGTAGCAACCGTTACTGATTGTACATCATCCACTACTATTAGATTTATATAACAAAGTGTTGTAAACAAGTTTGGGGTGCCACATGCACTAATTTTTAACAATGGAACTCATTTCACATGTGTCACTTTTAGAAATTTGATTCAACTCTTGGGGGTTGAACATAAATTAACAACATCTTATCACCCCCCCAAGCCAAGAGTTAAGCACAGGTAACTAACTGAGAGATCACAAAAATCATAACAAGAACCATAAGCAAATATATGAGAGATTGGAGCACCAAACTTAATATGCCCTCTGGGCCTATTGCTCAACATGGAAACTCCCTATTGCCTACTCTCCCTACGAGTTAGTGTGCAAAAATCTTCCAATGCTCCCAATTCAGTCTGAGCTTTCTACACTCTCAACAACTTGTGATCTGGATCTTGACCTTAAGTCTAGCACAAAAAGAAAGAGTGTCCAACCTAAATGTGCTCGATGAAAATTGACTGGTGGTCCTATCTTTGAATGAGGTGCACAAGGCATTCAACAAGCAATGTCATAACCTCAAAATATGGAAAGTAACATTTCAACTAGGTGATAAGGTTCTCTATTAAAACCCCACACATGTACCCTAGAAGATAAAATTTTAAACATTGTGGGAGGGACCTTATATAAATAATCTAACCTTTCCCTCTGGGGCCATGTTAATCTAAAAACCTAAAAGCCAAAATAAAAAGCAGTTCGTCAACATCCAACAAGTGAAACCTTTCCTAGATCCAACACAAGCTAGTGCAACTACCATCTCGACAAATGGACAATCATGTTCCATTTTTCAGATCTCCTCCTTCCAACTTAGTTGTGGGGGAGATGGCCATCTATGCTAACGATCCATATGGCTTCTCAGTTTTTCTACTTTTTATTTTTTGTTTTCTACATTTTTGATTTTATAAGTTATTTATTTTACAAATTTTTTATTTTCAAATTTTTCCCAATTTTGCACCATCATTAATACCTCTGAACTTTTCTTGATTATTTTACACCTTCTTATATATTTTACTTTGTTTTGTTTTGTTTTGTTTAAGTGTGAATTTTCATCATTTTTGCTGATAAAAGTGCTTTATTACTACAGGTTATAGTGTCATTGTTGCTATTTACTAATGATGGTTTGTGCTCAATGTTGTGATTGTCAATGTCTTTTTTTTATTTTTCAATTTTGATCTCTAATGACTATGATATGGTTTATTTTTCATGAAATAGGCAGTGAGTCCACATCATTGGCCCACCCAATAAACTCTATGGTTTTCCTTGTTTTGGGAGTTTGAGGTTTCTTCCATGAACAAAACTTTTAATCAATTGGTGACCTTGGTACTTCTAGAATAGGGAAAAGATTCAAAGGCTTGTGGAGGGTATGACTTAAAGGGGACTCAATACTTCTTGTACTCTTCTACTTACTTTAGTGCGTGGGTGTTTTTCATGAACTTCTTACCATTCCATCCTAACCACTTATAGGAAGATAAATAAAGTCCTTGCATGGTGTGGTTTCCATCCAAAAAATAAAAGAAAAAAAAACAATGGGAACTCAAAGCACACCTCTTAGACACAATAAAAAATAATTCTTTGCATGGTGTGATTTCCATTTCAAAAAAAAACATAACAAAAATTTAAAGCACAACCCTTAGAGAAATAAACAGGCTACAAGCATTGGTTATGGGACTAAAAAGACATGCACCCATGCCTGAAGGTCCCCTCTAACTAAGGCCCTCTCTCTCTCTCACTTCCTACCTTCTCTTATCTTCTCTTTTTGGAATGGTTATTCTTTTATAGAAGAACTCTTCTGTCTTAAGTGGGTCGATAGGTCTTGGAGTGGCGATGCAGAGTCACTAAAAGAGGCTGGTTTTGGTTTGGACTAAGGATGAATCTTCTTAGGTCATTAAACACATATTTCATAAGGGACTTATTATGACCTTAATTCAGGATTCCATTTCACCTTCTTAATCATCCATCTATGCTGCCATAACTCACTTCACTATCGATTTCTATGTTATGCTTGATGTCTTAGTTTGACGTGTTGGAATTCTTGGATAAATTCTTTTTGATTGATCCTTAACTTTTCATAATCATTAATCAACTATGGGGTCCATGGACTCCTTAGTTGGGGTTATGCAAGGGAAACAAGGGCAAATTCTTGCTATGGGGAGGACCCACTTGCATATCTCTTGGTTTAGTTAAGTTCCTTACCTTAGCCATTGTTATAATCCTATCTTTTGCATATTCCTTTGTGCACATCACTCTGTACTCCTTTCACTCTCATGTTCCACCCCATTTTATTATTTTTCCTAATTTTCCTAATTTTGGGGACTTTAGCACTCTCTTCTCACATTTTCATCATCTTCGTGGTTGTTTGGGCTTCCATTTGATCCTAATTTTGTTCAAAATCTCTTTGTAAATTTCAAGTTTTAACCAAGTCAATGAAAGTCAACGATGATCAACAATTGCATTGACGAGGCCCCGTCAACATAGCCAACTACATCAACTAGGCCACAGCAATGTAGTACAAAAATGCTATAAATACCACTAAACACTTAGGAATTTTTCACATTTGGTTCATACTGCCCAAGGAGTTTTTGCAATTTTCAGAGCCCAAAACCTTCCCAAGCCTATAACTCTCATACCATTTATCCAAATCACCTTGTTCTTCAATCCTGCAATTACAGAAGGTAAGCTCTTAGTTATGGGAGTAGCAAACCCCAAGGTTTTGATGATAATTTTTTCAAAAAATTTTGTAACTCCCCTAAACGATTAAGAAATAGATGCTATTAAATCATTAATTTTTGAGAATTTAACCCTTCCAACAACTTCAGTAAACCAAAGATTAAATTAATAATTAACTACTTAATCTATCCAGCCATAATCACACCTTAGCCAAATGTAACCCCCTCATGAGACAAGATATTCCAATCATTCTAAGTTACATAATAATTACTAATCCATTGTTATGTGTGATTATAGATGGCACCAAGATCAACGAGACTACAAGAGGAGCGACCATCACAACCACGGGAGAAGCGACCTAGAGGAGGAAGAGGCCAACAAGAACATGGCCAAGAACAGGCTGAGGCAACCCATGCAATAGGACCTCTCAGAGATGAGGTTGAGGTGGAATCTATCAAACATATTCCTAAAGAGGTAGCCATATCTAAACATTCACAATGAGGCGAAGTGCCAAGCCTTGTACCTAGATTGGAAGTTACACTCACATAGGCCTATCTCAACATAATTGGAAGCTATGAGGTCCAACACTTAGTTCTCCAAGAACTAAATTTTGGACCATTCCTTGAACGAGCTCTAAAAGATGTCAGAACTCAACTGCAAGCCTCTTCCATATGGCCAATCATCACTTCTAGTGGGGAGTGCTATATGGAAAAAACGTATCTCTTCTAGAATAACAAGAAAGAAGGATCCACTATGAAAATCAAGGACATCTAAGTTTCCTACTCAGTGGAGGCCATTACACAAGTCCTTGGGCTGCCAGACATAGGAACATAGTTGACAAAGTTATCAACATAAGGTGACCCTGGAGTAAAGAAGAAGTGGACACAACGGTGTTATGGGGTTGACTACAAGGAGTTTGGCATACTCACATTAGCAAAGTGAGTCTATTTTAAGATATCATCCTACCACCTCAATCCAATGCTAAGGCTCAATAAGGTGACAACCTTCTTCACCCAAACATGCACTTCTTTAAGTGGTAAATTTCCAACAAATCTTCCACAACTAATCTATCTAAAGATAGAAAAGTGATTCAAGGAGAATCAATGTCCAAGAAAGACCTTGCCCTTTCCCTACTTGATCAAAAAACTATGCAAAATGACAAGGATAATCCACTACACAAATGATATACTCAAGCATGCTCCTAGTGCTTCGTGGCCTGAGATGATGAAGGATTAGATGCCTATCATGACCATAGAAGAAGAGTAGCAATGTCCACCTCCACCACCTACTCATGAGCAAACACTGGAGGCCTGCACTATGGTTGAATGCATGTGAAAATTCCAAAAGCAGATCTTGCAACAACAAGAGCAGTAGACAAGGACTAGTGGTGGAGATCCATCTATGTATAGACCAGCCATGAGTCACCTCAGAGAAGTGGCTTATATAATCATCCAGACGAAGGGAGGTGAATTAATGTTGTTTATCCAACAAACATAGTTACCTATGAGGTCAAATCCAAGTGCCCATGAGGTGACAATGTCTCTCTCTCAGCACCATCTATTCCTAGAAATCTCTAGGAATGCTGCTTCCTTTTCGATGCACTTGGAGGAGGATGAGCAGGCAACCATATTGGTGATGCATCACCAAGGATAAGAGATAGTTGCAAAGATCATTACTGATTGAGTCATTGAGGCATTAAACACACAATGCCTGAACTAGATGTTTCTACACTAAGAGAGGTGTAGACATCCACAGGGATAATCAGCGAAAGATTAAGTGTAGCCCAGCATGAAGAACTACTAGAGAAACTAGTGAGAACTAGGCAACCGATTCTAGATATCTTTGATTTTCCAAATACCATCACTACAACCCAGTTGGAGCTACTAAAGGCAAATGGTAAGTGCCTCATCTTGGAAGGGCAACGTGAAACAACTCAAGCACATAATCAATGCTTGGCTACAAAAGTTGCTGAATTGCCTACCCGAATTGTTGACCCCACTCTTATCAACTATGCATTAACATGAGATGAATCTTTTCAACAACTTCAAGAACAGCTTAAGTGAGTTGAGGGAGAAATGGTAACGGCAATCTTTAATCAATCCATAGTAGAAGTTGCAACTCATTTAGTATGAAGGGACTTGATGCAGACTTGCTAAGAAAATGAGACCTTGACCATAGAAAACCATCACTTATGGAATGTTGATGCACAAAAACAACAATTAGAAGAATTTATCCATCAATAGCAGGAGTAGCTTCTCAAGGAAAATACTAAACTGAGGAGATTGGCAATGGAGAATTATAACCTCCTCATGAAGAAGGTTTCCACCTTACACTAAAAGTTAGCTATTGAGATTGTCGCCTAGAAGAACGAGGCTCTAAAATTTGAGAAAGTTAAAAATCATTACAGAGACCAGGTTCACCTACAAAAGGAGGTGAATGAAAAGAATATCCAATCGGTGAAGGCAAAAGTTAATAAGGCCCTTCAACAAGGTAGAGAACTGTGGCAACCCATTGTCAATGGCATTGATGCCTATAACAGGGCAGAAATTCGCATGAAGGAGTTGCAGATTGAAGAGATGACAAAGTACATGGAGTTGGCCAATCTCTGTTATGAAAACTTGGCAATGCTAACTATCGAACAACTATAGTATGAACTTGAAAAGCAAGTGGCGAACTCATACTTTTTATATGAGGCAGAGTTCAAGATCCATAAAGACACCAAGCAAAAGCTTGTAGTTGTGAATGCTGAACTCAAGGTTCTCAAGCTAAAATTCACTAACTCAAGATCAATTACAGAGAACCCGGCCAAAGAATGAATAACTACCATGTGTTTCAGGACACACTTCAAGCATTTGACATTGAGTGCAAGTAATTCACAACCTGATTTATTAATGTGAAGGAGCTCTTTCCTATTTTTCCTTGTCCTTGGAATGTTCCAACCCCAACCCACATCGGCAAAGCTACATGGACTATGAATGATCCTAATGAGCAACGAGGTACCCCTACACCCAACCATATGAATCACTAAGGTGTTACACATGATCTAGTCAAATTTTGTGGACCTATAGCTATCTCATACACTAGTTCCTCTAGAAAGTGAAATGGCATTGAGAACGTTTGTTGTCTTCCCAACTATACTTGTAAGGCTTAAGGGTATGGTTTAAGTGTAATTGAGGTATATGAATTTTTATCATTTTATGTTTTATGGATGTAATCACCTACAACAAGAATAAAGGGTAGTGTAGATTGAAATTAATGTCTATTGCCTAGCTAGCCTAGCATAAGTAACCATCCCACTTTCTTGAACACATATAGCACTGCTAGGCTACCAAACATTAAGCGTTGCTAGGTTGCCAAGTACTATATGAATGCTGAAAGTGCTTGTGCTCGTGTTCACTAATTACTACAAATAAATTTCTTAATGAAATGTGTTAAAGTAAAGAACAAAAAAGTAAAATGCAATAAAGAAAATATTAAGCTATTTTTAGTGTTGTAAGGATTGTCAAAAGAGTTTGTTTTATTCCCATCACACTGCTATACTCAGGTACATTAGTGCTCGAACAAAGAACCATACACACTTAAGACTCCTTCTATGGACACTCAGAAAATATTCTAACTCTAAGGAAAATGAATTGCAAGAGCTTCACTACCTTGCTTGAAAATTAAAAACTAAAACTATTCAAAATTTACTCAAAATGGGAGACTAGGCACAATATTTATAGGCTTGGGAAATATACCCTGACGTTGGACATTCAATGTTAAATCTAGGTCCCAATGTTGCATACCCAACATCATAGCTAACACAAACAGTGATTCATCATACCCCCACAACTAAATGAAAAATCGTCCTCAAGTGAAGAAGAGGAGGAATAAGCTATTTACAATATAACATATTGGGTAGGTATGGGATTATTTATTGACATGACAAACTGACTTAGTTGAAATAGACATACAGACTCTGACTACTCAAGTGTATGGAATTACAATTTTTACAACAATGGGTGTTCATGAGAAGAGTGAACACCTTGGAGAATATCGACATCCAACACCTCTTGGTAGCAAGAGAATGAGAGAGAGAGAGAGAGAGAGATAGAGAGAGAGAGAGAGAGAGAGAGAGAGAAGAGATCCTTCGATCATGAATGGTCCTCATTGTGTGGTATTGTTGCATCATCCTTGGTGAAGATAGTCTTGCTTCCAGTCCATGCTTCCCACTGCAATCACAACAAGATCATGAATTCATATGCAATGTGTAACACATAATTGTTAAATGCCTTATCTTGTCAGTGGTTACACTCAACTAAGTTGTGATTGTGGTAGATTAGTTTCTTTGGTAGTGTTCACAGGAAGGTTCACAAATAGGGTTAATTAAATTAAGTGGTCCATTAAATTAAAAAAGGTTCAATACAAAGAAATATTTGAATAGGGTATAAGAATTCACAATAATGAAAAGAAGAATTCATTAAAAATTGTTATGAAGATATGTACAACTGGATGTCATTGATGGGGTAAGCAAAAATAATTTGATTGTAAAAATATCTAAGGATAAAGAACTTAACTAATCCAACCAAAAGATATGCAAGTGGATCCTCTCCAAAGCAAGCATAGGCCTTTTATGCCCTTGCATAACTTCAAACCAAAGAATCCGTGGGCTCTGTGGATGATTAATGATTACAAAAGGTTAAGTACAAAAACCCAGAAGTAACTAACTAAGAATTCTGACACATCAAACTAGGACATTGAACCAAAACATGAAATTGGTAGTGAGGTGGAACATGGAAATCATAGATGGATAAGAGAGAGAGGGTGGAATGGACTTCCTAATTATAGTCACATGAAGTCCCTTGCGGATTTTGTGGTTAAATGACTTGATAGGATCCATCCTTAGTCCATACCAAAACCAACCATGTTCAGTGACTTCACATCAACATTCTAAGACCAATTTGTCCCCTAAGACACAAGAGTGCTCCCACAAAATAATCACCGTTCCAAATTAGAGATGAAGTAGGAAGTGAGGAAGGGCCTTGGTTAGAGGAGACAAGTCTAATAACCAATGCTTGTAGCCTATTTATTTTATCTAAGAAGTGTGCTTTGAATTTCCATTATTTTTTTAAAATGGAAACCACACCATGCAAAGTCACATGCATTTATTTTGTCCAAGTGTGCTTTGAATTCCCATATTTTTTTTCTTGATGAGAACCACACCATGTGAGGACATATGCATTTATTTTGTCCAAGGGGTGTGCTTTGAATCCTCATCTTTTTTTTTCTTTTTTCTTTTTTTATGAGAATCACACCATGCCAGGACTTATTCAACTTCCTTTATTAATTGGCACAAAATGGTAAGAAATTCATGGAAACACACATGCACCCAAACAAATAGAAAAGTACAAAAAATATCAAATCCCCTTGAAGCCACACCCCATTCAAACCTTTGAATCCTTCCCAATTTTGGAAACTACCAAAGTCACAAATTTATTAAAGTTTGATTAATGAAAAAGGAACTACACATTTCCAAAACAAGGAAAACCATAGCATGTGTGGATGGGTGGATGTTGTGGACTCACTAACTATTACATGAAAAGAAACCATGTCCTAATTATTCGTGATGAAATTCAAAGCTAGAAACTAGACACCAACAATCAAATAACAAAAATAGTACATACCACCATCAAATAACACATTACCAATGTACCTGGAACTTATTAACAAAAAGTTAGAAAATCACACCAAATAAAAGAAAATATAGAAGAAAGTGTAAATTATTCAAGAAATATCAAATGTACTAACAATGGTGTAAAACAAAAATTAGAAAAAACTAACATTAAAAAAAAGATGTAAAACAAAAAGTTGGAAAATGAAAAATGTGTAAAAAAAAAAAAGTTGAAAAATTGAGGAGCATCTTGAATGGTTAGCATGAGTGGCCATCTCCTCCATGACTAAGTTGAAAGGAGGAGATCTGAAACATGGAGCATGGTTGTCCATCTGATGAGGTTGTTGTGTTAGCTAGCTTAAGTTCATGAAAAGGTTTAATTTACTGAATGCTGACCACTTGTTTCTTGTTTGGGCTCTCAGGTTTATAGATCATCATGATCCTTGAAGGAAAAGTCTTGCAAATGATGTAAAGTCCCTTCCACAACATTTGGAACTTAGTTTGTTGAGGTACATGTGTGAGGTTCCAATAGAGAACCTGGTCTCCTGGTCGAGGTTTAACATTTCTTATTTTTAGGTCATGACGCTTTTTGTTATAAGCCTTGTGCAACTCATTAGATGATAAGACCACTAATCGATTTTTGTCTAGCATGTTGAGATTCATTAATCTTTTTTTCTTTTTTTTTGCTAGAATTAAGTCAAGGTCAAGGTCACAAGCCATTGAAAGTGTACAAAGTTCAAATTGAATAGGAAGTGTCGATAGTTTGCTATACACAAGTTCATAAGGAGAGTAACCTATAGGAATTTTCCAAGTTGAGCAATAGGCCCAAAGGGCATAATTTAGTTTTATGCTCCAGTCCTTCCTATACTTACTAATAGTTCTTGTTAGTATCCTTATGATTTCCCTATTAGTAACCTTAGCTTAACTATTAGCTTGGGGATGGTGAGGTGTTGTGAGTTTGTGTTCAACCCCCAAGCATTGCATAAGCTTCCAAAAAGTAGTATCTATAAAATGAGTTCCATTATTAGAAATTAATGCACATGTCACACCAAACCTATTTACAATTTTTTTATTGTACAAACTAAGCAGCAGTAGAAGATTTACAGTCTATGACGGCTATTGCTTCTGCCCATTTCGTACAACAGTCAACAGTGACTATGATATATGCATTTCCATTTAACATGGGCATGATGGGATCCATGAAATCAATGCCCTAAATGTTGAATGATTCTAATGGTTGAATCCATTGTTGAGGTTCCTCCATTCAAGTAGTCATTCCACCATCCCATTGGAATCATTCATAAGAGTGCATGAAATGGTAAGCATTCTTGAAGAGTGTTGGCCAATAGTACCCTGCCATCAAGATTTTAATGGTCATGCATCTCCCAACATAGTGTCCTCCACAAGGACCTTTATGAGAATCTTGGAGCACACGTAGTTGATTAGCATCAAGGACACACCAACAAACCACACCATCGACGCACACCTTGTAGAGGTGTCTGTTGATCTCCATGAAGTTCTTTACCTAGTGAAGAAACTATTTCTTCCTCCAATGGTCCAACCCTTGTGGCATCTCCTCAGTATGAAGATAAATAAGAATGTTATCATACCATTTTAGCTCATTGGGCATTTGTTTAGTTATTTCTCTAGCAAAGAGGAGTTCATTAGGAAACATACCGAATAATGGGCTTTCTTCCTCTTTGTCATCCCATAGCAACCGAGACAAGTGATCAATGACCATATTTTTAGTTCCCTTTCAATCTACCATTGTAAGATCGAACTCCTATAAGATCACCAACCACTATATGACACAAGTGCTCACCGTTGGCTTATTCATTAGGAAGTAGATGGCACTATGGTCTGTGTGCACAAACACCTTGTATTCAAGCATGTAGTGCTTGAACTTCTCTAGAGCAAACACCACCACCATCAATTCTTTTTCTATAGTGGTGTAGTTCAATTGTGCATCCATAATGCTTCGACACAAGTAGTGGATGTAGCATGGATGTTTTTTATCATCTAACTACATTAACACAGCTTCCAAAGCATAATTCGATGCATCTGTCATGATATGAAATGGTCTAGACCAATCAGGTGCTTGTAGAATTGGAGTTTCCACAAGCTTTTCTTTCAATTGCTGGAATGATTTTTCACATTTTGGGATCTAGAAAAAAGGAGCATCTTTCTTTGTTAGTTCAACCAACAGTTTTGCAATCTTAGAGAAATTCTCTATGAATCGTCAGTAGTAGCCAATATGTCCAAGGAATGATCGAACATCTTTAACTATTTTCAGCTGGCAAGTTGTTCCTTAGATGATCCTTATTTTTTCAGGGTCCACCTCAATTCCTACTTGCAATATTTTATGCCCCAATACAATGCCCTCCTAAGCCATGAGGTGACTTTTCTGCTAATTAAGCTACAAGTTAGTTTCAACACATCATTTCAACATTTGCTCAAAGTGGTCCAGGGCTTACGCAAATGTAGCTTCATAGGTGGAGAAGTTATCTATGAAGACTTCTACACCACTACCAATTTTTTGTTGAAAGATGCTCAGGACTAGGCATTGAAATGTGGTAGGAGCATTGCATAGGCTAAATGACATCTTACAATATGCAAAAGTCCCCGAGGGACTTCTAAACGTTATCTTTGCTTGGTTCTTTGGTGCAGTTTGGATTTGGTTATAGCCACTATAACCATCTAGGAAGTTGTAGTAGCCATGCCCTGATATTGTGTCGAGCACCTGGTCAATAATTGGTAATGGAAAGTGATCCTTGAATGTTGCCATATTCAGTAGCCTGAAATCAATGTAGACCCGCCACTTACCACCTTTCTTTGGTACAATTACAAGCAAACTAACCCACTCGCTATCCGTAATGAAATAGATGAACCCCACCTTGAGGAGTTGCTTGATTTTTTCCTTGATGATTTGCTTCAATTTGGGATTCAATTGCCTCTATGGCTATCGTTTTGGCTTCATGATCTAGTCGGTGTAAATGCAATGTTGGCATATCCTAGGATCAATCCCTATCAGTTTAGGATATGACCAAGAAAAAGCTACTGACCATCTTTCAACTACCTTCAATAGCATCTCTTTCTATTCTAGAAAAAATCTTGCATTAATTATAACTAGCTTCTTATTTTTCAAAAATACATATTCCATTCTAGCCAGTAATGTTTTTAGTTCAAGGGGCAGTTACTTGAAGTTCTCGGGAATTTTCAACTCTCCCTAATAGGTATCATCAGAGAGTTGGTGATGAACTTGCTCTAGTTCATCCATGCTCGTGACATATTCACATGTCAGGCTCTCAACTAGTTCCATGCACAATGTGCTACTTTCTAAATCAGTAGTCAACCACTGGGTGTCCTCCTGTTTTTTGGCTACTGCATATAGACACCTTTGAATTTCTACTTCTGGTGCATACTACCTACATGCAGAGATGGATGCTTGCTTGATGGCCCAAAGTTTCTTCACACAATTGCACCACTATCACTGTACAAATGCATGAAACTCTCTTCTTCAGATCTTTCCAAATGCATTTTCTTTAGAGATTTCTAGGGAAAGATCTCTAATGCCCATTCTTACATCTATGGTGCTTAGCCATGCTCTTCCCATGATGATTGGACAGTCCCCTTTGCAATCCTCCACTTTGATTACTAGGAAGTTTGCAAGATAAGACCACCCATAGACATTGGTTACAATGTCTTCTACTAGTCTCAATGGAATAGTGATGGACTGGTCTACTAATTCTAATCTGATGTTACTCTTCTTAAGAGGAGGTAAGTTCCAGGCAATGTACATCTCATGAGAAATCAAATTAACACCAAAATTTGAATCAACAAGAGCCTTGCATGGTTCTTTCCTAGCAATTTGCAAATAAATTAGAGGACTTCTAGGATCAACTAATTTCCTAGGAAGGTTTCCTACATGGATCCAATCAAACACCATGTGAGTAAGCATTACGGTATGGATCTTTGGTAGAGTTTGGTTTGAAGGAGGTCCAAAGGAATTGGATATGGAGGGAGAGGTAGGAGCAAGGTTGTTAACTGCAGGTGTAGGTGAAGGCTTAAGTGGACTATGAAATCAAAAGAAATGTCTCTTCTTTAATCGGGCATTCGACCCCTCCAATTGATGATTGGGTTGCAAGTTAACAACCCTCATAGCTTTGGGTTGTTGTAGTTGAATGGGTAGTTCACCCTACATTGGTGGAGTAGGTGGTAGTTGTGCAACTAGAGGAGGAGTGTGTGTAGGGATAGGAGGAGGATAAGGATAGGAGGTAATGTCCCTTCTTTTATGCGAAGATGGAGTTTGATTATAATTAGAAGGGTAGTAGTGAGACTGTAATTGAGAAACATGACTAGAAGGGTCACATGGAGACATGGGTTGTTGAACATGATAGCCATATGGATCAGGTTGTCGGTAAGGGTATTTTTTCCTTGGAAATGTATATGCCCATTATTGTGGTTGCTACCATTTTTGGTATTGTTTGTATGTTTGCAGTGGAGCTCCTCTTGGATAATATGGTTGTTGCTGGTGGAATTGCCTAAGATTACCTTAAGGATAAGGCAACCTTCTAGATGGTTTCCTTTGTGTAAGTCATGGATGTAAGACATACACCCTAGACTCCTGAGATGTGACATAATGGGGCAACATCCCATAGGATGTTCATACTGGTATACATCACATCCACAATCATCATCTGATTCACTATCTGCAACCTCTTCTATTACAGCAATTTTACCCTTACCTTTGTAATACACATGTTCAGCTTCTTTGCACCTACGCTCATGATCACTACCTTGTTCTTGGGACTCTTCAGTAATTTTAAGGATAGCTTGAACTATGCTATCCATGGAGTCTCTTAACTAATCAACCTTGGCTGTAACTTTAGATTGGAATTTTTGAAGTGGCAAGGCTTTTTTATGCATGCCCTTATCAAATATAGATTCATCCTCACTATCACAGAATTCAACCTCCCTCTTGTGGATGGAAGGATCATGATTCTACTCCTCTACACTTTCTCTTTTTCTAAGTTCACCCTCCTCTTTGACAACTTGCTTTATTAACCTTTGTACTTGATGGACAGTTAGTTTTGACAATCACCCTTGGGCATAGACACCAAGGGTTTTTCTCATTTCATTATGAAGCCCATCTACAATGTGGTGGAGTCGAGCCAATTGAGAAAAACCATGGCCAAGGCATTTGTGCATCAAGGCATAGTATCAACCAATGGTGGCATCCAAGGGTTCGTGTGCTTCTTATTTCCACCCTTGAATTTGCTTCTTTAAGTTGGAAACTTGGGAGTACATTTGATACTTATCATTTGAACATTTCAAGCATGGTACTCCATCGTCTAATAGATTCCAGTTCTAAGGATCAATACCAATTCTTTGCTTCTTTGATGAGTGGCCTAGGAAACAACTTTAGTTTTTACCATTCATTCTCTATGTTTTGCAAGGCACATGCCCCTTGGAAAGCTTGAAGATGATTCTACAGATCAGAGTTATATCCTCCTTCGAATCAAGGAATATTGTTCATGTCTAACCATTTGATAGGACTATCTTTCACATGCCTTGTTGGAATTCTAATTGTCTCTATGATGTTAAGCATACTTCGAGTAGTAAATAGAGGCTCATCAAGGCCTTGATCATGGTGCCTACAATGCCCTCTACTACCCCTTCATTCATGGCAATGTGCTTCTCTTGAATGTCTACATCCTTGATCTTTCCTATCTCGATGATCCCTTGGGTTATTTTGGCCTCGTCGGTCATTTCATTCATTTCAATCACCTCCATCATAGTCTCATCTTCTGCAATCATGGTTGGAGCCAAAAGAAGAAGAAGATGACAAAGGGAAAGAGGAAGGAGAACCAGCACCATCACGATGCCTGCTATTACCTCTCCGATGATCACGACTACAATCATGATCATAGTTCTTGTCAGCATCCTTGTCTTGACTTGCCCCTCTAGATCCTACTTTGTTATTAGATCCCTTGTTATCAAAATCAAGATTGTGAACTATGGAGTGCAAATTCTTATTTTAACCTTCATCATCAAAGTTAAAGAGAGGATCATCATTGAGTGGAAGATCCCCACTAGCTTGTTAGTACAATAGGAATTGAGAATCATTAAGTCCTTTTCCCTTCGAAAGTTCATAACGTTGCTCTAACTACCAATCTTGCAGGCATTGTGCTTCAGTGGGCTAATAATCCCTAGCATTGACATCTTCCATGATATATTCCCCATGGTAGTCTTGAAGACCACATTGTGCAAGCATTTGATAAAGCATTGCAGCAGCAGCATGATTGAGCAGCAACACAATGTTGCCCTCCATGTCACGCCACCACAGCTATTCCTCCTAGTGTAGGATGAAGGTGAAGTTTAGCACATACTCATCAAAATGAGTATACGTAATTTGATACTATTGAGGCTTGGATGGATGAACATTATCAGGCTTAGGCAGAGAAGCACTCTTGTGAGAAGAAGACATTCTCGATTAGTAAAACAAAAATCACAGTGTGCTCTAAGAATTTAATGTAGTAATTGTAAAACAAGATATAACTCTTAGGTTTGTTCCAATGATTTAAATTCTTTTGCTAGATCCTAGATAGTGCACAAAACAAAAAAAAATGTCCCCAACAACAACACCAATGATGAGTGGTGAGGTACCCCTATGCCCAACCATATGAATCACTAAGGTGTTACGCATGACCTGGTCGAATTCCATGGACCTATAGTTATCTCATACACTAGTTCCTCTAGGAAGTGAAATAGTGTTAAGAATGTTTGTTGTCTTCCCAAGTACACTTGTGAGGCTCAAGGGTATGGTTTAAGTGAAATTGAGGTATATAAATTTTTATCATTTTATGTTTTATGGATGTAATCACCTACAACAAGAATAAAGGGTAGAGTAGATTGAAACTAATGTCTATTGCCTAGCTAGCCTAGCACAAGTAACCACCCCACTTTCCTGAACACATATAGCACTACTAGGCTACTAAACGTTAAGCATTGTTGGGTTACCAAGTACTATATGAATGCTCGAAGTGGTCACACTCATGTTCAATAATTACTAAAAATAAATTGCTTAATGAAATGCATTAAAGTAAACCATAAGAAAGTAAAATGCAATAAAAAAAAATATTAAGCTATCCTTGGTGCTGCAAGGATTGTCAAAAGAATTTGTTTTAATCTTGTCACACTATTGCACTCAGGTACATCAGTGCTTGCACAAAGAATTGTACACACTTTAGACTCCTTCTGCAGACACTCAGAAAATATTCTAACTCTAAGGAAAATGAATTGCAAGAGCTTTGCTACCTTGCTTGAAAACTGAAAACTAAAACTATTCAAAACTTACTCCAAACAGGAGCCCATGCGCGGTATTTATAGAATTGGGGATATACCCCAACGTCAAACATCTGACATCATATCCAATCCCCGACATCGTGTATGCAACCTCACAGCTGACACAAATGATGATTCATTAGATCCCATGATGTAAAAGAAGAGAAAATGAAGGAGTGATTCGTTGCTTTTCACCTTCCACCTGAAGTAGTAGTAGGAGTAGGGCAGCCACAGCTACCTTTGCCATCACACGTGCTTAAAGCCAGTCAAGGTCCCTCACAACCTCAAGAGCCACCATTGCTTGGGATTGTCTAACCTTCTCCATCAACTTCACACAATCAAAGAACATGCTATCGAGTTTTGAAGAATCATGTCATGGTGTTCAATTTTGTGTTATGAACACTATAATTTTTGTAATATGTTGATCCATACACTGGGCACTTAGTTGTTATGTCCATTTTATCTTGTTTTGTTTTGTTATGTCAAAGTTAGTCAATAATTACATACCTTCCTAATTTTATAAAGAACTTGAGGACAAGTTTTCATTTAGTTATGGAGGTATGATAAGTTTTGGTTTATCACATTGATTGGGCCGCGTTGATGTCTATTTTGTCAACGAGGCCCCATCAACTAAGCCCCATCGACAAAGTCTATTGTTTCAATGAGGTCCCATCAACTAGGCTCCGTTGACATAGTCAATTGCATCAACGCAAGGGTTTGTCCCAGTCTATCAATGCTTCATTTATGGCATCAATTCTCATAGTGGTAGTAGAGCTCTTGTAGTTTGTCTATTAGAAAGTTAGAATATTCTTCCCAAGTGCCCGTAGCAAGAGTCATTGAGTGTATGAATCTTTATTTGAGCATTGTTGTACCTGAGCATGACAATGCATGCGGCAACAAAGATGAGCTTTTTAATAAACCTTGCAGCATTTTGGATAGATTAAATATTTGATTTATGCATTTAATGTTTTCAATTACTTATTCAATGTTTTCCAGTAATTAAGCTAATTAAGATAATTAAGCAAGATAATCTAGATAGATTAAATACATAAGTACAAGCGCTTCAAGCGTAACATGTATTCACTAGGTAATCCTAACAACATTATTGCTTGGTATGCTCAGTACTGTAGCACTTCGTAACCCAACAATGGACATGTGGTTTTAGGACATGTACAAAAGTTGGGACCAAATACTTATGTTGGGATTAGCTAGAGGCCAGTAGGTTAGTTACATTGAATTATCCATTAAATTACCTTGTTGATGAGTGGTGTGGTACCCCTACACTCAACCATACGAATACAAGCGTCTCACGCGCGATCCGATCAAACTCCAAGGACTAAGTGCTTACGCGCCTTAATGGAACACTTAAGGTTAACCAATCATTTTCCTCCCAAACTTACTTGTATTGTCACGGTTGTATGGTTAAGTAAGTTTGAGGTATGTGATTTTTATATCTTTTATCTTTTTAACGCCTATGCTAATAGGGAAGGGTGAAGAGAACTAAATGACTAACTTTCATTAACTATTTACTAACTAAGTTTAGGTTATCCTAGCATCAGTATCTATTCCCACTTGCCGCACACACCCTAAACCAGAGCAACGTTGTTGGGATTATCAAACGCTACTTGTTACTGGGTTACCAAGCGTTACACACGTGCTCGAAGTGGTCCTACTAAATGCACTTAACTAGTAGAGTCAAGGGTTGAGAGAGATTAATTATCTAGGAAAGCATTTAAACATTTAACAATAATTAAATCCTATTTAGCTTAGTCCATATGCTACAAGGTTTATTGATGAGTGGCGAGGCACCCCTACACTGAACCATACGAATACGAGCGTAACACGTGCAATTTGGTCGAACTCCGCAGACTAAGTGCCTACACGCCTCATGGAACACTTAAGGTTAATTATTCGTTGTCTTCCCAAACTTACTTGTAGTTGTCACAATGTATGGTTAAGTAAGTCTGAGGTATATGATTTTTATGTCTTTTTTGGTTTTTTCTCCTATGCTGATAAGGTGAAGGGTTGAAGAGACTAATTACTAACTTTAACTAACTAACTAAGTCTTAATTAACCTAGCGTCAGCATCCATTCCCACTTACCATTCACACCCTAAACCAATGCAACCATGGTTACCAAACGCTAGTCGTTGCTGGGATCACCACGTGTAACACACGTGCTCGAAGTGATCGTACTGATGCACTTAACAAGGAGAGAAGGGTTGAGAAAGATTTAATTCCTAATAAAGCATGTAAATGATAAACAATAAATAAAGTCCTAATTAGCCTATTCCATGCACTGCAAGGTTTATCCAAGAAGTTCGTCTTTATTTCCGTACACAAATATGTGTTCACGTACAATATCTGCTCGAATAAAGATCCATTCACTTTGGAGCTCCTACTGTGGGCACATGGAAAATATTCTATCTCTGGAGAGGTAAAACTACCAAAGTTTTTCTAAGGGTCTAAACCTAGATGAGAAAACAAGGGAGAGCTTCCTCTTATTTATAGACTTGGTGACAGACCACGATATCACGTCCCATCATACCCCCATGATTGAATGAAAACTCGTCCTCGAGTTCCTTACAAAATATTAGGAAGGTATGGGATTATTTACTCAAATGGAACTAATGGGATGACATGTGAACGGATCATCATTACAAAACAAGACAAAACTGGTGTTCATGACAACAAGAGTGAACACCATATTACATTGACATCAGGCCTTATTTGGTAGTTGAGAAAGAGAGAGAGAAAGAAGTTTTGCTACTGCCAACGCCAAGATTGCGCCTTTCGTTGTCCATCCGTAAGCACGCCATCGATCTTGCTTCTTGCATAACTACTTCAACGCTGCTCCATTCCAAGTGTTCCCTCCAGATCCAATCCATTGTTGTATGATTACCATCTGCACACACAAGACAGTCTTTATATTAGCAAGGGTAAATGAACTTTAATGTAGTGGATACCTTGCTTCGGTGAAAGGTCCATTGGCTGAGTTGTGGTATGGTTGATTGCGGGTCTGGAGATATAATATTGATGACTACCGAAGGTGTAGGGGTTAGGAGAAAATTGAAAAAATTGGGCCCTGTACCCCCATGACTAATTGCGAACCTCCGATAGCGAGAGAATGGAGAAAGAAAAAAGAACAATGAAGATGGAGAAAAAGAAACAACTAAAACGTCGATGAAATGGATGTCAAGATGGAAATGAACAAAACAGAATTAATTACAAAAAATGTTAGGGAAAAGAATTTAACTAATGCACCAAATAGGAATGTCAGTGGGTCCTTCCCAAAGCAGGCTCATGCCCTTAATGCCCTACCCATATTCAAAGAGTCCGTAGGCTCTAGGAATGTCAATTGGAACAAGAGTTAAAGTCTTAACTGCAAGAATTTACCAAAAAGAAAACAATGTATCTACCAAAATATACACTAATGATACAATCGGCAATGAGGTGAACATGGGAGAGAAGGATGAAGAGAAGAGAATGGAATGGAATCCTAAGAACAAGGTGGTGTACAGCCCCTTGTGTGTTTCATGATTAATGTGACTTAGTAGGTCCCATTCCAAGTCTGGCCTCAAACCAACCACATCCAGTGACTTCGCATTAATACATTTGTCCAAACCATCCCCTTGAAGTAACAAGAATATCTTCACCCAAGAGCCACCATCATTCTGACAAAACGAAGGAGGAGAGAACAGGAAGCGAGAAGCGCCTTAGTTAGAGGGAACATTTTTAGTTCCATAACCAGTGCTTGTAGCCTAAAGGATTATTTTGTCTAAGGGGTGTTCTTTGAATTCTCAATTTCTTCCTCTCTTTTTTTTTGTTTTCTTTTTTTAAAAAAAATTTTTATGTGTTTATGCATGAGAACCACACCATGCAAAGACTTTGTTATTTTTATTTGCTCATCTTCTCGATAATTGAGTAACGTTGAAACGGTAAGAAAACTCAAGAAGAACACATCCAAGCACCCAAGAGGATGGCCAACACAAATGCATCAAGTTCCCTTGAAGTCACACCCTTTTCAATCCTTGAGTCCTTCCTTAGTTTGAGAAATACCCAGTCACCGATTCATTAATAGTTCTTATTTAGAAAAAGACTGTACATTTCCAAGCCAAGAGAGACCATAGAACTGGTGGATGTATGGATGATGTGAACTCATTGCCTGCTATATCAAAAGAACCATACCTTAGTATCAACATCATAACTAAAGGTAAAAACCAAACATTAGCAGTCAATAGAAAAATATTTCATACCATCATGCAGAACACTTATTAAATTACAAACTTACAAGGTGGATAACACACACACACACACACACACACAACGAAAAAGTATAACGATGTTGTAAAACAAAAACAAGAAAAGTTAAAGAAATTTGTAAATAAGAAAAGTTAAAGAAATTTGTAAAACAAAAATTTGCAAGACAAACACGTGTAAAACAAAAATGTGTAAAAAAAAAACTAAAAAGAACTAGGGGCCCCCAAATGATTAACATAGGTGGCCATCTCCCCCATGACTAAATAGAAAGGGAGAGATCTAAAATATTGAGCATCTATTTGAATTTCTTAAAAGTGCCCAACTTCTCCCAATTGATGTTCTTAGATTAATGGGTGAAAGTTGGCGATGCTCATATTCCAAGGTATCTATGCCTTTGTTGTTGGCATGGGTTGTTCCCCCAGTTCGTTCTATGCATATTGGTTTGCTCTTTCGACTAGTTGTCAACCACGGGGTGTCCACTACTTGTGTGGTTGCTACATACAGGCATCTTTGTTGTAGAGTTTCAAGGGCACACCTGTTGCATAGAGGAGATGTGGAGCATTCCTTCATGTCATCACCCGATGAATCACTATATGTGATGCATGGAACTTTCTTCTTCTCGATCTTTGTATAAATATTTACCATAGATATCTCCAAGGAAAGATCGTGAATCCCTAGGCATGCATCTATTGTGCTTAGCCATGCTCTTCCCATTATAATTGGGAAGTCCCCTTCATTTTTGTTAACTTCAATCACTAGGAAATCGACTGGCTATGACCAACCACACACAGTGGTAACAATGTCCTCCACCAATCCCAAGGGAATGGTGATGGACTGGTCAGCCAGCTCTAGTTGAATATTGTTGTTCTTGAGTTGCGACAAGTTCCAGGCTTGATACATCTCTCGTGAAATTAGGTTGACTCCAAAACCTGAGTCAAGAAGAGCCTTATGTGGTTTGTTCCCGGAAACTTGGAGGTAGATTAAGGGACTTCCAGGATCAGATAGTTTCTTGGGAAGGTGGCCTACCTTGATCTAGTCGGTTACGGTATGTGTTAACATAACCGTATGCGTTAAGCTCTATTGTTGGACTGAAGGGTGCTCCGAAGCCTTATGTGTTGGAGGAGTGATCACAGACTCAACCGCTTGTTGTTGTGAGAGCTTGTTTGGGCTTTTGGTTCTGAAGAAAGGTCTTCTCTTTTTGCGGTTGTCAGAACCAATAGCGAGTTGAATGTTTACGTCTCTGGTAGCATTTCGTGGCTACGGTTGAGTGGGGAGTTCCCCTTGCATTGTCGGAGCAAGAGATGTTATGGGAACTACCGGTGGAAAAGGTGCGGATGGATTAGGAGGATGGTATGAGTATGGAGCATCTCCCAGAGGAGAAGGAGTCCTTCTAAAGTACTCCCAAACTTGGTAGTGATGGTGGGGAGTTGCGTGACCCATGGAGTCACTTGGAAAAATTGGTTGCTGCACGTAGTATCCATATGGGTCTGGCTTCCAGTAAGGGTACTATTGTTTAGGTGGTGGCATCCCCCATGACTGTGGGTATTGCCACTACTGATGTTGCCCGATGGGTTGTGGTGAAGTTCCACTTGGATAGTATGTCAACGGCTGGTGGAACTGTCTTGGGTTACCTTGAGGATAAGGTAACCTTCGGGGTGTCTGCTGTTGGTTAAGTCTCGGGTTGAGTGCATACACCCCTGACTCTTGTAGATGTGAGATGATTGGACAACATCCCTTAGGATGGTCATATTGGTAGATCTCACATCCACTGTCATTGTCTGTGTCCAAATCCACAACCTCATCGGAGATAATTATTTTCCCCTTACCCTTGTCACGTGCAGGGCCAGAATCTCTCCGCTTTTTCTTATCTTCGTCACTACTTCGTTCCTCCTTAGACTCTTCTATGATTTTCAAGACAAGTTCAAGTCTACTATCCAAGGAGTCCTGTATCTAATCTACCTTAGCCACCACTTTTGTTGTTAGCTTCTGAAGTGGCAAGGTTTTCCTATTCACCAACTCTTTGAGTGGTGACTCATCCTCTTCATCACAAAATCTCACTCCCTTCTTCCAGAGGGAAGGATCACAGTTATATTCTTCCGCTCTCTCTCTTTTTCGTAGCTCCCCTTCTTCTTTGGCTACTTGCTCCAACAGCCTGTGAATTTCATGGGATCTAAGTTCAGATAGTCTCCCTTGGGCATAATTCCCAAGGGTTCTCCTAGTTTCATACCTTAGCCCATCCACGATGTGGCGGAGTTGATCCCGTTGTGCGTAACCATGGCCGGGGCAACAAGTAACAATGCATAGTGGAGGCCCATGGCAGCATCCAAGGGTTCATGAGTACCTTGCTTCCATCCTTGGATCTATTATGCAAATTAGAAACTTTGGAGTACATTTGATATTTATCATTGAAGAGTTCTAACATCATAATCCACCTCCTAATGGTTTCTGGCTCTAAGGACCGGTACCAACTCTCTACTTCCTTGATGAGTGTCCTATGAAACAACTTCAGTTTCTGCCACTCGTTCTCTATGTTTTGCAAGGCGTAGGCATCGTGGAATGCCTGTAAATGATTTTTTGGATCAGCGTTATATCCCCCCTCAAAGCGTGGGATGTTATTCATGTCTAAGCGCTTGATCCGACTATCCTTTAAATGCCTTTTTGGTATTCTCACTACCTCTGTTATACCTAGCATACTTCAGGTGGAAAGCAGGGGTTCATCATGATCATCTCTTTCATGACGTCTATGATATCTTCGTTATTCCCTACTTTCCCTTTGTTCATGCCCTTGTCCTCACTCTCGACTCTCTCATCGAGGTCTCTCATTTTGTCTACCTCTATCCTCACCATTATGTTCTCTATGGTTGTGCCCAGATGTGGAAGGAGAGGGTGAATGATGTGAATAAGGAGAAGAAGATGAAGAACCATCGCCATGACAATGTTTCCTACCTTCTCTTTGGTGTTCCTTGCCCCAACCATGATGACGATCAAGGTGCCCGTCCTTGTCATGTGTTGTTGTTCCCTCAATGAATAGTTGGTATTCACGGGGATCAGAACTAGGGTTGTGTATCGTGGAGTGTAGGTTCTGATACCCCACCTCCTCACTTTCCTTAGGAGGAGGAACCTCTTTTGATAGAGAAGCTATTAGAAGTGGTTCACCATCTCCAATTTCACTTAGGACGTGCGGGACCTCTTTGCCCTTCAACAATGTATGTTGGCTCTCCTGCCTTGAGTCCCTCATACATTGTGCAGATGTGGGATGGTAATCCCTCATGTCAAAATCACCTATAACATATTCAACATAGAGCTGAGTCATGCCAATCTATGCCAAAGCACGAAGGAGCATGTTAGGGATGACACGATCTGGAGGTAACACTATGTTACCTTGCAAATCTCTCCAGCACATCTGTTCATCCTGATGGAGGATAAAAGTAAAATTGGGTATATACTCATCGAGATGAGTATATTCCACCCTATATTGTTGAGGAACTAGTGGATTTAGGTTATGTGTTTGAGACTGCCGACTGTTCTTTGTATGATCCCTAGGTGGTGTAATGCTCTTGTGAGAAGAAGAAGAAAACATTGTGTTTTATTGGTGTGCTAATTAACTGTTATATAAATTTTTGTTTAATTAACCCTAAGGTTTGTTTAAGCTCCCAATGATATGAATGATCTCTTATGTTCTACTTAGCGCACAAACACTTAGTCCCCGGCAACGGCGCCAATGATGAGTGGCGAGGTACCCCTACACTCAACCATACGAATACGAGCGTAACATGCGCGATCTGGTTGAACTCCGCAGACTAAGTGCCTACACGCCTCATGGAACACTTAAGGTTAATTATTCGTTGTCTTCCCAGACTTACTTGTAGTTGTCACAATGTATGGTTAAGTAAGTCTGAGGTATATGATTTTTATGTCTTTTTCGGTTTTATCTCCTATGCTGATAAGGTGAAGGGTTGAAGAGACTAATTACTAACTTTAACTAACTAAGTAAGTCTTAATTAACATAGAGTTAGCATCCGTTCCCACTTACCATTCACACCCTAAACCAATGCAACCATGGTTACCAAACGCTAGTCGTTGCTGGGATCACCACGCGTAACGCACGTGCTCAAAGCAGTCATACTGAGGCACTTAACGAGGAGAGAAGGGTTGAGAAAGATTTAATTCCTAATAAAGCATGTAAATGATAAATAGTAAATAACAATAAATAAATTCCTAATTAGCCTATTCCATGCACTGCAAGATTTATCCAAGAAGTTCGTCTTTATTTCCGTACACAAATATGTGTTCAGGTACAATATCTTCTTGAATAAAGATCCATTCACTTTGGAGCTCCTACTATGGGCACATGGAAAATATTCTATCTTTGGAGAGGTAAAACTACTAGAGTTTCACTAAGGGTCTAGACCTAGATGAGAAAACAAGGGAGAGCCGCCTCTTATTTACAGACTTGGTGGCGGACCACGATATCGCAGGGGACAACGCGATATCGCATACACAATATCGCGGCCCATGCAATATCACATCCCATCATTTATCAAAAAGTTCATCTTTATTATCGTATAAAAATGTGTGCTTAGGTACAATTTGCTCGAATAAAGATCTGTTCACTTTGAGACTCCTACTACGAGCACATGGAAATTATTCTAACTCTAGAATGGTAAAATTGCTATAGTTTGGCTAAGGGTCTAAATCTAGATGAGTGAACAAGGGAAAGCCGCCTCTTATTTATAAACATGACGGTGGGCTGCAATATCGTGTACGCAATATTGCGGCTCATCATACCCCCATGACTGAATGAAAACTCATCCTCGAGTTCCTTACAAAATATTGGAAAGGTATGGGATTATTGACTTGAATGATACTAATGGTGAATGGGGTGACATGTAAACAGATCATCATCACAATACATGACAAAATTATTGTTCATGACAACAAGAATGAACATTAAACACATTTGACATCCAGCCTTATTTGGTAGCTGAGAGAGAAGAGAGAGAGAGAAAGGAAGAAGTCTGTTGCTGCCGACGCCAAGATTGTGCTTTTTGTTGTCCATCCATAAGCGCATCATCAATCTCATTCCTTGCATAACTGCTCCAACACCAATCCATTCCAAGTGTTTCCTCCCGATGCAATCCATTGTTGTATGATTGCCATCTACACACACAACACAGTCTTATATTAGCAAGGGTAAATGAATTACAATGCAGTTAATACCTTGCCTCAGTGTAAGGTCCATTGGCTGAGTTGTGATATGGCTAATGCGGATTTGGAGATATAATATTGGTGACTACCCGAGGTGTAGGGGTTAAGAAAAAATTGAAAAAATTGGACCAGGACCCCCATGACTGAGAGAGAACCTCCGGTAGCGAGAGAATGGAAAAAGATAAGGAATAAGAAAGATGGAGAAAAAGAAACAATGGTAACGCCAATAAAATGGATATCAAAGATGGAGATGAAAAAAATAAATGGTGATTATGGAAATGTTTAAGGGAAAGAAATTAATGGATGCACCAAATAGGAATGCTAGTGGGTCCTCCCCAGGCTCATGCCCTTAATGCCTTGACAATCCCATATTCAAAGAGTCCGTAGGCCCTAGAAATGTCATTTGGAAACAAGAGTTAAAGTCTTAACCACAAGAATTTTCCAAAAAGAAAAAAATGCATCAACCAAGATATGGACTATTGATACAACCAGCAATAAGGTGAGAAATGGAGAAAGAGGATGGAAAGAAGAGAATGGAATGGAGTCCTGAGAGCTAGGTGGTGTACAGCCCCTTGTGTGTTAATGGTTAATGTGACTTAGTAGATCTCATTCAAAATCTAGCCTCAAACAATCCACATTCAGTGACTTCGCATTAATACACTTAGCTAATCCATCCACTTGAAGTAGCAAGAATGCTTCCACCAAAGAGTCACCACCATTCCGACGAAACAAAAAAGGAGAAAGTAGGAAGCGAGAAAGGGCCTTAGTTAGAGGGAACATTTTTATTTAGTTCCATAACCAGTGCTTGTAGCCTAGATGATTATTTTTTCTAAGGGGTGTGCTTTGAATTCTCACTATTTTTTGTTGTGTTTATTTTTTATTTTTTATTTTTTGTGTTTTGTGTGAGAACCACACCATGCAAAGACTTATTATTTTTATTAGCTTAGCTTCCCGATAATGGAGCAATGTCGAAATGGTAAGGAGAATCCAAGAAGGAAACATCCAAGAACTTAAGAGAATGGCCAGCACAAATGCATCAAATCCTCTTGAAATCACACCCTTTTCAATCCTTGAGGCCTTCCTTAGTTTGGGAAATGCCCAGTCATTGATTCGTTGATAGTTCTTATTATTTAAAGAAAGGGGATTGTACAGTTCCAAGCAAAGAGAAACCATAGAAATTCATGGATGCATGGATGACATGGACTCATTGCTTATTATATCAAAAGAACCATACCTTAGTATCAACATTATAACTCAAAGGTAAAAACCAAACATTAGCAATCAATAGAATACAGTTCATACCATCTTCGGAGCATTTATTAAGTGACAAACTTAACAAAAGAAAATCAATAGACACACAAATAAATGAAGAAGTATGAAGGATGTTGCAAAACAAAAACAAGAAAAGTTAAAGAAATTTGTAAAACAAAAACTTCAAAAGGAACTGAGGGCCTCAAATGATCAACATATGTGGCCATCTCCTCCATGACTGTGTTAGAAGGGGAAGATCTGAAAGAATGAGCGAGGTTGTCCTCTCTTAGAGGTATTATGTGCACTGACCATTCTAGATTCATGATAAGGTTTGGCCTGTTGCACATTTACTAGTATTCTCCTACCGAAGCATGTATTTAAATTTTTTAGAAGTGTCCAACTTCTCCCAATTGATGTTTTTAGGTTAAGGTTTGGAAGTTGGCGACGCTCTTGCTCCATTGTATCTATGCTTTTGACGTGAGCGCCAATTGGTTCCCCAGTTAGTTCCATGCACATTGGTGAGCTGCCCTCTTGATCAGCTGTCAACCACTGGGTGTCTTTTTGTTGTGTGGTTGCTACATACAAGCACTTTTGTATGTTAGTTTCTTGGGCACATCGGTTGCACGCAGGCAATGTTGACCATTCCTGTACGTCATCACACCCTATATCATTGTATGTGATGCATGGAACTTTCTTCTTCTCGATCTTTCCAAAAGTGTTTTCCTTAGATATTTTCAGAGAAAGATCAATAATTCCTAGGCATGCGTTTATGGTACTTAGCCATGCCCTTCCCATTATTATTGGAAAGTCCCCTTTGTCATTGTTTACTTGGATCACTAGGAAATCTGCTGGATATGACCAACCACACATAGTGGTAACGATGTCCTCCACCAGTCCTAAGGGAACAGTGATGGACTGGTTAGCCAACTCTAAGCGAATATTGCTCTTTTTGAGTGGAGGCAGGTTCCAGGCTTTATACATCTCTTGTGATATTAAGTTGACTTCGGAACTTGAGTCCAAAAGAGCTTTACATGGTTCATCCCCAGCGACTTGGAGATAAATTAAAGGACTTCCAAGGTTAGAGAATTTCCTGGGAAGGTGGCCCTCCTTGATCCAATCAGTGACAGCATGTGTTAACATAACCGTGTGCGTTGAGCTTTGTTTTTGGTTTGAAAGGAGCTCTGAAGCCTTATTTGATGGAGGAGCATTCAGAGGCTCAACTACTTGTGGTTGTGAGAGCTTGTTTGGACTATTGGTTCTAAAGAAAGGTCTCTTTGTGTGGTTGTCAGAACTAGTAGCGGGTTGAAGGTTTATAGCTCTCACAGCATTACATTGCTGTGATTGAGTGGGGAGTTCCCCTTGCATTGCTAAAGCAGGTGGTAATAGAGCTATCGGTGTGAGAGTTGCGGATGGGTTTTAAGGATGGTATGTATGTGGTGTGTCTCTCCTAGGAGAAGGATTCCTGTAATACTCCCGTCTTGGTAGTGACGTGGTGGTGTCACGTGACCAACAGAGTCACGTGGAGAGATTGGCTGCTGCACATAGTAGCCATATAGATACAGTTGCCAATAAGGATATTGTTGTCGTGGTGGTGGCATCCCCCATGACTATGGGTATTTCCACTGTTGATGTTGCTCAATAGGTTGTGGAGGAGTTTCACTTGGATAATACGTTAATGGTTGGTGGAACTACCTTGGGTTACCTTGGGGATAAGGTAATCATTGTGGTGTTTATTGTTTGTTAAGTCATGGGTTAAGTGCATACACCCCAGACTCTTATAGGTGTGAGATTACTGGGCAACATCCCTTAGGATGGTCATACTGGCATATCTCACATCTACCATCATTGTCTGTATCAGAATCCACAACCTCTTCAGTGATGGCCATTTTACCCTTACCTTTGTTATGTGCATGGTCCAAATCCCTCTTTTTCTTTTTATCATAGTCACTACCTTGCTCCTTAGACTCTTCTACGATTTTGAGAACAGTTTCAAATCTATTATCTGAGTCCCACATTTGATCTACCTTTGCCAACACTTCTATTGTTAATTTTTGGAGCAGCAAGGTTTTCCTATTCACCATCTCTTCGAGTGGTGACTCTTCCTCCTCCTCACAGAATCTCACTCCCCTTTTTCAGAGGGAAGGATTGTGGTTGTATTCTTCTGCACTTTCTCTCTTACGTAGCTCTCCTTCTTCCTTAGCTANTTGATCCTGCTGCGAGTAACCATGGCCTAGGCAACGATGTAACAGTGCATAGTATCGGCCCATGGCAGCATCCAAGGGTTCATGAGTTCCCTGCTTCCATCCTTGGATTTGTTTTCACAGGTTGGACACTCGGGAGTACATTTGGTACTTATCATTAAATAGTTCTAGCATCATACTCCACCTTCGAATGGATTCCGGTTCTAAGAACCAGTACTAGCCTTCTTCTTCCTTTACTAGTGTCCTTGGGAACAACTTTAGCTTTTGCCATTCGTTCTCAATGTTCTGCAAGGCACATGCATCGTGAAATTCTTGTAAGTGGTTTTGAGGATCAACGTTGTATCCCCCCTCAAATCATGGGATATTATTCATGTCTAACCTCTTGATCCTGCTATCTTTTTGGTGCCTTGTAGGAATTCTAATGGCCTCTGTAATGTCTAACATGCTTCAGGTTGCAAGTAGGGGTTCTTCATGGTCATTTCTTTCATAGTATTTGTGATGTCTATGTGGTTCCCTACTTTCCCTTCTTCCATGCCATGATTCTCTAGAATGCCCTCGTCCTCGCTCTCGACTCTCTCGTAGAGCTTTCTCACTCTGTTTACCCTTATCCTCATGGTTAGGTTCCTTATGACTACGTCCTAATACTGAAGGAGAGGGTGAATGTGACGATGAAGGTGAAGAAGAAGGAGAACCATCACCATGACGATGTTTCCTACCTTCTCTTCGGTGGTCCCGGCCCCGATCGTGATAACGATTAGAATGCCCACCCTTATCATGTGTTTGTGTTCCCTCGTTGAACACTTAGTGTTCGTGGGGATCAAAACCAAGGTTGTGAATTGTGAAGTGAAGGTTCTGATACACCACCTTCTCACCATCGTTAGGAGGAGGAACATTGTTTTGTGGAGAGCCTATTGAAATAAGTTCACCACCCTCAATTTCGCTTAAGACAAGTGGAGCGTTATGGGGCCCTTTGCCCTTCAACAAGGTATAGTATCTCTCCTATTGTAAGTTCCTTTGATGTTGTGCTTATGTGGGATGGTAATCCCTTGTGTCAAAACCGCATGCAATGTATTTCGCATATAACTGTGACATGTCAATTCATGCGAGAGCACGAAGGAGCATGTTGGGGACTACTTAGTCTGGAGGCAACACTATGTTACCCTCCAAGTATCTCCAACGCAGTTGTTCGTCTTGATGGAGAATAAATGTAAAGTCGGGTACATATCCATCATGATGAACATACACCACACAGAATTGTTGAGGAATTAGCGGATCTGGGTTACTTGTGTTGTACCTCCGACTATCTCTAGTGTTATTCCTACTCAGTGAAGTGCTTTTGTAAAGAAGAAATTTTTGTCTTATTTAGTGTGCTATTTACCATTATCTTATTTTTTTTCTTTTAATTAACCCTAAGGGTTCGTTCTAGTGTCCCAACGACGTGAATGATCTCCTATGTTCTATGTAGCGCACAAACAACTAAGTCCCTGGCAACAGTGCCAATGATGAGTGACGAGGTACCCCTACACTCAACCATATTAATACGAGCGTCTCACACGCGATCTGGTCGAACTCCAAGGACTAAGTGCTTACGTGCCTTAATGGAACACTTAAGGTTAACCAATCGTTGTCCTTCCAAACTTACTTGTATTGTTACAGTTGTATGGTTAAGTAAGTTTGAGGTATGTGATTTTTATATCTTTTATCTTTTTAACGCCTATGCTAATAGGGAAGGTTGAAGAGAACTAAATGGCTAACTTTCATTAACTATTCACTAACTAAGTTTGGGTTATCCTAGCATCAGTATCTATTCCCACTTGCCGCACACACCCTAAACCAGTGCAACGCTGCTAGGATTACCAAACACTACTCGTTACTGGGTTACCAAGCGTTACACACGTGCTTGAACCAGTTGTACTGAATGCACTTAACTAGGAGAGTCAAGGGTTGAGAGAGATTAATTATCTAGGAAAGTATTTAAACATTTAACAATAATTAAATCCTATTTAGCTTAGTTCATATGTTGCAAGGTTTATTAGAAAGTTCGTCTTTAATGTTGTACACAAATGTGTGCTCAGGTACAATTTGCTCGAATAAAGATCCGTTCACTTTGAGACTCCTACTGTGGGCACATGAAAATTATTCTAACTTTGGAATGGTAAAACTACTATAGTTTGGCTAAGGGTCTAAATCTAGATGAGTGAACAAGGGAAAGCCGCCTCTTATTTAAAGACATGACGGCGAGCTGCGATATCACGTATGCAATATCACATGGGCGTACGCGATATCATGGCTCATCACTTGTCTTTATCTCTATTCAAGCACCAAGACTATAAAACATAAAACTATAAAAATCGTAT
This sequence comes from Gnetum montanum, assembly GCA_015680685.1. Taxonomy (NCBI): domain Eukaryota; kingdom Viridiplantae; phylum Streptophyta; class Gnetopsida; order Gnetales; family Gnetaceae; genus Gnetum; species Gnetum montanum. Next base: position 1,088,102 of record MNCI01025409.1, read on the forward strand.
GCCTCAATTACACTTAACCATACTGATGAGTCATGAATTTGTTGGTTGTGATATCACAGCCATGATTTTGCAACAGCTGCGATATCGCAGCCTGCCTCAATCTCTATAAATAAGAAGCTGCTTTCCCAACTTTAGGCACTTAGATTTAGACCCTTAGCTAAACTCTTGCAGTTTTATCATTCCAGAGTTAGAATATTTCCCAGTGTATGCCTGCAGTGTGGTGATTGTAATTCTATGGCATCCTTATTCGAGTGTGATGTACTTGGACACGCACATGACCGGAAATAAAGATCAAGATTACTTCATCATTGCAGCATTCACTTAGCTTAATTATTTAATTAATTGTTATTTACTGCTTTCCTAGTTAATCTCTTCTCACCCTTTAACTCCTGTTAAACATGGAATGAGTACGACTTGATTACGATCATTTAAGTGTGACTACTTGGTAACCCAGTAGCGTACCTAGGATCTATGCTTGGTAACCCCAGTGGTAGTNGGAAGACAGCGAACTGCGACCTAAGGCTAACTATCTAGATGCCACAACTAGTCCATCTATGGAGTTCAACCGGATCGCACGTGTAACACTCTTATTCATATGGTTGAGTGTAGGGGTACCTCGCAACTCATCACATACCTTGTGCTTCACAAGTGTAATTGGGAAGACAACGAATGACCTTAAGGCAAGGTTCACTGTCTAGAAAACTAGTGCACTAGAAACTATAAAGTCCACGAAATTTGACCTAATTGTGCGTGAATGCTCTGCGATGTGTATGGTTGGGCGTAAGGGTACCTTGCCGTTAATTAGATGCTATAAGTGCAATTTTTACCATCTCTAGGAAAGTTCTCTTTTAAGAATAATTTTCAGAAGATTGGTAATTACTTTTGCTATCATTTGAATGGTTTTAGGTTTTCACACTAGGGCAAATACTTTTGTACCTAGCATGCAATCAACTGAATTTCAAGATTTTTTTCAAAGGGAAATATTTGAGTATATCATTGATTCTACTGTTCCTCAAAAGGGATATTACGAAGTTGATTTCATCAATAAAATTGATTATCAATTATGTATGTTGGTTTTATGGAATCCCTAGTCTTCCCATGTTAATTCCTACTCAATCCATCTTCTCCATGGTGCCAAAATTGGTAGGGTATATGATTGGTCCCTCTCTTGTTTTTCTACTTTTTATCTTGTCATGGAACTTACAACTACCACTAAGAGGAACCCTAGAAAACCTTAACCATACCAAATGTTATTGATTTTTATTTAACTAATAATATTAGCAACCCTTTTATTTATTTGCATGGAGATTAATCAAGCCATGTAGCTTATATGACATTAATCTTCAAATGTCCCACCACAAAGCTAGTCTACTACTCCTATACTTACGAGCAAAAAGCTGAAATTGAATCCATAACCTTCCAATGAAAATACGAGTGTTTTACTATTACACCACACCTATAAAATATAAGTTTCATTTATTTTATTACCACGGGGATTAATCGCGCAGGCTCATTCACATGACATCTAGATCCATTTTTACTCTCTTCAATTTTCACATTGGTAGCATTTTTGGACTCCGCGGTCCCTAGCTGAACAATAAAATGGTAACAATACAAATTAAATTAAATCTTCCCGCATATAAATAATATCGTCCGCTCTTTAAGGGAATTAAAAAAAAGGTAACGTTAACATCAGAAACGTTACTGAATGCCAGCTCGCAAGGGACCTCGTATTTAGTTTTTCATTCATTTGGCTACAAGCCCAATGTGCCCTACTAATAAATGTATTCATATAACCATATCCTATTTCCCCTTTTGCAAAGTTGTTTTAAAAAGATTACCAAATCCGTGACAGTGACATTTTGCAAAATTGTTTTTTAAAAAAAATACTAAATTCGTGTCTGTGACGTGTGTGGGTAGACGAAAAGGCTGCTCACGATCTTGGCATGAGAAAACAGCAGCCATGACATGGCTATCAATTACAACAACAAACTTCTCCGTTTGGTCATGTGACACAAACTTTTGGTGCTTGTACTGTGGGCCTCCCATGTGACCAGGTACTGAGCCATCCATTTAAGCCCCCACAAAAGGAAAAGAAGAGAAAAAGATTCCCACTCAGACTGGCTAGAAGAACTTAATTTAAAATTGAGACCCTGTAAAAAAACCGTAGATAATTCAAGCATAAAAAGGCACCATTAATCCTCCACTCCTCATCTTTGTAACAGCACCGTTTTCATTTTCATTTTCAGTTTCAGTTTCAGTTTGCCTCATGTTGCCTGTTGTTGCTGTTTGAAAAACTTGTCAGACAGATCGGACGGCTGCAGTGTGCTGGTGAAGAAGACGTTGTAGGCGAGACTTGACAGCCGGAGCTGGCTTGTTTTTTATTTCTCTTTTAGGTCTCTTTGGGATTAATGAAATTTTGCTCCGATAATGGGGGAAATAAAAATTGTTTCTGGTTTTCAGGTTCCGAAAAAAATGGCTCAGTGCAGTGACTGAGCCGTATTAGTTTTGTGGCAAATTGGGCCTGTTTTTTCCTAAACGACAAGGCCGGTGACGAGGCTAAATTGCACTCTTTTTGGGTTGTGGGTCGTTCGGTTTATGCTGGCTTGTGAGCCCATTTTGTGTGTGGTGGATTCGGCAGCGGCTGCAGCAGCAAAAATGGAAGAGTAGTATAGTGGATGGGTCCCTTTTCTTCTGGGCACTCCGTGATTTGAGTGAAAGAACCTGTTTTTCTGTTTTTTTTAGGTGATGCTGAATTGGCTTAATATTAGCTCCGAGAGTTGCAGAGGCAGCCATGGACGCAGCAGCAGCAGATTGGGATGTTTCTTCATCTTCTTCTTTTTTCTGAGAGTTTGTTGAAGGATTTTTTGACATTTTGGTTGATGGGTTTTTGTGGGTCCTGGGCGTTTTCAGAGATCATGTGCTTTTAAGATCCCCTGGTAGTGGAAAACAAGATTGTGTTGTGGGGAGGAATTTGCATTGATCAGTTAATCTCTTTTTCTCTCTCTCTGGAAGTGGCAGTAGCTCACTCCCCACCCGTTTGTTGTTCTGGTTTTTTTTGTTCTGTGTTTCTTTGGTCCGTATCTCTGTGTGGTTCATGGCTCTGCTGCTGGGACTGAACTGCATCATGAGAACCATGATGATTGCTTTTGGGCTGCTGCTGCTGCTGATAATGGTGTTCAGCGACTGTAGTGTTGGTGCTGTCAGGATTCTCTCTCAGTCTTCGTCTGCCATGGCCGAGGCTGAAGCTCAGGTGCAGAGGATGAGGCAGCAAGAGCAGCTGCATTTGGATATTGAGAAACATCTCCAGACCATAAACAAACCTGCTGTCATGAGCATTGAAGTGAGTTTTTCGCTGCAGTAATGGCTGTTTTTCAGTTCTGGGTCGGCTGCTTTTGTGGGATTCTTCAGTTTTGCTGTTCTGGGTTGCTGTGATTTGGTTTGGGTGATTCTGTATATGTTATCTGAGAATTTTTGTTTTTTTTTATAATGGAGTTAAGTTTTTTCTTGTTGGTTTGCAGAGCCCGGATGGCGACATTATTGACTGCGTGGATATGGCTCGGCAGCCTGCTTTTGATCACCCGTTGCTGCAGAACCACACTATTCAGGTCTGCAGGATTATTAGTGTAGTGTGCCTGTTCGGTACCGGTGTAATAATCAATCCTATTCTGTTAGGACTGGACTGGACTGAACTGAAGTCGTAGTTTGGTTCTGATAAATGCTTTTCTGACGTGCCCTTTTGCTAATTTACTTCTTCGGACATTACGGGCTATGGTGTTCAAGTCACATTTAGGACATTTTGGCAACTATTCCTGTCCTCAGGGAACTTTTGCAGCTTTAAGCCTTTTTTTTTTCCTTGTATGCAAACCTCTGGTGCCATCGGCGGAGATTTTGACTGAGATCAAGCATTAGCCTCTTTTCCGTGTATGCGGTAGTAGTACTATTTAATGGCTTCTAGGTTCCAGCCGTTTAGGCCTTAGTTTCCTGTTTGATGCAGAACTAGGGAACAAAGAGATTCAGAACTTTGTGGAATTCTTATCCTGTTCCATGCAACTTCATCAAATAGATTCACATCTTTTCTGCAATCCTCGGCGAAAATCTTTTCCCTTTTCATGCAACTTCAACAAATAGATTCACAATCATGGGGCAAAAGAAAATTTCTTCTTTATTAAAATGGGTTTTTAAATTCGGCCGGGTTTCATGGCTTTTAGTAGGTAATGATAGGAATTCTTGGTGGATAATTACATCCAGCCCAGACTGGTTGTTTGATTGCATTTTTTTTTTTGCCTGTGCAGTTTTCTCCCGCAGGCCGCCCAGATGGAATATTCGGTGACAGCAAAATATCTGGATCGTCAAATGAAGCTCGCATTGCCCAGCTGTGGCATCAAAATGGCAAGTGCCCTCAGGGCACAGTACCCATACGCAGAACTCAGAAGCATGACATTTTAAGGGCAGGCGCTGTGGAGACCTTCGGCCGCAAAAAATCAGCTGCACAGCGCATTCGTTTCCCCAAATCTGCTGATCCTGATTTACTTAACGAAAGCGGTCATCAGGTGGGTCTCTGCGTTCTGGGTTTCTGCTGTTTTCCTGTTTTTCTTTCTTACCAGAATATTGTTGCAGATTTATTATGGTTTCTGAATTTTTCTGATCATTCCGGTAATTCCTACCCTCCCCTTGCTGCAGCATGCTATCATATATGTTCAGGGAGACAAGTACTATGGAGCCAAGGCCACAATTAATGTGTGGGAGCCCAAAATTCAGCTCGCCAATGAATTCAGCCTGTCTCAGCTCTGGATTCTGGCCGGCTCGTTTGATGGGGATTTGAACAGTATAGAGGCCGGATGGCAAGTAAGTTTTTCTTTTTACATTTGTTGCTAACCGTTTCCAGATTTGATTTCTATGCCCGCCTTGAATTTGGCTTGTAAATCTCTATTCTAGTCTTCTATTTCTAGGACTGTTCAGGGGAAGTACCACTATTATGGGTCTATGATAATAGATGAGTCATGTCAGTTTTTCTAAATCTAGAACTTTATTTGCAGGTCAGTCCAGACCTGTATGGAGATAACAATACAAGACTGTTTACGTATTGGACTGTAAGTCTCTCAAAAATCTTAATTTCGTTTCTGTTTGAAACTCGAGAATCTTAGGAGGTATGTGCATGTTCTGACCTGAAATTTTGGCCTTCCATGAAGAGCGATGCTTATCAAGCAACTGGATGTTACAACTTGCTTTGCTCAGGATTCGTTCAGATTAACAACGAAATTGCAATGGGTGCGTCAATTTCCCCAATTTCCAAGTATGACGGTTCTCAATACGACATAAGCATAATGATTTGGAAGGTACAGTATTCAACTTTTTGTATGCTCTGACTTATTCGGGGATTTTAAATAAAACCCTATTTCCTTAACTGAAATTGTTGTCTAGGATAAATTTTTTTACTGGTTGATTTTGATCAAAGGCCTTAATTTGTGCACCTATATTATGTCTGGATTTTCAGGACCCCAAAGAAGGAAACTGGTGGATGCAGTTTGGAAACAACTATGTTCTTGGCTATTGGCCAGCACCTTTGTTTTCGTACCTGGCAGAGAGTGCAAGCATGGTTGAATGGGGAGGTGAGGTTGTGAATTCAGAACCAGATGGAGAGCATACTTCCACTCAGATGGGAAGTGGCCATTTTCCAGACGAGGGTTTTGGGAAATCAAGTTACTTCAGAAGCATTCAGATAGTTGATGGGGCAAATAATCTGAAAGCTCCACAAGGCCTAGGCACCTTCACTGAGCAATCCAATTGCTACAACGTTCAAAAAGGCTACAATGCCGAGTGGGGCAACTTCTTCTACTATGGAGGCCCCGGAAAAAACCCTAATTGTCTCTGAAGGGGATCTCAAATGGTCACATGCAATTCTTATGTACCATTGTAATTCTTCTCAACCTTTTTGTATTGTATTTTGCTTGCAAGGCTTTCAACAAATTACTTGCACCCCCTTTTTTTTACTCATCCAAGGTCTCATTATATATTCTCCTTCTCAGAGATTGTAGATGCTGATGCTGGCTTTGAGTCAGTGGTCTTTGTTTCTTATCATCTCTAGTGGGTTGTGACATATTTGCTGTGGGTAGGTTCATACCAATGACCAGAACTTACCCTTCTGACTGTATGAATGTCATTCTGCCTTGAGGGGTTATATATGTAATCCAGAGGTTGATTATGATTACCATTTTGATACCTGAAATGTTTGAATTTCTATAAAAACCATTTTGCAACATGGTGTTATACATCTTCCAATACGCTGTTCATTTATTCATGGATGCTAATTATTTGTCTGTATATTTAACGATGTGAATGAAAACGATTCACCAGTCAATTAGGATTAGTTTTCTGTCTAGACGTTACTGTCATTGTAAAATGGGATGTGGACTTCCATGATGCCGATGAGGAACTATAAAAATAAATCTGGTTGCAATCTGTTATGATGCCAAAGGAAAGCATGGCCGTCTGTTGTTGCACTTCACTGCGATAAAGATGCTAAATATTAAATGAAAATGATTGATGTGCAACTCCTACAAAACAGTTGTTGGATGGAAAGATATACATTGCAATGCTGCGGTCGGCAGCTACTGCACTGGCTCCCAGAAAGACTGCCACTGAACTATTTACTTTCTTTACAAAGTAGATCTGATTTGATGAGAGGCTGATTAACACTAATTTCATTATGCTAGTGGCTGTGTCCTGATAAAGTGTAGTCTGTCGGCAGCTTAGGACGTAAAAGGAGATTCCACAGGATTTAACGTTGCAGAGATCAGACCTGCAAAATGATGTTAATGAAGTATACTTTCCGTCTATACAAACCAGGTCACGCCTATGTTTCCAGTTTGATCTCAAGATTTACAAGAGATTGAGGGAAACGGTTGATTTTAGCAGTGGATGTTGATGAATGGAAAGGGCTCACTTAAAGTGAACTGAAAACAGATAGGACAGAGCTTTGTTGAACGCTGACAGCTTCGCAAATTTGCCTGCCAAAATGGAGTAAATTTTATGCTTTTTGGTGTGGCAAGCACTGAGTAGGCCCATTACTACTCTTTGGTTCATGCAGATTCCTGATAATACTCGAATTGAAGGGCAGATTCTTGATAATACTGGAAGAAAGTCGGCAGATGCACTAGATCTTAAAGTATGAGTGGATCCATTATCAGAAAGTTCCGTTCGTTCAGTTCTCACATACCCACATATATATGGAACAGAACCTTCAACTTTCTTATCTCGGAGGTATACTTCACCTATATCCCCACGGTGAATTGGAGACACAGATTAGGATCCATCAACAATAGTGCAAAAGAATATGATGACATGTCAATCAGAAAGTATGAGAAAGGTATGTATGTATGCTTCAGTGGATGCAAAAAACAAACAGTGCATGTACCCCATAACCCAACTACTGCCCACATGAATCTGACTCGCAAGAGAAATTTGTAATCGGAAAGTGAAGGGGAAATAAGGCCTTCAAAGTGAAATGATATTTTAAAGCCACGTACTGCATCAAAGTTGCATTATTGTGTTGCCCATCCATTCAACCTTTTTGGCCGAAATGGCCGTGGGTCACGGGCTGTTTCTGACATGAGTCGGCAATACTTTTCTTTTCTTTTCTTTCTTTTTTTATTTTTTTCCCTTTGTTTTTTTCGGTTAGTGGTCTGAAGTGTGACATTTCTTCAGGAAATCAGAGTCAGACACCTTGTGTTCGGCCCCAATCGAATGGACCCAAGCTAACACACTAATCTTGGGCAGATTTTCGGCCATTGGATGTTGACCCATGACGGGGCTGAATGGCCTCATTAAACCCTGAGCATTTCTTTGACAATGAAATGTTGACTGCAACTTATAGCAAATTTTTTTCTTCTCCCTCAAGAAAGTAAAACAGGGAAAGCAGCAAGTCTATGCAACAGAGTCCAAAAGCCATTAAAGGGCTGCTTTCTTTGCCTACTTTCAAACCAGCCAAAGGGAACAGGTACAAAAGGGCATGTTGCCAACGAGGATCGGATTAAAGAAAAGGAAAGTGAAGGGGAAAGCAGAAGCAAAATCTAAAACGGAACAGCAGTGGAACACATTTATTATTTCCCTGTGGTTTGGCAAAGCAAGTCTCTCTTTGACATTTCAGACAAATTTTTTTCTATCATATACTTTGACCGAAGATCTAGCCGTGAACCACAAAGCCGTATTGCCGTTAACAAAGGCATACCATAAGTAGGTGGTGCTCCAAATTTCTCCTGCTTCTAGATTTCCATGCCAAATTTGAGGCGAAAACCAGCAGTGACAAAGCAAATTGGATCCCCATAAAGAATTGCTTGCTAGGTGGACCTTTGTGTGGATTTCTGAAAGAATGGTAAGAAAGAGAAACAGACAAAACTGGTGAAAGTATGAGCCACCTACCGACCCACTTATTCTTATGCACAACCCACAAAAAACCAATTCCAATTCCATCTCCCTATCCTCCTCGCTCGGTCCGTCCATTTTTCGTTTTGGGCTGATTGTAACACCTCCCAAATTGCTGTGAATACAACCTTTTATCTGCAGATTCATAAGAACAAGACATTCCCAATTAAAGAAACAGATAAAATAAAGCCTGAAAAACCCAGGACCCTCAATTCACTGCTAGACACAAATTTTTTTTCTGCAGACTCTTTGTCCTTATTCTTTGGAGATAAAGCCCACTGGGATGACATTTCTGTACACTTAGCTCAGTTGTCAATTTTGAGCTCAGACTCTGCAAAATATGCCGTTCGAATCTTACCTCGTATTCCCCCCACCGGATTAGCAAAATAGTGCAAGATCCTGACTTCTCAGTTCTGACCACTGATATGCTCGTCCTCACTTTTCCAAATCAGCCCAATATTAAAGGGTCAAAAACACACACCCACTAAGACCAGCATAATCTAATTAACCTTAATACCAAACTGGTGCTGTACCCACTAATATGTTTGGCGTTGAATCCAACTATTTCTCTGCCATGGTTTTGCCATTAATGGTATGAGCCACTGCTATCAACTATTTGGGGATATGAAAAAGGCATCACACACACATTTACCCTTTAGGCCGTTGAGAAGTCCAAGAAAGTCTTGCATTGGCATAAAAATATTTGCTTGTGTGCCAAATTCCAAAGGTAGTGACGACAAGGTTAGGGTATTGCATGAGATTCGATCATGGCGGTTTTGGACGTTGGTTTTTTATGTTAATTTTAAATTTATCTTGTAATTTGCCGTGCGTGCAGGGCGTGTAATGTTCCCTGTGGGGAAGTAGAATTTTGAGAAAAGTCATGAAACCCAAGTTTGGTTGGAATTACAACTGAGAATGGGATTTCCCTCTCACTCACTCACAAGCCAGTCCAAAAAGGGGGACAGAATTCTGACACCGTGAGCACTAGGGACCCAGAAGGATATGCCATTTTAAAGTGTGCATCTTGTGTGAATTCAAATTTTATAGTCGTTACATCTCGATCATATTTCTGGTGTTTAAATGTTCCATTCTTACTGGTTTCATTAAAAATTGAAACTTGGACAGTACAATGTTTTGTGCCAGGGAGTTCTAGATCAGAAATATTTGTTCAGGTAAATTCTCTGACTTACCGACCGCTGTAACATCCGGAGTCCTTCACATCACTTAACAACTTTGTTAAATCTTTAAGCTAAAGTACCGTAGCTATGTAGAGTTGAATTTATTCAATTTTTAAACTTTCTTTAACATAATGATTGAAGCAAGGGAATGGAAAACTTGACTCAAACAACCGTATTCATGATGATATGATGATTGAAGTAAGGAAATGGAAAACTTCACCCAAATCACCATATTCATGACCATTTTGTCAAAGATCCTCAAGTAAGAGGCTGTTTCTTCTTTAGTAAGCAATTGTTAAATAATTGTTAAATAGATTGAGGCCATTTCTTCTTTGGTAAGTAATTTTTAAGTAGATTGAGATTGTGATATACAGGTAATACCTACTCTTGTTAGGAGCTTCATTTTTTATTTATTTTTACTTAGAATGTAAGAAGAATCATATTCCATTAAATTAAACATTAGTTAATACATTTAAAATAGATTATATTTAAAACATATTAAAAATTTTTAATTTAAAGAATTTTTTTAAAAATAAAGGATATAAAATGAAAGTTGCTTAACTTTTTAAGATAATCTAACTTTTATTTATTATTCCATACCAATTTTTCCTTTCTTTTATAATCAACCATAAACATAGCTTTAGCATGCATAAAAATAAATATTCACACGATTATATGGTCCAATATTTAAAATTTTAAGAATATAATAGTTTCATTGACAAACATATTTGCATAGAACATGAAGTACAAAGTGACAATTAGAGATTATGATGAGTTAAATAGCAAATAAATAACTACATTGATAACACAAGTTACAATTTTAATTTAAAGGGTTATGCTAAAAATATATTTTTCCTGGACTATGGCTTTAGAAAATTATTGTCAATTTATCTACCTATGTTAAGAGTTAGCCCATCTTGGGACTATGATGACAATGATAAATAATTACACCATTTATTACATCTTAGAGATACCACTACAAGATTATAAAATAATTATAAAAAAATTTTCATTTTGAAAGGATTTTTATAATAAAAAAAGAGTATAAAACACCAATGAGTATGTGTGTATAGAAAGTCAATCTTATACTTTGATTAGTTAGTCCCTAGTGGACCAATGAAGGATGACATATAGAAGCATTATCAATTTCTTACTTTAACATTCATTCAAATGTTAAAGTTTTTGTTTAAGTTTGTGAAGACTATAACTCTAATGACACAACATTGATTAAATTAATTCATTAAAATAATTAAAATGATTTGCCTAGTGGTAAGGATCTTGACTTGGTCAAGTCATAGGTTTGATTCTACTAGGTAACATTAGTTATAAATTTAAAAAAAATCCATCAAAACAATTTTGAAACTGGTTCAATAGATCCAAAGTGTCTTAGTGGAAATAACTTAAAATTTCAATTTCAATAACTTGAAATCAATTTTTACATGATACATATGAAGTGTTTGGGTTTCTTTAGAATTAACCATATTGTTCTTAAGGTTTAACTCATAGGTTCAAATCATATTGTATATTCAAACCCCTCAAACTAAAGAAAAAATATCACTATTAACAAAATGGGAGTTGTCAAGGTAATTATTCACTCTAGTGTATCTCTACTTCTAAAGGCATAGGCTTGATGTCTCCATGTTAGCACTTCATGAACAACCATTCAGTGTGTGGTAGGTCATTTTTAATAGTATAAAAATGTATAAATATCCTAATGTCTCCATGCTAGTAGCTCATTAACAACCATTGGTTGTGTGGCAAGTGAAAAACTAATTTTTAACCCTTTAAAAATGTATGAATCCATGATACACTACCTACCACATGAAGCAAATACACACCTTGTAATTGGACATGACTATAAACTAAGGTACTGCTACCGATATCACTGCACCAAGTGATTTTTAATACTACAATAATAATTAATTTATTAATATCAATTGAAAAATAGGTTGAGAGTTATCTTGAATAAAAACAGCTTAGCCATAGAATTTATATATATTATAAATACCATCCCTTTTCAAAACCAAATTATATTAGAAAAAGAAATAAAGGTTTTAAATACTTTAAAATCATGCAAAAAACTAGAGAAATACCACAACCTAAGTAATAGTAATCTTTTTAACTCAATATCAATATCAATATCCATATTAATTAAACATAAAAAGATTATGCTGAGTACAATTAATGAGTTAAAAAGAAGAAAAGAAGATTGCACCCAAAGCTCTCAAAACGAAGGTATCTAGTAAAAATAAATTTATAATATCATGTTTCTTAAGGTAAGGTAAACACAACAATATATAATATAAATATACCTAAACAAATATAAATATATCTCATGCTTTCCACACTCTCCACCTTGCCATGAATTATTAGAATTAGCACCTTGCCATGAATTATTAGAATTAGCAGCATCTTTGTTAACTAATTCTGATATCTCAAATTTGAACGAAGGAATAGCTGCTTAGTGTATGCTTTGCAATACCAAGGCAAAGAAGAAGATTTTGATAATTAAAGTACATGGATAAAATCAGCCAGCTGGGCCATACAGTTACTGTGTAATATCTTGGTTCTGCAGTCCCACACACCTTAAGCACCTTTAGTTCCCAGGACTGGGTCAATCCTCACTCAAAGCAAGCAGGTAAGTTGTATGCCTCATAACCACCTCATCCTTGGAATTTAACCACTAAATTATTCTTTCATCAATATATAATTATTATTGCGCATATTCTGGGTCGTTAATGAATAAATTCAATTCAGAGAGGTGCACTTTTATCTCGGTGAAATGCAGACAAAATGGTCACTGGCTGGTTGCTATCGATAATCATTATATCACCACATGTAAGCTTTTTACTTTCCCAACCGAAAATGCTAATAATCTACTATTTCAACCATTCTTTGCTGGTCTTTATGAGGACATTACCAGTCCCACACACTCTAAAGCAAATCCCAAAAGGTGACATCATGAACAGCAAAGACAATATGATACATATATAATACATACACACAAAACAATTCATGTTCTTCTGGGTCCTTCAGTTAGTTTATTGGAGGGATGCTGAATGAATAATGTCATGGGTCAATCCTGGAACTTTTTCAAAGCACTGCATGATGATCACCAAAAGTTGGTACAAATGCCGCAAGAATTAGTTTAATCTGAATTAATGAAAGTGCAGTCTATGGTGGCTGTGGCTTATGCTGTCAGCCCACAAAAAAAAGGTAAGAGTCCCTGTGTGAGGCCAGAGTAGCTGAAAAGCATGAATATAGACACAGCTAATGAACAGGGAGAAAGCAGAGGCTTCATGTTTGATATACTGTATATTATGTCTGTCATGCATAAAATTGACCAACCAGACAAGTTTTTCTTTTTTAGATGGTCAAAAAAACGACAAAACAGTGTTCATAAGTGTGTACAGTGTAACCCAACTGGATTCCTTTGTCAGCATATGATCAGGCTTTGGATGCTCCTCTTCACATGAGGTGCATATGCCATCTAAATGCATTATTTTGGGTTTAATCGGTGGGATATCTTCTTACTGTTTTTAATACAACAGTAATGGCATATGCTACTACATCAGCTGCATGCATGGACCATAATTCCCTGTTTGTTGTCCCTTGTGAGCCCCTTTTGCACGTGAATGACAAGGATGGACCCTGTTCATGTAAGTTGACATTTGACAAGTATATGCATGCATGGATTCTCAGCAAATTTCGGTCTGCAGGTCACAGTGTGCCAATGGCATAAGCAAATAAAAGAAAATCATGACAGTCGCTATGATAACTGAGAAGAACATAAATAGGTGCTGTTAGAAAACAGAAAGCAGACCCTGCCTTATGGGGTTTGGTAAGTTGCTTGTTGGCTGAGAAATGACAGGCATGAGTTTGACACCTTGGGGTAAGGAGTTGGTAAGAAGTTTGCCTGTGCAATAATAAGCAAGCATTTGACACCTCAAGGATTGGAGCAAATTGAAAAGATCCGGTGTATATCTCTTTGCAGCCTAGATAAATAAATGAAAATAAAAAAAGTTAGGAAAGAACCTTAATTTTTCTAAGACGTAAATACATCAAACAGTGCTAAATAGCTGCGGAGTTTTAGATTACCTCTGGAAAGCAACTCTTGCAAAAGCAGGAAAACATCAGAATGGTATGATGTGCCATCTTACAACAAACCGAGGAAAAATGCTGCCAAGTTGATCCTAGAAATTGATTAAAAATTGTTGGTTGATATAATCTTCGCTTTATCATGATGTAACTTTCATAGTACTTTCATAGTACACACATGGACTTTTGATTTTTATGGGTCTCGTAAACTACAAGTTCTTTATTTTGTTGAATTTCTAAGTTTTGTTTTAATTATTTAATTAATCAAAATCTAAAGTAGTATACCGATGAAATTATTTTCGGTCCTTTTGGTCATAGTACAAGAGAAAAGTTGAGAAGAAGTAGTATGATTACACGAAGTTTCAATTGTAAAATATGATTTTTCTTGAGAGGAAAAGATCCTCTTAGCATACACATGAAATAAATAGTTAATATATGGCTAATTATTTTTTCCCCATATTCTTGATTATCTACGAAGATTTCAATTATTTTTAAGCATATAATTTCAAATTTTTAGCATTTTTTATAACTACTTTGCACATAAAATGTTTGGATCTAACTTTTTGCACATAGAACTTGGTGATAAATTGTAGGTTGATTTGGTATTGTTCATACAATATCCATTCATCATGATGTAATTCTCATAGCACACACATAGACTTTTGATTTTTGAAATACAAATTCTCTATTTATTGAACTTCCAAACCTTATTTTAAATATTTAATGAGTCAAAATCTAAGGTAATATGGCTCCTTGGAGATATTACTAAAGATAAAATTATTTCTCATCCTTTTGGTATTCATTTGAAACAAGGATTCATTGCCCATTAGTTAAGACTTTTAACTACAATCTTATGGCTTATGCTAAGATACAATACTATGTTGTACTCTATAAAATGAAATACCTAAGGTTAACCCCTAAATACATTTATTGTTAAATATTAATGAATGTTATGTGTGTGTTGTATAACAAAAAATATCCAGTTATCTATATTATTAGGTCCTATTGCAAGAGTTTTATTTAATTAACTTTCACAATTAAGCTCTAAACATATGCTTATAACAAAATAGTAATTTATACCTAGAGTAACAAAAAGGGTGATATTAGCAGAGAAAAGTAAAGCTTCAAAGTTGGGAAATTAAGGAATAAGAAGGGGAAGGCTGTTAGATGCCTAAACTTTCTAACTATATGTAACCCCTAACAATAAGGTGTTACCCTAGTGGTAAGACTCTTTATTTGGAAGCTACAAGTTATGTGTTTAATTTGTGTGGGCAATGTTATAAAGTGCTAATTTGACTATATGTCTTGGGGGTAAATATTGTTAAAAAAAAAAAGATTTTAGGTTCTAAAATCCCATCCAACCCGCACTCCCCATCCCTTGTGACTATATCTACCCCCATGATATATAGCTAACATGATGTAAAGGTACCTCAAATGTGACTTGAATTAGCAAACTTTTGTTTGCATAGTATGCATCAAACACCAAAATGATTGAGCCACCTTTTGTTGGCAAACTTAGGAATAAGAGCTAAAAGCTCATAGGTAGCTTATGGGAGTGGTAATGACAAACTACAATAATTCGACTATAAGTATACCTTAAAGGGGGTGTTGGATCCCAAAATAAGTGAAACATAGGTATACCCCAAGATTTATAGAAGTTTATAGCTCAGTGCTACCTTGTAGAATTGAACTTGTAACTTGGGGTTACTATGCTAAGACTTGTGCAACTAGGCTCCTAGTAACTCCAAGTCACACGTTCAATTCTACTAGGTAACATTGAATTATAAACTTCTATAAATCTTAGGGTATAGCTATGTTTCAATTATTTTGGATTTCAGCACCCTCGACATATAGCTAACATGATACATTAGAAGACTTGTAGAGGAATATAATGATATTTAAGTGTGACTCAAATAGTTACTACCCATGAAAATAGATGATATCAAGAAGGAAAAAGCATAGCTTTATAATGGTAGGGGATGTTGGAACTAGAAATATTTTTTAAACAATATTATCCCCACGACATATAGTCAAAGAATCAAACACATAACTTAGAGTAAACAAATTAAGAGTCTTGTTACTAGGCTAACACCTCATTGTTATAGCTTCACAATAGTAGAATTAAGAAATAAGAACTAACAAATCATGGTACTTCTAATAACTCATGACAAAGGATAGTATTAGCAAGTAACAATATGGCTTTGAAAAATAGAAAATAGGAACTAATGATAATGAAACTATGGTTTGCTGGATGTTGAAAAATAAGGTATTGCAAAAAGTTGAGTAATTCAAATATAAGAAATAAATTCAATGAAATAAAATATTATGGAAAAATAACATGTAGGTTTCACCAAATAACAGAATTTAAGATCAATATCACATTTTCCATGAAAACTATAATACATAGTTTTCAAATCCACTTTTCCATCTTCTGCTTTCACATTGGGTCATTAAGCTAAATACAATTTTAGCCTAGACTTTGTAAAAATGCTTAACTCAATAGATTCCTTACTATTTATAAAACAAGGCATATTCATAATAACAAGTAAATAAAATTTTATCCTTTAATATTTTTTTGTTTATTTACATACCTTGTTTCACCTAACGAATAGGTGTGAAATCCTCTCTAGCATGCTTTAACTAACTGAGCAATGCCTCATGAGAGTTATAATACGTGTAATTATCAATGTTATTGTAGTTCAATTAATAATCTTAGTTTATATACAACAAGTTGCAACTTCAAATCATGCCTGAGGCTTACTATGATATTGAAGTTTCATTACTTGTGTTTATTGATCTTAAATCTTTCTCCATAATGTTATTCATAGTCACATGCAATTAAATTTTTTATAAAATAAAAGACACTACAAAAAACGAAAAGACATAGAGTTACCCTAGGAAAAACCTTCAAGGTGAAAAACCTTTTTAAAAATTAGTTCCTAGAGCATTAGTAGCAACATAGCTCCAAAAGATTGAAGTTCAAGGAGAAGTTACAACTTGCAAAGGAGATTGGCTTGAAGCTCATGCATTAACAATTTTTTTACATAAAGGATACTTCCTTTGAGCTCGTTTTATATTGCTACAAGGTACAAAAATAAATGGGGTTAGCATAA
This sequence comes from Gnetum montanum, assembly GCA_015680685.1. Lineage (NCBI taxonomy): Eukaryota > Viridiplantae > Streptophyta > Gnetopsida > Gnetales > Gnetaceae > Gnetum > Gnetum montanum. Next base: position 1,104,915 of record MNCI01025409.1, read on the forward strand.
CTTATAAAAAAATTATATTGCTTTGAGATATGAATATTTATTTTTAGCAAATGGGGTTAGCATAACTAATAAAAAAATTATTGAAGTGGATGATTGGCTAAACAAAAAATAGAAAAAAATGATAGGAAATATTGTTGGAGAAAATCAAGGAAATAACGATGGAAAAATCAAGTATTGTGGAGAAAATCAAGGTAGATTTACCTTCAACCATTCTCCCACTTGAATGTAAAGCTACTTTGATGACCAATCTAGGCCATTTTAGAAAATCAAATCTAAAGAAGATTAAATCTTAATCAACACTAGAGAAAATTTTTAGTAGGAGTTGACTTAGGGAGTATGTCTATAGGATTTTCTTCTATATATATCTTTTTCATCAAAATCCTTTACTTTTTAATATTCTTCCATATATAGTGATATGTATTTCAATGTACTTTGTTCAGGCATGAAAACTTGGGTTCTTGGATATGTTAATAGTACTTTGACTATTATAGTCAGTATTTATAAGCGTCTAAGTGATGCCAAGTTTAGCTAAGTTAGCAACAACATGTTCAACTTCAATAGTAGACTATGCAACACAACATTGTTTTTGACATTTCTAAGAAATAGCATCGCCAAAAAAATTAAACACATATTCACTAGTAGATTTCCTAGTATTAAGATCATCACCCCAATCTACATCAACAAAGCCATGAAGTCCAATGGAATCATACTTATAACAAATCCCATAATTTGCAGTACCACAAAGATATTGGAAGTCTTGCTTCACCACAATCCTATATTTTTTCCTTGGATTAGACATATACTTGCTAAGTTTTCCAAAAATATAAGCAATATCAAGTCTAGTAATGATCACTACATACATTGGGGGGAGGGAGGAATGGTGAGCTTGGGGGGAAGTGGGATGAATGTGTGGAATAAAAAATAACTAAAACATAGGTAAACTTCAAGATTTATAGAAGTTTATAACCCAATGTTACCTAATAGAATGGAACCTATGACCTAGGGTTACCACTTCAAGATCCATATTGCCAGGCTAATACCTCATTGTCAACATTTCCATTGCATACATTAGACTACCAACAACACTAGCATATGGAATTTTAGCCATGAGCTCTTTATCTTCTGTTGTCTTTGGATATTAATCAATTGAAAGTTTGGTGCTAGTTTCACACGATATAGCCACAAGTTTGCAATCTTTAATGTTACACTTTTTAAAGATATTTTTAACATATGTAGACTATCCAACCAAAGTTTTTTACCAACTTTGTGTCTTTTAATTTTCATGTCCAAGATATTTTGTGTAGCACTAAGATCCTTCATCTCAAAATTGAGAAGACAGATGAAGTTTCAACTCCTAAATATCATGTATGTTGTTTCCTACTATTAACATGTCATTGACATATAGTAATAAAATAATGTATTTTTCACTTGTATTTTAAACATACATTTAGGAGTCTTTTACGCTTCTAATGAAGCTAAGATTTATCATATGGTCATTAGACTTTTTATTGCACATCCTTGATGCTTTTTTAAGCCATATAATGATTTTAATAATCAATACATTGTATATTCTTTTTCTTTTATTTTATATCCTTCAACTTGAAACATATATATTTCTTTCTCAAGATCATCATTGAGAACTATTGTTTTCACATCCATTTGTTTAAGTTTAAGATCATAAAGAGCTGTGATGGACAACAATGATCTTATGGATGTTAATTTAACTACTAGATAGAAAAGTTCATCTTAATTAATTCCTTTTTTAAAAAAATATCCTTTAGCTACAAGTAGAGCCTTGGATTGATTTCCAGATTTTATTCTATACACTCATTTATTTCTAATGGGATTTCTTTATGGTGGAAGCTCAACTAATTTTTCAATTTTATTCTTATACATTGATGATATTTTAGCATTCATTATGTGTTTTTGTTCTATATTTTTCATAGAGGAACATGCGTCATCATATGTTTATGGCTCATCATTTTCAGTAAATAATACATATTTCTCTAGATGTGATGGTAATCTTCTTATATGTGTTGAATGCCTTAATAGCTCATCTTTACTTTATTGTTCCCTTGAACTATTCTCTTTCTCTTCATGTGATTCCTCCTCATCTACTATACTATCATGATCTCATTTAGGAGGGGGAATATCTCCAATTGAAGGAGGAAGACCCTCAGCAATTTCATTAATAATTTCAACGAATACATACTTAGGAATTATATCATTTGAAGATTCCTCCTTACTAGATCCATATTTTTCTTTAAAGATGATATTTTAACTATTAATAACCTTTTTAGTTTTTGGCTTATACAACTTATGAGCTTTCACACCATGTCCATAGTTGATGAGTGGCGAGGTACCCCTACACTCAACCATACGAATACAAGTGTTACATGAACGATCTGGTCGAACTCCACAGACTAAGTGCCTACACGCCTCATGGAACACTTAAGGTTAATCATTTGTTGTCTTCCCAAACTTGTATTTGTCATGGTTGTATGGTTAAGTAAGTTTGAGGTATATGATTTTTATATCTTTTCTGTTTTATCTCCTATGCTAGTGAGGTGAAGGGTGAAGAGACTAATTAACTAACTTTAACTAACTAAGTCTGAATTAACCTAGCATTAGTATCCGTACCCACTTACCATTCACACCCTGAACCGATGCAACCTTGGTTACCAAATGCTAATCGTTGCTGGGATCACCAAGCGTAACGCACGTGCTCGAAGCGGTCGTACTGAATGCACTTAACTAGGAGAGAAGGGTTGAGAGAGAGATTTAATGAACTAATAAAGCATTTAAATGATAAAAAATAAATAATAATAAATAAAATCCTATTTAGCCTATTCCATGCACTGCAAGGTTTATCCAAGAAGATCATCTTTATTGTCGTACACAAACTTGTGTTCAGGTACAACATTTGCTTGAATAAAGATCCGTTCACTTTGGAGCTCCTACTACAAGCACATGGAAACTATTCTATCTCTGGAGAGGTAAAACTGCCAGAGTTTTGCTACGATCTAGGCCTAGAATAAGAAATAAGGGAGAGCTGCCTCTTATTTATAGACTTGGCAGTGCACCGCGATATCACATACGTGATATCACGGGGGATGCGATATTGTGGCGGATGCGATATCGCGGACGCGATATCTTGGGGAATGCGATATCGTGGCGGACGCGATATCGCATACAGAATATCGTGGCTCATGTGATATCGCATCCCATCATACCCCCATGACTGAATAAAAAATCATCCTTGAGTTCCTTACAAAATATTGGGATGGTATGGGATTATTAACTCAAATGGAACTAATGGTGAATGGGATGATATGTGAACGGATCATCATTACAAGACAAGAAAAAACTATTGTTCATGACAACAAGAGTGAACACCTTATACAATTAACATCAGGGCTTATTTGGCAGTTGAGAAAGAGAAAGAGAGAGAAAGAAGTTTTGCTGCTGCCAACGCCAAGATTGCACCTTTCTTTGTCTATCCATAAGCTCACCATCCATCTCGTTCTTTGCATAGTTTCTTTAGCATCGATCCATTCCAAGTGTTCCCTCCAGATCTACTCCATTGTTGTATGTTTTCCATTTGCACATACAACACAGTCTTATATTAGCAAGGGTAAATGAATTTCAATGCAATTGATACCTTGCTTCGGTGAAAGGTCCATTGGCTGATATGGATATGTAGATATCATAGTGGATACCAAAGGTGTAGGGGTTAGGAGAAAATCGAAAAAATTTGGGTCAGGACCCCCATGACTAAGAGCGAACCTCCGATAGTGATAGAATGGAGAAAGAATAAAGAACAAGAAAGATGGCGAAAAAGAGACAACTATAACGTCAATGAAATGGATGTCAAGATGGAAATGAACAAAATAAAGTTGATTGGAAAAATGTTAAGGGAAAGAATTTAACTGGTGCATCAAATAGGAATGTCAGTGGGTCCTTCCCAAAGTAGGTGCATGCCCTTAATGCCCTGAAAAACCCACATTCAAAAAGTCCATAAGCTCTGGGAATGTCATTTGGAACAAGAGTTAAAGTCTTAACCGCAAGAATTTACCAAAAAGAAAATAATGCATCAACCAAAATATATACTAATGATACAACCAGNAGCCCAAATGATTATTTTGTCTAAGGGATGTGCTTTGAATTCTCACAGTTTTATTTTGTTTTTTTATGTGTTTGTACATGAGAACCACACCATCCAAAGACTTTGTTATTTTTATTTGCTCAGCTTCCCGATAATTGGGTAACATCGATGCGGTAAGAAAACTCAAGAAGAAAACATCCAAGAACCCAAGAGAATGGCCAACACAAATGCATCAAGTTCCCTTGAAGCCACACCCTTTTCAATTCTTGAGTCCTTCCTTAGTTTGAGAAATGGCCATTTACCAATTCTTTAATAGTTCTTATTTAGAAAGGAACTGCACATTTCTAGGCCAAGGGAGACCATAGAAATCATGGATGTATGAATGAAGTGAACTCATTGCCCGCTATATCAAAAGAAACATACCTTAGTATCAACGTCATAACTTAAAAGTAAAAACCAAACATTAGCAACCAATAGAAAATTAGTTCATACCATCATTAAGAACACTTATTGGTGACAAAATTAAAAAGATGGATAACACACACACACACAAGAAATGGAAAAGTATAAACGATATTGCAAAAAAAAAAATAAGAAAAGTTAAAGAAATTTGTAAAACAAAAATGTGTAAGACAAAAACATGTAAAAAAACGTGTAAAATAAATACTTAAAGAACTGAGGGCCCTGAATGATTAGCATAGGTGGCCATCTCCCCCATGACTGAATGGAAAGGAAGAGATCCAAAATAATGAACGTCTATTTAAATTTCTTAGAAATGTCCAACTTCTCCCAATTGATGTTCTTAGATTAAGGGGTGGAAGTCAGCGATGCTCATATTCCAATATATCTATGCCTTCGTTGTTGGTGTGAGTTGTTCCCCCAGTTTGTTCCATGCATGTTGGTGGGTTGCTCTTTCGGTTAGCTGTCAACCACGGGGTGTCCACTTATTGTGTGGTTGCTACATACAGGCACCTTTGTATCAAAGTTTCTACGGCACACCAGTTGCATGTAGGAGATGCTGTGCATTCCTCCATGTCATCACCCAATGAGTCACTATATGTGATGCATGGAACTTTCTTCTTCTTGATCTTTCCATAAATTTTTACCTTAGATATTTCTAAGGAAAGATCGCGGATTCCTGGGCATGCATCTATTGTACTTAGCCATGTCCTTCCCATTATAATTGGGAAGTTCCCCTTATTACTGTTAACTTCTATCACTAGGAAATCAGCTGGGTATGACCAACCACACACAGTGGTAACGATGTTCTCCACAAATCCCAAGGGAATGGTGATGGACTGGTCAACTAGCTCTAGTTGAATATTGCTCTTCTTAAGTGGAAGCAGGTTCCAGGCTTGATACATTTCTTGTGAGATTAAGTTGACTCCAGAACCTGAGTCAAGAAGAGCCTTATGAGGTTCATTCCCAATGACTTGGAGGTAGATTAAGGGACTTCCAGGGTCAGAGAGTTTCCTAGGAAGGTGGTCTACCTTGATCCAGTTAGTAACGGTATGTGTTAACATAATCGTATGTGTTAAGCCCTATTGTTGGTTTGAAGGGAGCTTCGAAGCCTTATGTGTTGGAGGAGTGTACACAGATTCAACTGCTTGTGGTTGTGAGAACTTGTCTGGGCTTTTGGTTCTGAAGAAAGGTCTTCTCTTCTTGTGGTTGCTAGAACCAGTGGCGGGTTGAAGGTTTACAGCTCTCGTAGCATTATGTTGCTGTGGTTGAGTGGGGAGTTCCCCTTACATTGTTGGAGCAGGTGGTATTGGAACTAACGGTGCAAGAGAGGTAGATGGATTCAGAGGATCGTATGCATGTGGTATGTCTCCTGGAGGAGAAGGAGTCCTAAAATACTCCTGAACTTGGTACTGCCATTGTGGGGTTGCGTGACCCATAGATTCACTTGGAGAAATCGGCTGCTGCATGTAATAGCCATATGGGTCTGGTTGCCGGTAAGGGTATTATTGTCTAGACGGTGGCATCCCCCATGATAGTGGGTGTTGCCACTATTAATATTGCACGATAGGTTGTGACGAAGTTCCACTTGAATAATATGTTAACGGTTTGTGAAACTGCCTTGGGTTACCTTGGGGATAAGGTAACCGACGGTGTGCTTGTCGTCTGTTAAGTCTTGGGTTGAGTGCATACACCCCAGACTCTTGTAGATGTGATATTATTGGGCAACATCCCTTAGGATGGTCATATTGGTAGATCTCACATCCACCGTCATTTTCTGTATCCGAATCCACAACCTCATCGGCAATAGTCATTTTTCCCTTACCCTTGTCATGTGCATGGCTTGAATCTCTCCGCTTTTTCTTACCATGGTCACTACTTCGTTCCTTCTTAGACTCCTCTACGATTTTCAAGACAAGTTCAAGTCTACCCTCTAAGAAGTCCTGTATCTTATCTACCAGGCCCCACTTTTGTTGTTAACTTTTGAAGTGGCAAGGTTTTAGTATTCACCAACTCTTCGAGTGATGACTCATCCTCTTTATCACAAAATCTCACTGCCCTCTTTCGGAGGGAAGGATCGTGGTTATATTCTTCCGTGCTTTCTCTTTTCCGTAGCTCCCCTTCTTCTTTAGCTACTTGCTCCAACAATCAATGAACTTCATGGGATCTAAGTTCAAATAATCTCCCTTGGGCATATGTCCCAAGGGTTCTCCTAGTTTCATGTCTTAGCCCATCTACGAGGTGGCGTAGTTGATCCCGTTGTGCGTAACCATGGCCCGGGCAAAGATGTAGCAATGCATAATATCAGCCCATGGTAGCATCCAAGGGTTTGGGATTACCCTGCTTCCATCCTTGGATCTACTTACACAAGTTAGACACTCTGGAGTACGTTTGATATTTATCGTTGAAGAGTTCTAACATCATACTCCACCTCCTAATGGTTTCCGGTTCTAAGGACCGGTACCAACTTTCCACTTCCTTTACAAGTGTCCTAGGGAACAACTTTAACTTCTGCCACTCATTTTCAATATTTTGCAAGGCATAGGCATCATGAAATGCCTGTAAATGATTTTGCGGATTAGCGTTGTATCCCCCTTTGAAGCGAGGAATATTGTTCATATCTAGTCTCTTGATTCGACTATCTTTTTGATGCCTTGTGGGTATTCTCACTACCTCCGTAATATCTAACATACTTTGTGTGGCAAGTAGGGGTTCATCATGATCATCTCTCTCATGACATCTATGATGCCTACGTGGTTCCCTACTTTCCCTTCTACCATGCCTAGACTCTCTAGACTTCCCTCGTCCTTGCTCTCGACTCTCTCATTGAGGTCTCTCATTTTGGTTACCCTTATCCTCACCATTATGCTCTTTATGACTGCACCTTGATGTGGAAGGAGAGGGTGAATGATGTGATGAAGGGGAAGAAGAAGGAGAGCCATCGTCATGGCGATGTCTCCTACCATCTCTTCGGTGGCTTTGGCCCTGATCATGATGACAATCTGAGTGCCCATCCTTGTCATGTGTTTTTGTTCCATCGGTAAACAGTTGGCGTTAATGGGGATTAGAACCAAGGTTGTGTATCGTGGAGCATAGGTTATGATACCCCACCTCCTCACTATTGTTAGGAGGGGGAATATCATTTGATGGAGAACCTGTTATAAGTGGTTCACCATCTCTAATTTCGCTTAGGACAGGCGGGACCCCTTTGCCCTTCAACAATGTATGGTGGCTCTTCTGTCGTGAGTCCCTTAGATGTTGCACTGTTGTGGGATGGTAATCCCTTATGTCATAATCTTCCACAATGTATTCAACATACAATTCCATCATGCCTATCTGTGCAAGTGCACGAAGAAGCATGTTAGGGACTGCCTAATTTGGAGGTAACACTATGTTACCTTGCAAATGTCTCCAACGTAGTTGTTCATCCTGATGGAGGATAAAGGTAAAATCAGGTATATACTCATCGTGATGAGTATATACCACCCAATATTGTTGAGGAACTGGAAAATTTTGGTTATGTGTTTTAGACTGCTGACTGTTTCTTGTATGATCCCTAGGCAATGAAGTGCTTTTGTTAGAAGAAGAAGACAGTGTTTCTTATTTGGTGTGTTGATTAACTGTTATATAATTTTTCATTTAGTTAACCCTAAGGATTCGTTTAAGCTGCCAATGATGTGGATAATTTCCTATGTTCTACTTAGCGCACAAACACTTAGTCCTTGGCAATGGTGGCGATGATGAGTGGCAAGGTACCCCTACACTCAACCATATGAATACGAGTGTTACACGCGCGATCCGGTCGAACTCCGCAGACTAAGTGCCTACACGCCTCATGGAACACTTAAGATTAATCATTCGTTGTCTTCCCAAACATACTTGTATTTTTCACGGTTGTATGGTTAAGTAAGTCTAAGGTATATGATTTTTATATCTTTTCTGTTTTATCTCCTATGCTAGTGAGGTGAAGGGTGAAGAGACTAATTAACTAACTTTAACTAACTAACTAAGCCTTAATTAACCTAGCATCAGTATCCATTCCCACTTACTGTTCACACCCTGAACCGATGCAACCTTGGTTACCAAATGCTAGTCGTTGTTGGGATCACCAAACGTAATGCACATGCTTGAAGTGGTCGTATTGAATGCACTTAACTATGAGAGAAGGGTTGAGAGAGAGATTTAATGAACTAATAAAGCATTTAAATGATAAAAAATAAATAAAAATAAATAAAATCCTATTTAGCCTATTCCATGCACTGCAAGGTTTATCCAAGAAGTTCGTCTTTATTGCCGTACACAAACTTGTGTTCAGGTACAATATTTGCTCAAATAAAGATCCGTTCACTTTGGAGCTCCTACTACAGGCACATGGAAACTATTCTATCTCTGAAGAGGTAAAACTACCAAAGTTTCACTACGATCTAGGCCTAGAATGAGAAACAAGGAAGAGCCACCTCTTATTTATAGACTTGGTGGCGCACCGCGATATCACGTACACGATATCGTGGCCCATGCGATATCGTGTCCCATCAATAGTCGAAATAAAAAACACACATTTGATAGACTTAGAGTCTAATTTGGACTATTAGCTTTTGAAACATGTACATAGCCTTCACATCAAAAAGTCTACAAATAATTTAGATTAATGAATTTGCCACTCCATATTTTCTTTGGAATTTTTCTTTCAAGTATTAATGAAGGAGATCTATTAATAAGATAACAAGCATTCATTATTGCTTCACCCCAAAAATGCTTATCAAGACTAGATTCACTAAGTATACATCTAGCATGTTTCATCAATTTTCAATTAAAGCACTCTACTACTCCATTTTGTTTAGAAGTTCCTGTGATAGTCTTCTACCTTTGAATGTCTTATTCTTTAGAAAAAAAACATTAAATTCATGGGAGAAAAATTTACCATCATTATTAGTTCTAAGAATTTTAATTTTCTTCCCACAATAATTTTTGAGGAACCGCGATATCGTGCACGCGATATCACATCCACCTCGTGATATCGCGTTCTGCCTCATCTTCTATAAATAAGAGGTGGTGCCCTTAGTTCTGACACAATTAGATTTAGATCCTTAGCCAGACTCTTGCAGTTTTGTCATTCCAGAGTTAGAATTATTTCTGTGTGCCCGCAGTAGGAGTCATAGAGTGAACGGATCTTTATTCGAGCAATTTGTACCTGAGCATAATTTTGTGTACGGTAATAAAGACGAACTTTATGATAAACCTTGCAACATGCAGATTAAGCTAATTAGTAATTAATGACTATTTAATACTTTCATAGTTAATTAATATCTCTCTCAACCTTCAACCCCCTTAGTTAAATACACTCAGTACGATCACTTTGAGCATGCGTGTAGCGTTTGGTAACCCAATAATGATTAGCATTTGGTAACCCCAGCAGTGTTGCAC
>MNCI01025413.1:6729-24858 GCA_015680685.1 Gnetum montanum
CGTACCCCCATGACTAATTGCAAACCTCTAGTAGCTTTAGAATGGAGAAAGGAAAGGAGTAAGAAAGATAGATAAAAAGGGACAACTATAGCATCGAGGAAATGGATGTCAAGATGGTAATGAACAAAATAAAATTTATTGCAAAAATGTTAGGGAAAAGAAGTTAACTGGTGCACCAAATAGGAATGTCAGTGGATCCTCCCCAAAGCAGGCTCATGCCCTGACAAACCCACATTCAAAGAGTCTGTAGGATCTGGGAATGTCATTTGGAACAAGAGTTAAAGTCTTAACCACAAGAATTTACCAAAAAGAAAACAATGCATCAACCAAAATATATACACTAATGATACAACCAGTAATGAGGTGAAGAATGGAGAGAATGATGGAGAGAAAAGAATGGAATGGAGTCTCAAGAACAAGATGGTGTACAGCCCCTTGTGTGTTTCCTGATTAATGTGACTTGGCAAATCTCATTCCAAGTCTGGCCTCAAACCAACCACATCTAGTGACTTTGCATCAATGTATTCATCTAAATCATCCACTTGGATAACAAGGATGCCTTCCCCAAGAGTCACCACCATTTCGAAGAAACAAAGGAGAGAATGGGAAGCGAAAAGGGCCTTAGTTAGAGGGAACACTTTTGGTTCCATAACCAGTGCTTGTAGCTCAAGTTTATTTTGTCTAAGGGGTGTGCTTTGAATTCTCACTTTTTTTTGTGTTTTTATGCGTGAGAACCATACCATGCAAAGAATTTTTATTTTTATTTTTATTGGCTCAGCTTTCGATAATTGGGATAACATTGGAACGGTGAGAAAACTTAAAAAGAAAACATCCAAGCACCTAAGAGAACAACCAACACAAAAGCATCAAGTTCCCTTGAAGTCACACCCGTTTCAATCCTTGAGTCCTTGCTTAGTTTGAGAAATGCCCAGTCACCGATTCGTTAAAGTTCTTATTAGAAGGGGACTGTACAGTTCCAAGCCGAGAGAGACCATAAAACTTGGTGGATGGATGGATGGAGTGAACTCATTTTCTACCATATCAAAAGAAACATACCTTAGTATCAACATTGTGACTTAAAGGTAAAAACCAAACATTAGCAATCAATATGAAAATAGTTCATACCATCATTCTGAACACTTATTGGGTGACAAACTTACAGGGTGGATACACACACACACACATATAGAAAAATGAAAAAGTATAATGATGTTGTAAACAAAAATAAGAAAATTTAAAGAAAGTTTTAAAACAAAAACAAGAAAAGTTAAGGAAATTTGTAAAACAAAAATGTGTAAAACAAAAATATGTAAAACAAAAATCGAAAAAGAACTGAGGGCCCCATATGATTAGCATAGGTGGCCATCTTCCCCATGACTGAATTGCAAGGAAGAGATCCGAAATAGAGAGCAAGGTTGCCCGTTAGTGAAGGTGTAACTTGTACTGGCTGTTGTGGGTTCACGGAAAGGTTTTGTTTGTTGTACATTAACCAATAATCTTTTATTCAGGCTATCAGGCTTGTATATCATCATGGCTCTAGAGGGGAAGGTTGTATGAATAATATAGGATCCTTCCCACAATGTTTGGAATTTCATACGCTGAGGTACATGAGTGGGATTCTAGTAAAGGACCTTGTCTCTTGGTTGGTACCTGAACCTTTGGATCCTTAAGTCATGACGTTGTTTACTGTGTGCCTTGTGCAACTCATTTAACGATAGTGCAACCAATCTATTCTTGTCTACCACATTCAGAGTTGTCAACTGTTGTTTTTATGCTAGGTCGAGGTCTAGGTGAAGGTCGCAAGCCATGGATAGTGTACAGAGCTCATTCTATATGGGAAGCTTGGGTAGTTTCCCGTACACTAACTCATAGGGAGAATAGCCGATAAGAAGCTTCCAAGTGGAGCGGTATGCCTAGAGAGCGTCGTTCAGTTTTGTGCTCCAGTCTCGCCTAAATTTGCTAACCGTTCTCGTTAATATTCTAGTAATCTCCCGGTTAGTACCCTCGGTTTGGCCATTAGCTTGGGGGTGATAAGGTGTGGTCAATTTATGCTCAACCGCTAAGCGTTGCATCAATTTGTGAAAGGTTACACCCATAAAATGTGTTCCATTATCAGAGATGAGTGCACGTGGCACACAAAACCTGTTTACGATTTGTTGTTGTACAAATCGTGTAGATGTAGATGATGTGCAGTCTATTACCATGGCTGCTTCAGCCCATTTGGTTGAGTAATCAACAGCAACGATGATATATGCTTTTCTGTTTGACATCGGTGTAATAGGCCCCATAAAATCTATTCCCTAGATATCCAAGGGTTCCAAAGGTTGGATCCATTGTTGTAGACCCTCCATTCTAGTAGTCATTCCACCATCACGTTGGCAGTGATCACAAGATTGGGTGAAATGATGGGCGTCCTGAAATAGTATTGGCCAATAATATCCTGCAAGTAGGACCTTGGTGGCCGTTCATCTCCCAACATAGTGGCCTTTACATGGGCCCTCATGAGCATCCTAGAGAACCTTTAATTGATCCTTATCGGGCACGCACCATCGAACCAAGCCATCAGGACAGACTTTATAAAGTTGTTCCTAGATTTCCATGAAGTACTTGGTTTTATGAAGAAACTGTTTTTTCTTCCTAAAGTCCAACCCCTATGGTATTTGTTGGGAAATGAGATAAGTAAGAATGCTACTATACCAATTTATTTCCATGGGTTGATCATTCACTACACCAGCAAAGAGGGTTTCATTAAGAAAATGGTCAGATACAACATATTCATCCTCTTTGTTGTCCCAATGCAACCAAGATAGGTGATCGGTGACTACATTATTAGTGCCTTTGCGGTCTACTATTGTTAAATCGAATTCCTGAAGAATTATCAACCAACGTATCATACGTGGGCTAACCATTGGCTTGTTCATAAGGAACCTAATTGTACTATGTTCTGTATGGATGTATACTTTGTAGCCCAATACATAGTGCCTAAATTTGTCTAGTGCAAACACTACAGCCATTAATTCCTTTTCTGTAGTCGTGTAGTTGAGTTGTGCACTAGTGATACTCTTACTGGTACAATGGATGTAATAAGGTCATTTTTGTTCATCTAATTGTGTCAGTATGACTCCTAAGGCGTAATTAGATGCGTCGGTCATGATATGGAATGGCCTGGACCAGTTAAGGGCTTGTAGAATGGGAGTTTCCACAAGCCTCTGTTTGAGAGTTTGGAATGCTCGTTCACATTCCCTAGTCCATTCGAATGATGTATCTTTTTTCATTAATTCCACCAATGGTTTGGCAACTTTGGAGAAGTTCTTGATAAATCTCTTGTAGTAGCCAGTGTTTCCAAGGAATGACCTAATGTCTTTGATAGTTTTTGGTTGTCGGGTAATTCCTTGGATGACTTTAATTTTTTTCGGATCCACCTCAATTCCTGATTGTGAAATTTTATGCCCCAGTACGATGCCCTTTTGAACCATCAAATGGCTCTTTTGCCAATTGAGATTTAGGTTGGTTTCAACACATTGTTTCAATACTTGCTCTAACCGATCGAGGGCTTGATCAAAGCTCGTCCCATAAGTGTAGAAGTTGTCCATGAAGACTTCTACTCTGTTACCTATTTGCTGTTGAAATATGCTTAGAACTAATCGTTGGAATGTGGTAGGGGCATTGCACAAGCCAAAAGGAATTTATTTGTATGCAATCATTCCCCAAGGACTGGTGAACGTTGTTTTGGCTTGGTCTTCTGGTGTGATTCGTATTTGGTTGTATCCACTATACCCATCGAGAAAACTATAATAACGATGCCCTGCTATAGTGTCCAAGACATGGTCAAAAAATTGCAATGGGAAGTGATCTTTGAATGTTGCCATATTTAATAGCCTAAATTCTATACATACCCTCCATTTACCTCCTTTTTTCAATATGATTACAAGAGGACTAACCCACTCGCTATCAGAAATAGGGTAAATGAACCCAACCTTGAGAAGCTGCTCTATCTCCTCTTTCACTATTTGTTTTAACTTCAGGTTCAATCACCTTTTGGGTTGCTTGCAAGGTTTCATGGAGGGGTCCGTGTAAATCCTATGCTGGCATATCCTAGGATCTATTCCAGTTAGTTTGGGGTATGACCAGGCAAAGGCTGTTAACCACTTGTTTATCAACTTTAGCAAACTTTCTTTTTGCTTAGGTGCGAGCTTTGCATTGATGATTACTGATTTTTCATTTTTAAGGGTCATGTATTCCAAATTGATGGGCAATGGTTTTAAATCTAGGGGCTCTTGTTTAAACTTCTAAGGAATCTCCAACTTCCCCCAATTAATGTTTTTGGAGTTAAAGGCTGGAAGTTGGCAACAGACGTACTCTAATACGTCTATGCTTTCAATGTAAACACTAGTTATCCCCTCAGCTAGTTCCATGCAGGTTGTCAAGTTGCTCTCTTTATCAGCCATCAGCCATTGGGTGTTTTCTTGTCATGTGGCTGCTGCATATAGGCACTTTTGTATGTCAATATCCTATGCACACCGATTGCATGTAGGTAATGTCAAACTTTGCATCACCCATGATTTCTGCATGCAATGACACCCTGTGTCACTATATGCGATGCATGGAACTCTCTTCCTCTCAATCTTCCCAAAAATGTTTTTCTTGGATATTTCTAGGGAAAGATTGCGGATTCCTAGGCGTGCATCGATTGTAATTAGCCAGGCCCTTCCCATTATGATTGGGAAATCCCCTTTGTCATTGTTTATTTGGATCACCAGGAAATCAGCTGGGTATGACCAACCACCCACAGTGGTAACAATGTCCTCAACTTGTTCCAAAGGAATGGTGATGGACTGGTCAGCCAACTCTAAGTGGATATTACTCTTCTTGAGTGGAGGCAGGTTCCAGGTTTTATACAATTCTTGTGAGATTAAGTTGACTCCTGAGCCTGAGTCAAGGAGAGCCTTATGGGGTTCATTCCCAGCGACTTGGAGATATACTAGGGGGACCCTAGGATCAGATAATTTCTTGGGAAGGTGGCCTACTTTAATCCAGTTGGTAACGGTATGTGTTAACATAACTGTGTGTATTGGGTGCGATTTTTTATTTGAAGGGGATCCCAAAACTTTGTTTGGTATGGCGATGTTTAGATGTTCAACTACTTGTGAGGGTGAGGGCTTATTTGGATTGTTGGTCCTGGAGAAGGATCTTTTCGGCATAACATAGTTAGGACCAACTAAGGGTGGAAGATTGGAAGCCCTCGTAACATTGGGTTGTTGCAGTTGAGTGGGAAATGCCTTTGGCATTGTTGGGGCGGTTGGTGGTGGAGCCACTAGCATGAGAGGCATGGATGGATTTGGAGGATGGGATACATGCGGAGTGTCCCTTCCAGGAGGGGAAGTTTGAAAATATTCCTGAGCTGGGTAGTGATGCTGTGGAGTTGTGTAACCCATAGGGTTACTTGGAGGGATCAGCTGCCGGCAAGGGTATTGATGTTTCGGTGGTGGCATCCCCCATGACTGTGGGTATTGCCACTGCTGATGTTGTCCAACGGGTTGTGGTGGAGTTTCACTTGGATAGTATGTTAATGGTTGGTGGAATTGTCTTGGATTACCTTAGGGATAAGTTAACCTTCGAGGTGTCTATCGTTTGTTTAGTCTTAGATTGAGTACATACACCCTAGACTCTTGTAGATGTGAAATGATTGGATAACATTCCTTAGGATGGTCATAGTAGCAGATCTCACATCCACCGTCATCATCTGTGTCAAAATCCACAACCTCATCGGCGATAGTAATTTTATGTGCAGGGCCTAAATCTCTCTGCTTTGCCTTACCTTTGTCACTACTTCATTCTACCTTAGACTCTTCTACAATTTTTAAGATAGTTTCAATTTTAGAATCTAAGGAACTCCATACGTCATCTACCTTAGCCGCTATTTTTGTTATGAGCTTTTGAAGCGGCAAGGTCTTTCTGTTTACCAACTCTTTGATTGATGACTCATCCTCTTCATCGCAAAATTTCACTTCCTTTTTTTGAAGAGAGGGATCATGGTTGTATTCTTTCGCACTTTCCCTTTTGTGTAGCTCACCTTCTTCTTTTGCTACTTGTTCCAACAAGCTATGTACTTCATGGACTCTAAGTTGTGAGAGTCTCCCTTGGGCATAAGTCCCAAGGATTTTTCTAGTTTCATGCCTTAACCCATCCACGATGTGGCAAAGTTGATCCTGCTGAGCGTATCCATGGCCCGGTCAACGATGTAACAGTGTGTAGTAGCGGGCCATGGTAGCATCCAAGGATTCATGTGTACCTTGTTTCCAGCCTTGGATCTGCTTATGCAAATTGGACACTCGGGAGTATGTTTGATACTTATCATTGAAGAGTTCTAACATCGTACTCCACCTCTTGGTGGTTTCTGGTTCTAAGGACCAGTACCAACTCTTTGCTTCTTTAATGAGTGTCCTGGGAAACAACTTAAGTTTTTGCCACTCATTTTCTATATTTTGCAAGGCACATGCATCGTGGAATGCCTGTAAATGATGCTGCAGATCAACTTTGTATCCCCCTTCAAAACGTGAGATATTATTCATGTCTAAACGCTTGATTTGACTATCTAAACACTTGATCTGACTATCTTTTAAATGCCTTGTGGGAATTCTAATATCCTCCATTATGTCAAGCATACTTCAGGTTGCAAGTAGGGGCTCGTCATGATCGTCTCTTTCATGACACTTATGATGTCTGTGTTGTTCCCTACTCTCCCTTCGTTCATGCCCTTGTCCTCTCTCTCAACTCTCTCATCGAGGTCTCTCATTTTTCTTACTTTTATCCTCTCCATTATGTTCATGATGGCTACACCCAGATGTGGAAGGAGAGGGTGAGTGATGAGATGAAGGGGAAGAAGAAGGAGAACCATCACGATGACGATGCTTCCTACCTTCTTTTCGGCTGCTACGGCCTTGATCGTGGTGACGATCTAAGTGCCCGTCCTTGTCTTTTGTTGTTGTTCCCTTTGTGAATAGCTAGTGTTCATGGGGATCGGAACCAGTGTTATGTATCGTTGAGCGTAGGTTCTGATACCCAACCTCCTCACCATCATTAGAAGGGGGAACATCTCTTGATAGAGAACCCATTGTAAGTGGTTCGCCATCTCTAGTTTCACTAAGGATGTGCAGGACCTCTTTGCCCTTCAACAGTGTATGTTGGCTCTTCTGCCTTGCATCCCTCATACGTTGTAAAGCTATGGGATGATAATCCCTCATGTCAAAGTCTTCCACAATATATTCAGCATACAGTTCAGTCATGCCAATCTGTGCCAAAGCATGGAGAAGCATATTTGGGACTGATCGATCTGGAGGTAACACAATGTTACCTTGCAAATCTCTCCATTGCAGCTATTCATTTTGATGGAGGATAAAAGTAAAATTGGTAATATACTCATCGGGATGAGTATAGACTATTCGGTATTTTTTAGGACTTGGTTGATTTAGATTATGTGTTTTTGATTGTCGAATGTTCTTTGTATGGTCCTTAGGTGATGTGTTGCTCTTGTGAGAAGAAGAAGAAGAAGACATGATGTCTTATAGGTGTTCTAATTTTACAATTATATAAATTTTTTTTTATTTGATTAACCCTAAGGATCATTTAAGCTCCCAACGATGTAAACGATCTCTTATGTCCTACTTAGCGCACAAACACTTAGTCCCCGGCAATGGCGCCAATGATGAGTGGCGAGATACCCCTACACTCAACCATACGAAACGAGCATAGCACGCGCAATTTGGTCAAACTCCACAGACTAAGTGCCTACACGCCTCATGGAACACTTAAGGTTAACCATTCATTGTCTTCCCAAACTTACTTATAGTTATCATGGTGTATGGTTAAGTAAGTCTGAGGTATATGATTTTTATATCTTTTTATGTTTTTCTCCTATGCTATTGAGTTGAAGGGTTGAGAAACTAATTGCTAATTCTAACTAATGACTAAGTCTAAATTACCTAGCGTCAGCATCCATTCCCACTTACCGTACACACCCTGAACCGATGCAACTACAGCTACCAAATGCTAATCGTTGCTGGGATCACCATGTGTAACGCATGTGCTCGAAGTGGTCGTACTGAGGCACTTAACTAGGAGGAAAGGGTTGAGAGAATCTAATCTAGCCTAAGTGCGATGAGTGATCGATTCCTTGACTAACCATACACATCTTGGTGCATGACTACCACTGGGATTACCAAGCGCAGATCTTGAATACGCCATTGGGTTACCAAGTAGTCACACTAGATGCTCGTAATCAAGTCGTACTCATTCCACATTCTAAGAGTTTAAGGGTGAGAGAGAAAGCAATAAATAAAATCCTATTTCATGCACTGTAAGGTTTATCCAACAAGTTCATCTTTATTGCTGTACACAACTTGTGTTCAGGTACAAACGTGTATACATACACAAGCATGCAACACACACATACACAAACACATAAGAAATTATTTATATTAGAGTAAGGATAGGAGATAGACTTAACCAAACCTTAGAAATCTTCTTAGAAAGCTTCTTTTTCATTTCTCTCACTCTCCTAGATCTTATGCTCTCTTGGACTTCTTAGTGGCTGATGAGTGATGAGGTACCCCTACACTCAACCACACAAATACGCGCATTCACACACAATCTGGTTGAACTCCGCAGATGGACTAGTTGTGGTATCTAGATAGTTACATGTTGATTATAGTTCGCTGTCTTCCCACCTAGACTAGTATTTGCTTTGTCATGTATGGTTTAGTCCAGAGTGAGGTGTATGATGTGGTCCTAACTAGTGCTACTCCTAGAGACAATGGAAAATAACTTGTTTAAGTTAAGAGGGAATGGGAAGAGAGAATCTAAAGTAGCCTAAGTGCGATGAGCATTCATTCCTTAATCATTCATACACATCTTGGACCTCATGTACCATTTGTGGGATTACCAAGTGCATGTCCTAGGTATGCTAGTGGGATACCAAGTAGTCACACTTAAAGGCTCATGATTAAGTCATACTCATTCCATGTTAACAGCATGAAATGTAAATGACAAGAAAGTAAATATTAACTAAAGAAAATAGTAAATAATAATTAAAGTAATTAAGACTTAAGTGGATGATGCAATGATGAAGTAATCTCGATCTTTATTATCAGTCATGTGCGCATCCAAGTATGTCACACTTGAATAAAGGTTCTGTACAATTACAATCATCACATTGTGGGCATGCACTAGGGAAAGGGAAAGAATTGAACTGAAAATGACTCTACTTCTACCCATTGATTGACTTCTAACTCCCTTTTTTTTCTGTGTGCCCAATTGTGTATTTATAGGCTCACACAGGAATCATGATATTGTGTATCCGATATCATTATTTAGGTCACTGATGAATCATGGTTACTAGGCCTCATATACTAGGCGTCGTATACTAGGCCCCGTATACTAGGCCTCGTATACTAGGCCCCATATACTAGGCCCCGTATACTAGGCCTCATATACGCCCCAACGATACTCAAGAACTTTTGTCATCCAACCCAGACATCTCCAATGAGGATGGGACATCCCATAGAATGAGGGGGTCCGAAAGGCCTAAGACATTCTCAATAACTAACAAGAACTTACTTGGGGATGATTGAAAGACTTACAAAAGTCATAACAAGTTTTATAGTTCCTTCTCTTCCTCTACTCCAACGTCAAATTGTGACACAGATGACTATCTTTCAAGAGATCGATGTAGAACTAAAAATTGAGCTCACAAAGAAAATCAAGAACGCCAACATGAACAAGGACAACATCATCCCAAATCACAAACTCACAACCTACTTAGTGATGATGAACCCCTGCTGGCCACTAAGAGCCTAACGCCTATACAAGAGGCTATTCGAATATCCTACAGGCATTGCAAAGAAAGCTATCTACCTAGGCTTGATTTAAACAACTTTCCCAAGTTTTTAAGAGGCTATGATTTAGATTCGTAACAACATTTACAAGCCTTCTATGATGCCTGTGTATGGAACAATATTGATAATGGGTGGCAAAAACTTAAGCTCTTTCCTATGACACTCGTTGGCCAAGAAAAAGTATTGTATTTGTCCTTAAGACCACAATCAATTCGACATTGGTCGACAATGGTAGAACTCTTTACTGAATGATATCAAACCTATGCCAGAGTGTCAACCTTGTGAAGACAAATCCAAGAATGAAAACAAGGGCAACATGAAACCTTGGAAATGGCCTTGGAAAGATACTATTCATTGTTAAATAATTACCTAGGCCATGGATTCTCCAAGGAAAGGCTAATGTACCACATCATGGATGGGCTTCGTAATGAAACAAGGGAGACCCTAGGGATGTACGCCCAAGGTCAACTATATGAGCTACAAACCCATCAACTCCAAGAGCTTATTAAGCGAATAGCAAAAGAAGAAGGAGAAATAGCTAAATGGGAGAATGTTGAAAGTTCTCAACAGGACCAAAATCTCAACTTAACAAGGGTACATGATCATGAAGAGGAGAAATCAACTCACTTCAAGGAGGTGGGATCATCTTTGCCAATCCTATAATCATTGGATGAAATTGAGGCAAAGATCAATGAGATGATGGAATGGATGCATAAAAAATGCGGAGAATATGTCAAAATTATTGGAGGTAGAGTTATGATGAACCAAGATGTAGGATGAAATACCTTTAGACAATCGGAAAGAAGGGTTGAAAAAAATAAGAGCTCAATTGCTAATCATACGTATCAATGCAACATTTGCCTTTACGAACACCCCAAGGGCCAATGTCCAATCTTGCCACATTTACAAGAGCATTGGGGAGGAGTGTTACATCCAGATTTCGTACAAAGATACTTTGTTCGATCATAGTGGCAACAATCCCAGTCATGGGGGAGGCCACCCTCAAACTGGTTACACCCTTCATACCATTCGAATCTAAGTGCTTATCAAGTCTAACATCTTGTTTCTCCAATTAGGTCAATATCCTCTATCTCACCACATTATTATCATTCTCCCCAATACTATCAACCCATATCCTCTCCAACACAACCACCACCTTGGATACCTTACACTTCTCTTCAATTTCAAAATTCTCATCCTTCGCCTCCTTTTACATCACCACCAAGTATTCTAGAGGGTTTTGTGCCACCACACCAACCCACGAATGTTACTTGTGCTACTACTATCAACAGTAGTAGGAATCCTCCATAACATCATAGGCGTCCCTTCTTTAGACATGATCGAAAAAAGGGACAACACACTTCTGAGCCCACTGCATACCATCTTACGGTCACTATGGTGTAGCTCCCTCCTCGAACCCAACGTCTCGTGTTACTTTCTCTAGGCCATCAACAAATACTCCAACAACCATATGACCCAATGAATATAGCCACCGAGGAAGATAGATCGATCCTTGCATACCATCCTATGGTCATGGGTGCCATAGTGGGTCAGCAACTCATCAGTTGACTACATCTTATAAATTTCCCCACTATGTTTACTATAATCAAGTGTGTGAACCTCACTCAGGGTACATTCCAACCACCACATCAAAAGACACTCAGTGGTTCAAATATGATCGGATCCCAATACGTCCAACATGCAAGGATTCTAACTTTTCATTTATTAATCCTCGCCATACTCAACTATTTAGTTATGGGGGATACCCCCCATTCTAATAATAAGTAGGATTAATAGATATTTTTCATTTTCTTTAATTTTGATTTTTTTTTCAGTTTTTCACTTTTCAACTTATTGTTTGATCTTTTTGCCTTTTTATCTTTTTACCTTTTTATGAGTAATCTCATCTAGGAATAAAACACTCATGTGAACCATTGGTTGAGGTGTTGTTTTATGCTATCAAGTCTTAGGTGACTAATTATTTGAACAACGAGCCCACAACATCCATCCACCCATTCTATTAATAAGGGGTTCTACCTTGGGTATAATGATATTCTTAATCATTAAAACTTAAAGTAACCTTGTGTTATCATACCCAGAGTGAAGAAGGATGGACTAAGCAAGAATGGCCAGGGTATGACATCAAGGCAACTTGTGGATTCTCTTTGGTGACATCTATGGGAGTTACCATGCAGCTTGGTTGTACTAAGATCCTTGTAGATCTAACAAAAAGTGAGAGTAAGAGTAATCAAAAGGTACTCAACCAGAAAAAAAATAATGCTATCCCAGGGGGTCCCATTGGAAAGACATGTACACATGCCTGAAGGTAGGTAACTTCTCTAGATAAAGCAATACTTCTTCAAAAAAACAAATGAGTGCCATAAGCAATATCACTCCTCCCTTAAACGAAACTCCAAGTGATCATACACCTTGCTATCATGGTGCTCTTATGATTGTCCATCATTGGATGTAGTAATGCACTATCACTAATTAGAGGAATGGACCTGGTCCTGATTTTGGAGTGACAAGTTAATGCCACATTAATCATGCCTTACACTGAGGATTCATTCTACCCTGGGCCAATTACCTCATGTCCCAATCTTTGCAATCCCTTCTAAAATTTGCCTCACCTCACTGTTCATGTAATTGGGACTCGTGACTTGTGTAGCATTGAATTTATACCTCATCATGGTGTTATCTACATGTGTGTGTTTTTTTGCATCCGTGTAGATTATATTTAACCCTTCTAGTGCCTATGGACATTTTAAGGTGTGGTTATGTAAGGGCATTATAGGTTGGAACCTACTTTAGGAAGGACCCACTTGCGTGACTTTTGTAATTTGTACTTGTTGCACACTACCACATCATTTTATATCCTCTGAGTACTTCATTGTCAAATCTATTCTTTCCTTTATCATCATTTTATCAAACGTTTCTCAAAACTAGGTCCTTTTATGTGTCACCTAAATAAACTAGGTCCAACATTAAACTTTTACGGAAACTTCCTTGAAAAAATTTCTAATTCTAAAATCACACTAAGTAAATAATTTAACATTTATTAAAGGAAATGAGTAAGGTATGAAATCATTGAACTTTTTTCAATAACCTTAATAACAATTGATTTTTGTGTGATTATAGATGATCCTTAAAAGAAGACAATAAGAAGGACCTTCTCAAGGTGCAATCGAATGACCACGGGGAGGCAGAGGCCAAGGACCTCATGTAGAACATGCGGAGTAGGAGGCATAATCATTCAGCATCCATCAAGGAACTCCTATCACTACATGATCTAGCCAAGCAAAATATGGAGAGGTTAGGGCCCAAGCCTATGAAGAGGAACAACGACTATTTGCGGTATAGCATGTCAAGGCCAATCAAGTGTTCCCACAGTTGCCGTGTCCATGGGGAGTGCTAACTCCATTAAACATTAGAACATCAGCATGGATGGCTCATAATCCTCTGATAGAAGAGGAGAAACATCAAGTGTTTCTTCAACGATATTAATCTTAGAAGCCTGGAGTGCAAGACAAAGGGATGCAACCCATGGAGGAGCCATCGTCACCTGGAACCACATGAGTTCCAACATAATTTTGTAATTTTGTGTCCATGTCCCAATTTTTTCATATCCACTGTGGCATGAATAAATTTCTAATTAGTCAATAATCCCATACCTATCCACTGTGTAATCAATTAAGCTTGTTCCTTACTTTCTTTGACTCAAGGACGAGTTATTATTCAGTCGTGGGGGTATCATGAATCGTGGTTACTAGGCCTCGTATACTAGGCCCTGTATACTAAGCCTCATATACTAGGCTGGCCTCATATACTAGGCCTCGTATACTAGGCCCTGTATACTAGGCCTCATATACTAGGCCCCATATACGCGGCCCCGTCGACACATCCATCCATGCGTTTACGTGACCTCTTTAACGCAGTGTTTGTTTCTAGCTATAAATAAGTGGGCACCCATTGCACTTAGGCATCTTTTTGGTAGTTGTAGCTGAGCCCTTCTAGTTTGTTTCCATAGGAGTCAGACTATTTTCCCAAGTGCATGTCTGCAGTGTGATGCTTGTAATTGTACGACACCTTTATTCGAGTGTGACATACTTGGATGCACATATGATCAGAAATAAAGATCAAGATTACTTCATCATTGCAACATTAACTTAGTTTTAATTGTTTAATTATTATTATTAATTATTATTTTCTTAGTTAATATTTCTTTACCATCATTTACTATTCCTATTGTTAAATGTAGAATGAGTACGACTTAATCATGAGCATTTAAGTGTGACTACTTGGTAACCCAATAGTGTACCTAGGATCTGCACTTGGTAATCCTAGTAGTAGCCATGCATGAGGTCTAAGATGTATACGGATGATTAAGGAATGGATGCTCATTGCACTTAGGCTAGTTTAGACTCTCTCCTCCCATGTCCCATTAGCTTAGCTCTCTCTCCCTTTTCCTCTTAGCTTAAAACAAAGTTATTTTCCATTGCCTCTAGGAGTAGCACTAGATTAGAAACCACATCATACACCTCACTCTTGACTAAACCATACATGAAAAAGCATATACTAGTCCAGGTGGGAAGACAGTGAACTTCGATCAACAAATAACAATCTAGATATCACAACTAGCCTGTCCACGAAGTTTGACCGGATCATGCGTGAATGCTCGGATTTGTATGGTTGAGTGTAGGGGTACCTCGCCACTCATCAGTCACGATATTGCATACCCGGTATCATGGATCTGATATCATGGGTCTGATATCGGAGCTTGACAAATCATGGTTCATCATACCCCCACGACTGAATGAAAACTTGTCCTCGAGTTTAACAAAATGAGAATAAGTCCAATTGATTACACAGTGGATAGGTATGGGATTATTAACTGACTAGGAATTTATTCATGCCATAGTGGAGAATTGAATACAAAAAATTTGGGACATAGACACAACATTACAAAATTACAAAATTTATTGAGACTTTTATGGTTTCTGGTGGTGGTGGTTCCTCCATGGGTCTCTTCCCCTTGTCTTGTGCTCTAGGTTTTGGGATTTGATGGCTTTGAAGAAGTGCTTGGAGCTTTTCCTCTTTGGTTCAATAGTCCTGTACCATCCATTTCAATGTTTGATGGAGTCAACACTTCCCATGGACACAGGAATTATGGGAACATTTGATTTGCCTTGACATACTAGGTTGCAAATAGCCATTGTTCCTCCTTGTAGGCTCTAGCTTTATCCTTGTACTCCTGGTAATATGTAAGTCATCGACCCAAGTCTATCATGATATCTTTTTATCCTTGGTAGCTAGCCTTGACCACTTTTAACTTAGAATTTGCAACTTCTAATTTTTGCAATGTTTTCTTATACTCAACAAATTCTGTTTCATATTTGGCATAGGTAGTAGCTACCTGCTTCTCTAGTTCTGTTCTTAGGTGTCCTACTGTTAACATGGCTAAATTCACATACCCCAAGTTTGCCAATTCCATGTACTCCATAATATCTTGTATTTGCAGGTCCCAACTTTTGAGCTTTGATTGGTGGATGAATGCATATGTATCCAATATGGCCCACCAATCAGTGTGTTGAGCATTGAAGGTGTTAATGTGGGCTTTGGCCATATGGATCTCCTTTTCAATGACTTTCTTATACATCCCCATCTGATCTCTGAAGTGTTCCTTCAGCTTTTCATGTCATTTGGCCTCGTTTTTCCATGCACTTATTTCAATTACCATCTTTTGATGGATTTTGCGTACCTCCTCCATTAAGAGGGTTCGATTCTCTCTAGCTAAGCGATTCATGTCTTGGTTGACCCTGACTAATTATTCTTGTAGCTACTAAAAATTTTCTTTGAGAATGTTCTTCTATTTTTTCACAGTGATTAACTAGAGATTGTCTATAGTAAGCTATTTATTCTCTTCTTGCAAGGCCTTGAGTGCTTTGGCATGCACATACGTCTGTGCTTGTGCCTTGGAAGAATCCCAATTGGCCTTCTCTTTCTCCTTTGCCATCCTTTTATTCTTTGCTAATAATTTATTGAGTTGTTCCATATTGAAAGACTCTAATTGGTCTGCGAGAACAAATTGAGATGGGTCCCACTGTGCAGCTTGTAGGGTGACGAGCTTCTCTTGGAGTCTTTCCAACTTCACCTCTACATGCTCGACCCTGATCTTTGCCATGACCAGCTTCCCTTTAGTGGAGATGAGATCTGATTGAGTTGTTGTGACATCTTGATGGATGTCAAATAAGGACATCATCACTTATCTTGTTTGTAGCAATTGATTGAGAACATCCTCATGCTCCTCAAGAGTCATCGAGGGACTGGCCAAAGTTTGAGCATCACGTGCTCTTGTGAAATCCACTTGTGGCACAACAGGAACATTGAAGGACTCTTTAATGTGATCCATGACCATGACTGTGTCACCTTCACCCATTTCCAATTGCACCTGAAAGGATGCAACATTTCCTAAGATCTGTTGTGACTAGTGTGTCTTCCCTCCTCCTATTTGAATGGACACTTCACCTTGTGTGTGATCTATGGAAACCATGGATTGTATGGCATCGTTGATGACCCGGAAGAGATTGTCATCATCATGACTTCCCCAGCTGACCATCTTAGCGATGGCCTTGAGATGGCTCATTGACGGTCAACAATTCTACGGCGGTGGTAGGGGTTGGTCTTGTTGGCCTATGTTGGACTCTATTTCTTGTTGTTGACTAGGCCTTGTGCTTGGGAGTTGGCTAAGCCTTGTAGTTTGAGTTGCAGTGGGCCCCACTGTCTGTTCTTATTTTGGCTCCAATGTCTCACTAGCACTTTTTCTTGGGGCTCGTGGCTTCAACAATTTAGTGAATGAAGCATTTTGGGCCAATTTGGGAACATCATTAGTGTACCCCAGAATTCTAGCATGCCGACATAGCTTCCTGATGAGATAGGGGAAGGGAAATGTGAACTTCCCTATCTTGTGTTCCTCAAACTGCCTAAAAATTTCCATGAGATACAGATGGGGGAGGTTGGCATTAATCTTGCCCATCAATATTACACTTCTTCTAGCTGCATACGTTGAGATTTTGTTCAATCCTTTCATGGGGAAGATGTGATAAGTGCTAATCTTGAAATAGATCCTCTCTTCCAACGTTAGTTCTCCATATGTTTTTCCGTCCTTGTCGTATGCCCTTTTCAACTAGACCTTTTACGCATCAGCATCGGAGCAAGTGGATAGGTGAGTAACTTTTGGCCCTGTATTTGAAAGGTTTAACACTTTAGAAATGGCCTTGGCAGAAAAATCTATAGAAACACCACCAGTATCAACTGTGGTGCTTTCTTCTTTATTGTGCCAAAATTGTCATGTCTTTCCTAAGTACCCGACACCACTTTCAGAGAGGATGGATCATAATGGGGACCCTTTGAGTTGGTCCCTAACTACCTCAGGAGTGAACTTAGTGAAAGGTCCAAAGTTGAGTTCCATGATTACAGCTGTTGACGTGGACCTTTCATGAATTGATTGAACACACTCTGGGGACAACATGAGGTGTTGTTCCTATTTAGGTGCTTCAGCGGCTCCTCCTTTTGCTTATCCCGATTGCATAGTAGTAGGAGGCTCTTGATGGATGTTGAATGATTATGCCTCCTACTTTGCATGTTCCTTGGGAGATGCCTGGCCTCTGCCTCTCCTTGGTTGTTTGAACACACCTTGAGAGGGTCCTCCTTGCTGTCCACGTTTAGGGGCCATTTGCAATCACATGGGGCCAACCATTAGTAAGGTTGCTTACAAAATTTGATTTATACATTACTTCTTGCCTTTAATGAATTTGTTTCTTGTTTTGTGTGATTTAGAGTTAAGGAATTTTATGAAAATGTCCCCTAAAAGTTTGATATTGGGTCCAATTTGATTGGGTGGCTCCAAAATTTAATTCTCCTGGTGTGGGTGAAGAGATAAAATTGATTTTGAAAACATCTTTAACATTTTTATGGTCAATTACCCTTTATAATATCCTTCAGGTGATGATGAATTTTAGAAAAATTATGCACAACTGAGAGTGTACCCTTCCCCCACAACTAAGCTGAACACTCCAGGTTCACGTATGTTTGATCAGAATGGGAATTGGAGCTAGCGAGTAAGTTAGGGATGTTTGATCGATAGGTGCGTAAGAAGAAATTCATGGAAGAAAATTTAAACAAATCCCCTTGTGTGAATAGTTGAAAATGATGTTGACATGTGCGAGGGGGGGGGGGG
>MNCI01025415.1:0-15241 GCA_015680685.1 Gnetum montanum
ACTTTTTTCAATGGCCTTACTAACAATTGATCTTTGTGTGATTATGGATGGCCCTAAAGGAGACAACAAGGAGGACCTTCTCAAGGTGCAACCGAACGACTTCGGGGAGGTAGAGGCCAAGGACCTCGTGTAGAACATGTAGAGCAGAAGGCAATCATTCAGTATCCATCATGAAACTCCTGTTACTACATAATCTATCCAAGAAAAGAGAGGAGAGGTCGAGGCCTGAGCCTATGAAGAGGAATGACGACTATGTGCGGCATGGCATGTCAAGGCCAATCAAGTGTTACCGCAGCTGTCGTGTCCATGAAAAGTGTCAACTCCATCAAACATTGGAACATCAGTATGGATAGCTCATAATCTATGGATGGAAGAGAAAGAAATGTCAGGTGCTTCTTCAATGGTATCAATCTCAGAAGCCTGGCACACAGAACAAAGGAACGACACCCATGGAGGAGCCACAACTACCGGGAACCCCATGCGTTCCACAAGTTTTGTCTTTTGTGTCTGTGTCCAAATTTTTTTTTAATTCTCCACTGCAGCATGAATAAATTTCTAGTCAGTCAATAATCCCATACCTATCCACTGTGTATTCAATTGCGCTTGTTCCTCACTTTCTTTAACTCGAGGACGAGTTTTAACTCAGTCGTGGGGGTATGATGAAGTGCTATATAGTCGATGTGTCGACTAGGCTGCGTATACGGGGGCATATACGGGGCCCCGTATACGTGGCCGCATCGATGCAACCTTCCTTCGTCGACGTGGACCCATTTATGTAGCCACCTATCCCATCCTATAAATAAGAGGGCCTTTCGCCTCATTTAGGAGGCTTGGAGTAGTTGTAGCGAAGCCCTTGCATTTTATTTCCGTAGGAGTTAAATTATTTTCCCAAGTGCATGCCTGTAGTGTGATGCTTGTAATTGTACGGCACCTTTATTCGAGTGTGACGTACTTGGACACGCACATGATCGGAAATAAAGATCGAGATTACTTCATCATTGCAGCATTCACTTAGTTTTAATTGTTTAATTGTTATTGTTAATTGTCATTGTTATTTATTGCTTTCTTAGGTAATATTTCTTTATCATCATTTGTTATTCTTGTTGTTAACTGCGGAATGAGTACAACTTAATCACGAGCATTTAAGTGTGACTACTTGGTAAGCTAGAAGCATACCTAGGATCTACACTTGGTAACCCCAGTAGTAGTCATGCACGAGGTCCAAGATGTGTACGGATGATTAAGGAACAGATGCTCATCGCACTTAGGTTAGCTTAGACCTCATTTCCTATTACTCATTAGTTTAATCAATATTATTCTCCATTGTCTCTAGGAGTAGCATTAGTTAGGTTCACATCATACGCCTCACTCTAGACTAAACCATACGTGAAAAAGCAAATACTAGTCTAGGTGGGAAGACAACGAACTGCGATCAACGTGTAACGATCTAGATACCACAACTAGCCTGTCCACAGAGTTTGACTAGATTTTGCGTGAACACTCATATTCGTATCGTTGAGCATAGGGGTACCTCGTCGCTCATCAGCGAAGTTCAACAAGATCGCACATACACGCTCGTATTTGTATGGTTGAGCATAGGGATACCTCGCCGCTCATCAATCTGCATTAGGATTTTTGTGATTACCCTATTGGTAACCTCTACTTGATCATTGGCTTAGAGGTAATAAGATGTTATGAGTTTATGTTGTACCCCTAAACGTTACATTACCTTGCAAAAAATAGAAACTATGAAATGTGTTTCTTTATTCAAAATTAGTGCTTTGGGCATACCAAACCTATTTACAAGCTATTATTGAAAAAATTGAGCTACTGTGGTAGATGTACAATTAGATATGACCACAACTTTAGCCCACTTGGTACAATATTCAACAACAATAATAATGTAGGCTTTCCTATTGAACATGGAAGTGATGGGTCCCATGAAATCAATACCTCAAATGTTGAAATACTCTCGTGATTAAATCCATTGTTGGGATCCTTCCATTCAAGTGGTTATTTCTCTATCTCATTAATACCTTTTGCATGAACAAGAGAAATGGTGAGCATCCTTGAAGATTGTTGGCCAAAAGCATCCTACCATGAGGATCTTTATGACTATCCTCCTTTCTCCATAGTGGCCTTCACAACGACCTTTGTGAGAATCCTAGAGAATTCTCAACTAATCTTTATTTCATACACACTAGTGCACCAAGCCATCGACACAAATATTATAAAGGTTACCTTCAATTTCTATGTAATGTTTGACTTGGTGAAAAAACTATTGTTTCTTCCTATGATCCTGTTCTATAGGAGTATCTTATGTAAGTAGATATGAGAGGAACTTGTCATATCAATTGGTAACCCTTAGTGCTTGAATTTCAATGAACTTAGTAAAGGGGAGTGCATTTGGAAATTGATAGAATAAAGGTTCTTCATCCTCATTACTATCCCATCTTAATTAGAAATTAGATTACATTGTGGTCCATGTGCACAAAAATTATGTATCTAAGCACATAGTTCTTGAATTTTTCTAAGACATACACCACTGCCATGAGTTCTTTTTTTGTGGTAGTGTAGTTGAGTTGCATACCCATAATGCTCCTGCTTGTACAATGGATATAATATGAATGTTTTTTATCATCCATTTGTATAAGCATTGCTTCCAAGGCATAGTTAGATTCATTCATCATGATATGTAATAGCTTGGATCAATTTGGGGTGCATAGAATTGGAGTTTTTACAAGCTTTTACTTTAAGTATTAGAATGTTTGTTCCCATTGCTTGGTCCATTCAAAGAATGCATCTTTCTTGGTGAGCTCTACTAGTGGTTTGGTGATTATGGAGAAATTTTTGATAAAGCACCTATAGTAACCAGTATGGACAAGGAATGATCTCACATCCTTAATAGTTTGAGCTCTACCAACGTATATGCACCTTTGAACATCTAATGTTTTGACATACTTTTTTGCATGCTATGATGGAGGTGTTTTTCATGGCTCATATTTCCTACACACAGTGGCACCCTGTGTTGCTATACATGATGCATGGAACCCTCTTATTCTCTATTTTTTCAAAATCATTTTCCTAAGAGATTTCCAAGAAAAGTTCTTTGATCTCTAGATTTGCATCAATTGTGTTAAGCCAAGCACTTCTCATGATAATAGGAAGGTCCCCCTTACAATTGTCCACATGGATTAATAAAAAACTCACTAGATAGGAACATCCACAAATAGTGTTCATAATATCCTTCACTAATCCCAAAAAAATAATGATGGATTAAACAATGAGACCTAATTGGATATTACATTTTTTTTAGTGGATGCAGGTTCCAATTTTTATATATTTCTTAGGAAATTAATTTCATTCTAGAACTTATGTCTAGTAGAGCTTTACATGGGTCATTTCTTGCAATCTATAAGTAGATCAGAGGACTTCTAGGATTAGACCTTTTCTTGGAAAGATGCCCTACTTTAATCTAGTTAGTAATTGTATGAGGTAACCTGACAGTATGTACATTTTGAGATCTTTGGTTTGAAGGTAGTTCATTGGTAATTTTTGAAATAGTTTGTGAAGGGTTAGTAGTTACAAATGCCTATGATGGTTTAGGTGGGTTGTTGGGTTTGAAGAAAGTCCTTTTCTTAGGCTTATGCTTAGAAGCACTTGAACTCTAATCCAGCTATAAATTCATGACCCTTGTAGCATTATGTTTCTATGGTTGTGATGGGATTTCTCCTTGAATATGTGATGCAGGTGGCAAGGGAGTGGAATTGGAAGGTGCAAGATAAGATGGTGGATAATAAGGAAAATAATATGGAAGGCTCATGAAGGAGGCATTCTATGATATTTAGGGGGATAATAGTGATGGGAGAAGAAAGTGTGGCTTTTAAAGTCATAAGGAAATATAGGTTATTGAACATAATAACCATACAAGTCTGGTTGACAAATAGGATATTTTTGGCTTGGTGGTAGCATCCCCCATGACTAAGGGTTTTGTGATTGATGATAATGATCTTGAGTTTTAGGTGGCACTCCACTTGAATAATACTATGGTCAATGCAATTTCTATTGATAATTGCCTTGTGAATAAGATAGTCTCTTGGTACTTATCTTTTTGCAAACTTTTGATTCAAAGCATACATCCTAGATTCTTATAAGTATAACAACATAGGACAACATCCCTTGGGATATTCATATTGGCATATGTTGCATCCTTCTTCCTCTATCTCTAAATCTGCAATCTCATCAACCACTATAGCCTTACCCTTTTGCTAATAATAGTCCTTGCCCATATCTCTCTCCTTCTTTTGTCCCTATTTTTATTCCCCTACTTTGTTTTCTCCTCCATAAAATTTCAAGCAATTTAAAACTTCTCATCTAAGGAGTCTCACATTTTGTTTACTTTGGTTGATATTTCTCTAAAAGATTTTTCGATCGACAAGGTTTTCCTGTGTACCACTTCATCCATTGATGCTTCCTCCTCAGAATCATAGAAATGTATCTCCCTTTTGTAAATGGAGGGGTCTTTATTGTATTCTTCTACACTTTCTCTCTTTTTGAGTTCTTCCTCTTTTTCAACCACTTAATCAATGAGCCTTTGAATCTGATGGACCCTCATCTTTAACAATCTCACTTGGGAATAAACCCCAAGAGTCTCTCTTCTTTTTCTTTTGAACCCATCTATCATGTGATGAAGTTGTTCCCTTTGAGAAAAATCATGGCCTAGGCATTAGTGCAAAAGAGAGTAATACTTGCCTAAGGATGCATTAAGGAATTTATGATTGTCTTGTTTCTATCATTAGATTTGTTTCCTCAAGTTGGACATCCTGGAGCATGTTTGATACTTATCATTAAATAGCTTCAACATTAGCTTTTTTGATAAGTGTCCTAGAAAATAGTTTAAGTTTCTACCACTCATTTTAAATATTTTGCAAGGCACAAGCATCATAGAAACATAGAAAGCTTGCAAATAATATTATGAATCAACATTATACCCTCCTTAAAATTTAGGATTTCTGTTCATATTAAGTCATTTGATTTAGCTATCCCTTTGATGCTTGGTAGGAACATGGACTACTTTTGAAATATTGATCATCATAGTCATTATGTTCATAGTAGCCCTTGTCATGGTCATGTCTCCTATGATGTTACCAGCTATGCCTTCTTGTCTGATGATGCTCCTCTTCTTCTTACTATTCACTATGCTTTCTTCTCCCATCCCTATGATGTAACCTTCAATCATCTCCATCTCAGTCTCGGTCATGGTTCCTCCTATTAGAGTTTAATAATGAAGAGGATGGTAAAGGTGAAGAACTAGGAGAGTGGTGTCGACTTGCCATTGGTCCCTTGGTTGTTCTTTTGATGAAGGGTTTAAAGACCTTAGCATTAAGGTTCTTCTAGTTCTGGAACTAGTTCTCCCCTAATCCTAGTTACCCACCAAGGTTGACTGTAACCATTAGTGAGTTATGTCTTACTCACTAGAAAAAGGAGGACCTTAGTGTTGAGATTACCCTGATAGACATTATAAGCCCTCCTTCTATGATTGCAAAAACAATGAGATTGAAACCTTTTTACCTTAGAGGCTTTATGGTTTACCTCCATACATAAATCTTCCTAAGTTGGGCCTTTGTTGGCTCATAATCTTTGATGAGGTACTTTGTTACTTGGTAATTTGGGCCTACTACTTCAAACCTCATTTTCATGAGAGTTTCCATGAGCATTGAAGGAATATAATGATCGAGAGATAATATAATGTTGCCTTCTAGATCTTTCTAGTGTAGTTGTTTATCCTAATGAAGGATGAAGTGGATGTCCATGTAATAATGGTTCATATATGCATAGAAAACCTTTAGTTATTAAGGTGTCTCACAAGTATTTCTTCTAGTTTTGTCATATTGTTTGTTAGAGTCATCACTAGGTGGTGGTGAATCATTCATGCAAGAAGAAGACATCTTACTTTATTTTGATATAATGTGCTCTGGTAAAGTATTAGTATTAATTTTCTGAAAGATGGCTTCATTATTTACTTTTCACAGTAACTTTGTATGATTTTATTATCTAACAATACTTAGTGATATTAGCTAAAATAAGGTCTCCAGTAATAGTGCTAATCATGAGCAGCAAGTATTCCCTATGCCCAACCATACGAATTACTAGTATGTACACATGATCTGTTTGAATTCCATGGACTACATTTTATATAAGTGGCCTATATTCGTAGATGGTAAAAGCCATGGTTATTACTCATTGTCTTCCTAATCAACACTTGTATTAATCTATTGGTATGGTTAAGTGTGATTGAGATGAAAGATATTCATCCTTATAAGTTTTTATTATTTTTTGCATTTGCAAAATCATTAAATAAAGGAAGGTTCAATATTTAAATTAACTAAAATATCCTATATGTGAAGCATTCATTCCCATTTTTTGTACACATACTGAATGTATAATAACATTGCTAGGTTACCAAGTGTTTACTATTCGGCATACGAAGTATCCACTATTGGAATTACCAAGCATTAATATATTATGCTCAAAGTGGTCATACTCATGTTAATTATGACTTATAATATTAAATGCTTAATAATAGAAAAATAAATTACATTTAAAGTGAATTGCTATAAAGTAGAGTTAAATTAATCTAAGTACTGTAATGGATGAAAAAAATCTTAGTTTTATTATAGTTCACGCAATTGTCTCCAGGTACATATTGCACTTGAATAAAACATCATACAATCAATTTGATCCATGCTACAGGTACTCAGAGGGAAACTTTTACTAACTTCTATGAAAAGAAATTGCAAGAGTCTAGCTAAGGTAATGACTAAATGGTGCCATAAATGTAATGAGTGTGTGCATTTATATAATCAATGATTGCATTAGCATTGACACACATGCACCAACACATACTGAGATACATCAATGGGAATGTGTCGACGAGCATGCATCAACGTAGTCACCTTATTGATATTTAATTAGCAGTTTATTTTATTTTTTAAAGTTAGAAGTTAACTTTATATTTATGAGCAAATTTTCTAAAACAAAATAAAGAGGTCAACATATCTTCATGCAATCCTAATGTCAATTGTGATAACCCTAGCTTCTCAAAGTATAAATAAGGATTCATCTCTTCACTTATAACTTGATGTGATCTTATTTTTCTTTTAACAAGTGAATAGAAATATGTGGTGTTGAATACTCCTAAAGTTCCTTTGTGTATTTTTCTTTCTTTTTATCCTTGCATTCTTGGAATATGATTCTAACAATGGAATGATCTTTATGAAATTCTCTTATCCTCACATATTCATAAATATGTTTCTCATAATAATTCATACATAGTTTCTCACAAATTCTCCCAACTTAATTTCATTCTCACAAGCTATTTTTATATATGTTTCAATTTCTCACAATGTTTACAATATTTCAGAAACTCTAATTTCATATCTAAATTTTATATTTAATATTTAATTCATGTTATATTTTATAATTTAAATTAAATGTTGAAGAAATTTATGTTTCCATGCCTATGTATTTGTTTAAATGAATTGAAGCTTTCATACTTTTATTCTAAAAATAATTTACATCACCTATAAATCCTAAGCATTAAGAATCTAAGATCTTTCATATATTTAAATTCATTGCATTCAATTTAAGAGTCTTTTAAGACTCCAATTTAGGGTTTCTCTACATCCCCTCTTATTTTCACATATCTTAATCAAATTTGAATGTAAATCCCTTGTGGCTTAAATAAATGATGAATTTTAACTCTTAAATTAGTTCTGGACATTTCTAATTCAAAATTGAGACTTCTCATAAGGAAATTAAATCTTATTTGAATCTCCTAAAAGCTTGATGTTATGTTCAAGCCATAGAACATTGATGAATCGTGATTCATCAGGCTACGATATCGAGTATGCGATATCGTAGCCCAAATAACGATATCGGATACACGATATCGTGACTCTTGTGTGAGCCTATAAATACACATGTAGGTGCACAAGAGGAGTCAATTTTGAAATATTTAGTTTTTTCAGTCAATAGATAGAAGTTAGTTCATTTTTTAGTTCTTCTCAACCCTTTCTCCTAGTGCATGCCCGCAGTGTGATGATTGTAATTGTACGGAATCCTTTATTTGAGTGTGATGTACTTGGACATGCACATGACCAGAAATAAAGATCGATATTACTTCATCATTGCAGCATTCACTTAGTTTAATTACTTAATTATTATCATCATTAAATCTAGAATGAGTACGACTTGATCACAAGCATCTACGTGTGACTACTTGGTATCCCAGTAGCGTACTTGGGCCATGTGCTTGGTAATCCTAGTTTCCAAGATGTGTACGAATGATTAAGGAATAGATTATCATCGCACTTAGGCTAGCTTAGATCCTCTCTTCCTATCTCCTCCTAGTTTAACTCTCTCCCCTCTTTCCTCCTAGCTTAATTAAAGATTATTTTCGATTGTCTCTAGGAGGAGCATTAGTTTAGGAACACATCATACACCTCACCTTAAACTAAACCATACGTGAAAAAGCAAATACTAGTCTAGGTGGAAAGACAATGAATTGCGAGCAACGAGTAACTATCTAGATACCACAACTAGCTCGTCTGTGGAGTTTGACCGGATTGTGCGTGAAATGCTCGTATTCATATGGTTGAGTGTAGGGGTACCTTGCCACTCGTCAAACACTCTAAATTCATGTTGAAATCTCTTAAAATCATGTTGCATATTATGAATTATGTTATATATGCATGTTAGATAATCACTTCTACTAATCTTTCTAGGAATCAAGTCTTTACATAAAACTGGAATTTGATGTTGATTGTTTCTTATTTTAGTGAGATTATGTAAATTGTGTCTTGTGGTCTCAATTGTGGGTCATACATTTTGCCTTTTTGACCTACAATTATTAGTCATACATCTCATCCAAACTTGTGGTCAATCCTTATACATTTATCAAAATTTGCAATTTTATCAAAAACTTAAATCCTTTCCTTTTTCTTGCATTTTTTTACTCACAATACCTAATGCAACCATCATTATGATCCATATTTAACTTAGAATGCCTATTGCAACCCTATTATGTCTCACAATTTAGTTATGATTTGATCAAATTACAGACCATGACTAAGCTCTAACTCATAGTCAAACTCATGGAGAGGCTTTTTGCCAACATTGCCCTCCAACCTAGTAATCCAAACATCCA
The DNA here is from genome assembly GCA_015680685.1 of Gnetum montanum. Classification (NCBI taxonomy): domain Eukaryota; kingdom Viridiplantae; phylum Streptophyta; class Gnetopsida; order Gnetales; family Gnetaceae; genus Gnetum; species Gnetum montanum. Next base: position 9,209 of record MNCI01025415.1, read on the forward strand.
AGGCTTACCTTGTCATTATTACATCACTTTGACACCAATTATAGAGAAGGCAATGAGTCTAATTTGCATCCTAAAAAATTAGTATATCTTTGTAGAAGTTGCTAATTAGCTCCAAAATTAAACATACAACTTTCATTTAAATTGATTCTTAAACAAGGGGTATTTGAAAATAGTGTTATATGCAAGTTTACTAAAAATTTTGGATTTCCATCTAAGAATAAAAAGGTGTCACCAACAAAGTGAGTATGTGGGAAATAATTGCAATTGAAAACTAGTTGAATGTCTCTTATAATATTGTTATTTTTAAATTTTCTCTATTTAGACTCCAAACACTCCATGACCTACATAGAGTTAAACTAAGACTGCCTCAATTAAGATAGCTCATTTATATCCTACCCTCATTGACATTTCTTTTTCATTCATTTATTACTATGTTTAATAGTTTGTAGAGTTAGGATCCAAGACGAGGTGTAAGTTTGGGTTTTGGTGTGGTTCGAGAGGTCACATGGAGGGTTATGATGGATGTGACCTACATTTCAATTGAGTTGTCATTGAGCTTAAGGATTAAATCATCATCATCATCCTTGCCTTATCTTAGCAAAATGGGGTTGGCTACATGAGTTCTTTTTCACCATTCACCTCTATGAAGAGCTAAATCTATACCTTAGCATTTGCAAAATCTGAAAAAGAATTAATTTATGAGATTTGGCAAGGTTTTACAAGTAGGATGCGAACCTGATGCTAATCCTCTTCCTTTCATATCCAAGCTTGGAACTGACATTTGTAGAGTTGAGCTTAAGGATTAAATGAGAGGTTGAAATTATTGAATGAGATATTATAAAAATAGGGATTGTTAGATTGCACTAAGTAAAGGTTGCTTGTTGTATTAAATCAAAGTTTCAATCTATCATTTAAATAGACCTAATAAGTATATAAGAGGTTCTCTAAAATTGCCTTTGAAGGTGTCATTACAACTATGAAGTGTGATCTTTGATTGTAGTTTTTTATGAAGGGTCATATGACCATAGATTCATCCCATCCAACTTAGGATTCTTTTTAGAGTTACCTTCTTTATAAAGAGGAGCTCACTGAATAGGTTAGCAAAGGATCTAAAAAATCTTGGTATCTAAAACTCTGGGAAGAGTCCATGCAAGTGTATCTAGATGGCTATCTTCTTTAGTTGCATTGTTCCTATTCTAATAAGTTAGGTATTAGCTTAGTGGTAAGAGCCTTGGCATGAAAACTACAAGTCACAAGTTTAATTCCAATGAGTAACTTTGAATTATATATTAATAAAAAATAATTATGAAAACTTTTGTAAAAAATAGATCTAAGAGGATCTTAGAGGACATAAGTAAAAATTTAGTTTTAGTTTCAATTATTCCTTTAGAACACTACATTAGGAGGGATCTGGATTCCTAGATCTCAACTTGCATGATTCCTAGGTCTAGATTGACAAGATTTTGTTCCAATCTATGGTTAATTGGAAAAGCAAAAACAATGCATTGCTTTTCAAAAGGAAAATCTATACGTTAATTTTATAAATCTTGGAAGCCCTTTAGGCTAGGAAGGTAATCATTAAAGCATCATATCTACATTTTAAAGGAACTTTCTTTGTATGTCTAGTACCTAGTTTGAGACTTCCATGGTTAATCCATCTTTCCCTTTTCAAATTGAAAATCATTTGATCATAGGAAGGGTTCTAGCATGCCTAAAGGCATGCAACATCATAAAAAACATCAATGAGGCTATTGCAATGTTTGTTTAAGCATATTTAATCTATGCATTGGGATTTCCCATAGGATGGTTTTGTGTATTAGGTTTTTACTTGAAATGCCCTTTGAAGCCAATAGAACAATGTTAACAGTTGTATTTAGTAGAGACTGCAGAATTGTACGATTTCTTGTGAAGTTATGTAATTATGCCATCATTCGATGGTTCTTTGGGTCTACTTAATCATTTTGTCATGGTCTCTTCCTTTCCCTTGCCCTTTTTTGTCATTAATTCTTACATGAAGTTCTTTATTTGTTAATAATGGAAATATTAATTATTTATCAAAGGAAATGGCTCTTAACAAATGAACAAAGAAAAGAATTATGAAAATAAAAACATTGTCACATTAAAAAACAACAATCAAAATTCCAACAATTTAATTTTCATTTTCAACAATTATACACTTTTACATAATTTATTTAATTAATTATCATAGTCTTTAAAGACTCTAAATTTATCCTCACATCAAAATTATATTCTAGAGATTAGACTATGTTATTATTCCATGACTACATGCTAATGTTGAAGGTTTTTGAGGTGGAGGATTTCATTGAGGGCTTTTGGTGCTTATTTCATTGAGGATTTTTTATAGAGGTATTCGTTGAGGATTTTTATGGTGGAGGGTTTTAGCAATAAAGATTTTGGTGATTTACTAGTGGCTGAATTTTGAGAAATAGCTATGAAGAATTGTTGTTCATAAGATTTCTTTTCCCAACGAGGGACTTTAAACCACTTTGAGCTTCTTTAATTAATGCTTACGCTAGAGATGCTATTCAAAATGTATATTCCTACATTTGAAACCCCTTATTATTCAAGGAAGCATACATTTCCTTAAAAAAATGCAAATTTTTTAAAAAATTCTAAAACCTAACTAAAGGTACACACGTAAATAGTTTTATTCTCTTTAAATGAGCTCTATATTATGGTGACATCTCTTATAAAGATGTATCTAGCTACTTGTGATTATAATATTGTGGCTTGTACTTTGTTCTGTGGAGTAACCCTGCAAAAAATAAAGTTAAGGTTTATATCTGAGCATGTCCATGGAGAATCAACCTAACAAATAAATTAATGTTCCTATATCCAAAAAAGGTCAATGGTAAGGAAACTTATTAATGCCATGAAGGCAAAACAATTTCATTATCATTTTAGTATCCCTTGTTTCATGAATATGTTAACTATCTCATCATGGTGTAAGACTCTAAACATAAATTAAATTGCATATATCTAAGCTACTAGAACACTACCATCATGGATTTCTATATAATGCATAAGGATCTAGAAGCGGTCACCACCTTTCACAATAATAGAACCAAATTCATGCACTGATTCATTGAACCCATGTGAATGAAAGTAGCTTTCCAATTTAAAAATGAAGAAAGCAAGGAAAAAGCTTCACCATAGGAAATGTCTATTCCAACAGAAAAATAGTTAAAAGAGAAAAGGATTCGATAACGTTCATTTTCAAATGCTGTGTTTTGGCTTTATCTATGACAATGATTGAAGTTTTGGCTGTGTTTTCTTTCTTTTACAAAAGTAAATTCTCATGGGTTGGTGTTTGTCCGGGTTGCATGGTCTCTGGGCTTTTTGGTTTGTCGGGCTAAGACTTTGAACCCCTAAAATAATATTTGTCTAACCTTTGTACCCATTTAAAAGTAACTTTGCCGGGGAATCTTTGAATACCCATGCAAATTGCCATTACAATCAACGACGAAAATACTTGTTTAGGTTTGCGAGACGTAAAGTCGTGAGTCGTGTTCATGTCGGTGTATTGCACAATCAAAAAATGCATATCGTGGCACTTGTCTAATTGTTTAGTCCTTTATTTAATATTTGTTGATTTTAATGGAGGCTCCTTGCTTTAAGCGATTTTGTTTAATTATGTACCTTTCGTGCAATTTAAGCTTTCAAAAACTTGTACGCATTTCGTGAAGAGTCGTTGTTCCACGAGGCTAATCATGTGGAGAAAGTGTCATGGTTGCCAATAGAAGTCTTATCAAATTTCAGCAGGTCATTCCAATACAAGTCTTACCAAATCTTGCTTTCACTTTCTCCGCCCTTCATTTCATTTAGATAGTAATGAGGCACGTTACGGATTGGGTGCTCCATTATAGATTGTTCTTTTATGGACCTGCACCTACCGACCAATTTTGAAGGGTCCGTTTTCTATATGCAAAGATTTTTGAAAATTTTCATTCATTTTTTTTAAATTATAAAAAAACCTGCACTCTAAAAATAGTTGAAATAAAAAAACAAGTTTAATGCAGTTTTATGTAATATCTACATATTATAGATTCATCATCATTCTTTATCCTATTTATAATAGGTTGACCATTAAGTTAGGTGAGGGATTTAGTAATGGCATTCTTTAGTCTGATTGTTTAACTAAGATCAACTTATGTATATGTCATTAACAAGAAATTTAAACCAAGTTACATTTACAAGAGTGAATAATATGAGCTATGGATTCTAAGAGTACAAGTAACAACTAGTATCATGAAATTGTATTAGAAAAGTCAAAGCCACTAACTTATTAATGCAAAAGGTGAATGTAGCATTTCACCAATATTGTTCTTTCCCTCAATTCAAATATATTTTGTGTTAGTAGTGGCTTGTGGTTTATGTTTAGTGAATTGTATAAACAAATTTCACTTTATTAGCCTTCCTAATGCTAGTCTTTCACTTTACTAGCCTCTATCGCACTAGTCTCCTAAGAAACACTAATGTCTATAGTGGATATATTTCTATTTAATTTCAGCCAAGACAAGTAGAATATCAACATACCTTATTAAGAAGTTTTTTAAAACATCTAATAAACCTATATATGGCATAAAATACAGTATAAACCATTTCCACACAATGTAATAATGTGAATTATAAACTCTTTAAATTAAGAAAAGAAAATACAAAGTTGAATCATATATTCAACTACAATTACAACAAACCCCATCAAGTTCAAGTAGTAGAAAGTTGTATAAAGAAATTCAATGACAAATAAGAAACTACAACTTTATAGTGTCAATGATAATCCATGGAGAGAGAAAATAATTAGCTTCTATGAAGAGTAGTTTGAATAATTTGCCATTTGTATTATTTTGTTATGAGCATTAAATTATTCACCATGCATGAATCAAGGTTTGAATTCCTAGACTAAAATTTTAGAGATGTGGTGAAAAGTTATGAAGCCTTTTTTTTCTCTTTTGATAGATGGTGCCATGATGTTGAAACCAAAACATTTTTTTAATAATGTTTACCCTCAAGACATATAGTCAAATTAGAATTTTAAAACTGAGTATAGACCATCAAAATTAAACCTACAGCTAATGATAGGTGGCTTAAGTGGTTAGTAAATTGTTTTGTGAGGCAAGAAGTTGCCAATTCAAGTTACACTTAAAGTATATTCCTCTATGATTCTTTCTAAAATATCTTGTTGGCTATATGTCTTGGTGTGTACTTATAGGCAAATGAAGCCATAACTTAGAGTTGCCAAATTAAGAGTCTGTAACACCTCATTACTTGTGAAGCCATTTACTCATTTATTAGTTTCAACTATAATACAATGGTTGTGACAAACTATAATGCAAAGGTTGTAACTAGTTTCAACTACGATACAAAGGGTGTAGAAAACCACAATACAAAGGTTGTAACTAGTTTCAACCACAATACAAAGATTGTAATAAACTCGAGACATCTGCATTCCCTTTTTATCACTACCCACATCAACTTGCATCAAACCAACATGTAAGTGTTTACAAATATCTCAAAATCTAATCCTAACTATATGGTCCACTTTCTCTACCATAATTTCATTAACAGCCTAGTACAAATGTTAGTCCTTCAATGATGGGAAGAAAAGCTTAATACCTATGACANACTCTTAATTTGGCAACTCTAAGTTATGGCTTCATTTGCCTATAAGTACNAATGGCAACATAGACCTTGTGTGTCCAAGGCTAGGATGATGACAACGATGATGACTTAGAGGATAGCTCACTTTCTTTTGTGTTTGAGTTGTGCTAGGGATGCCATTATTACATATGCTTGCGCCATTATTATGGATGTCTCAAATGTACCTGATGAGACGTGGATTGCACAAGCCGCGATATCGCGTACGCGATATCGCATCCCCTGCGATATCGCGTACGCGATATCACGGTCCGCCACCATATCTATAAATAAGAGGCAGCACTCCCCTCATTGGACATCATAGGCATAAAGTGAAGCTCTGGTGGATTGATCACCCCAGAGATAGAATATTTT
>MNCI01025421.1:2325-27604 GCA_015680685.1 Gnetum montanum
CTTTTGTGTCTTAATTAAGAGTAGACTTACTTGGTTAAATATTTAAGATGAGCATTGTAAGAAAATTTTCAAGTATCTTAATAGCTCTTCTCCTTCACCCTCTCTAGACAAACTTTATAGAGACAGTACCACCATCATTGACCACAATAGTCTTCTTTCCTATCTTAAGGAGCATTTCGAGGCCTTATCTATTGTTAACCATATGGATCTCTCATCATTCAAGGCTGCTACACTAAATATCCTAGGTTAATTCTACCATGTTGCAAAATTTAGAAGTTGATATTACTCAGGTTGAGCTTCAACAAGCTTGTTTTAAACTGAATCTTGGAAAGGCCCCCAATTATGATGGTTCCCTCCTAAATTTTTTCAGAATCATTTAGATTAAGTTGGTAATGATCTCTTCCAAGTTATTAGAGAGGCTACCCTTACCAATTCCCTAGGGCCAAATTTAAATCTAGGGATTATTTGTCTTCTTCCTAAATCGAAGGATCTGACTCGTATCTCCAATTGGCAAACCATTACTCTTCTTAATGTGGTCTACAATATATGGTCCAAGTGCTTAGCCTTACATTTGGAAAAATTTCTTTGTCATATTATCTCTCCCCAGAAAATTGACTTTGTTCCAAGGCAATACATTTTATATAATGTGGTTGCTGCTTGGGAAGGTCTTCAATGGGTCAAGGACGACGATCAAGATATCTTCTTGATGAAGCTTGATTATGCAAAAGCCTACAACAATATTAAGTGGGACTTTATTATCTAGACCATGACTAAATTGGGTTTTGGTCCTAAGTTTCTTCTTATGGTGAAATCTTTATTCTCAGTTGCTACTATGAGAATAGTTACTATCTTAGGTATTTGATGAGCAGTGAGGTACCCCTACACCCAACCATATGAATATGAGCATTTGCACATGATCTAATTGAACTTCAAGGATTACGTGCTTATGCGCTTACACATAACAAGGATGGGTTATGCGATCGTTGTCTTCCCAAGCTTACTTGTAAGGCATGATTATATGGTTAAGTAAACTTGAGGTATATGATTTTTCTATTTTTTATGTTTTATGTTCCTAATGCTTGAATTGGAGAAATAAAATAATTGAGTTAACTAATTTAATTTCACTAATCAACTACGCTCTAACTAGTCCTAACACTAGCATTTGTTCCCACTTGCCGGACACATCCTGAACTAGTGTAACACTATTGGGATTACCAAACACTATTTGTTATTGGGTTACCAAGTGTTCCACGTATGCTCGAAGTGGTTGTATTGAGCGTGCTAATTCGTTGATAATTAACAATTCAATAAAATAACATTAATTAACTAATGAGAGTAGCGAGTAATAGTAAATAACATTTAAATGAAATAATTAAGCTATTTTGAATGTTGCAAGGTTTATCACAAAGTTTGTCTTTATTTTTAGACACAAGGTGTGCTCAGGTACACAATGCTCAAATAAAGATCCATTCACTCTATGACTCCTACTGTGGACATAGAAATAATTCTAACTCTATAAGGGAAAACTGCAACAATTCAGCTAAGGGACTAAGAAACTAACTGCAAAATCAAGTGCCCTCGTCTCTTATTTATAGGCAACGAGACAAGCTTTGATATCACATGTTCAATATTGCTTTGGCACCTCTGATATCATGGGTTCAATATCAGGGGTCCGATATCGTGACTCATCATACCCCCACGACTGAATGAAAACTTGTCCTTGAGTTCCTTACAAAATATTGAGAAGGTATGGGATTATTGATTGAATGACAACTGATGGTGACATGGAATGACAGACTCACAGTGCCTGGTGAATGGATCGACAAACATATTATAGCATTGGTGTTCATAACCATTGTGGTGAATACTATACATAAATGACATCCAGACCCTCATTTGATAGCTTGAAGAGAGAGAGAAAATAAAATGAGGCACATTGTTGCCGATGTCAAAAATTTGCACACCATTGTTCATCCATGGCCACATGATCAAGCTTGTTCCCTATGTAATTGTGTTTTGCTCCAGTCCATCCTGAGTGCTCCCTTCTATCCTAGTCCATTATTCATGTGATTGCCATCTGTACACACAACACAATCACAAATTAGCAAGTTTAGATAAGGTATAATATAATTGATACCTTGCCTCGATATGAAGCACATTGACTAGGTTGTGGGTATGGCAGATATCGGGTTAGAGGTTTGCAACTGATAACTACCCAAGGTGTAGGGGCGAGATAAGTAATGAAATGGAAAAATTTGCAACAGGCCCCCATGACTAAGAGCAAACCTCTGGTAGCAATAGGGTGGAAAATGAAAGAACAAGAAAGATGAGAGAAATAACAACAGTGAAGCCAATAAAACAAAAATAAAAATAGATGTCATGGATGGGGTGCAACGAGAAATAGTGGATTATTGAAAATGTTTAAGGGAAAAAACTTAAATAATTGCATAAAAAAAGAATGCCATTTGGTCCTCCCCAAAGCAAGCTCATGCTGTTGATGCCCTGACAAACCCACAAACCAAAGAGTCTATAGGCTCTAGGAATGTCATATGGAAACATTGGTTAAGAACTTACCCATAAGAATTTACCAAAGAATAACAATGCATCAACCAAGATATAGACTAATCATAAAATTGACAATGAGGTGGAATATGGAAAGCAATACGAAAAGAGAGAATTGGATGGAATAGAATCCCAAAATCAAGGTTGTGTAAAGTCCCTTTTGTACTATGTGATTAAGGTGACTTAATAAAATTTGGCCCAAATCCAGATTAAAAGTAACCACATCCAATGACATCACATCAACACACTTGACCAACCCATCCTCCTGAAGCAACGAGGATGCTTTCACAAAGAAACCACCATTCCAAAAGGAGAAGAATAAAGAAACAAGAAGTGAGGAAGGGTCATAGTTAGAGGAAACCTTCAAGCATGAGTAACATGTTTTTCCAATGCCATAACCAATGCTTGTAGCCCATGTTTCTTTATTATGTCTAAGGGGTATGCATTGAATTCCCACCATTTTTTTTCTTTTGAGTGAGAACCACACCATGCAAAGACTTATTTGATTTAGTTAACTTCCTAATATTGGTCAATAGTGGAATGGTGGAAAACCTATGAAAAACATCTAAGGACCTAAGAGAATAGCCAAAACAAACGTGTCGAATCCCCTTGAAGTCACACCCTTTTCAATCCATTTGTATCTTTCCTTGATTTGAAGAATACCAAGCCACCAATACATTAATAAGTTTGCTTAGGAAAAAGGACAGTACATTTCTAAAACAAATGGGGAAAATGGAGTTGTATGGATAAATGGATGGCGTGGACTCATTACCTATTTTATCAAAAGAAACCATATCTTAGCATCAACATTAAAAGTCAAAGGTAAAAACCAAACATTACCAATCAATACCATTATAGTACAATCCACCATCATGAGCACTTATTATATGACGAGTGAGAGTAATTCAAACAAAATGTAATAGAGAAAGAAATAGTAAAAATGTTAACAATGGTGTAAAAAAAAAAACAAGTAAAGATGAAGAATGTGTAAAAAAAAAATGTGTAAAACAAAAAAGACAAAGGAACTGAGGACTTAGAATGGTTAGCATTAGTGGCCATCTCCCCCATAACTAAGTTGGAAGGAGGAGATCTAAAATAATGAGCAAGGTTGTCCATTAATAGAGGTAGTGTTATTACTCGCTATTTTAGGCTAATGAAAAGGTTTGGTTTGCTGGATGTTGACTAATAATTTTCTATCAGGAGTTTCAGGTTTATAGATCATCATGGCCTTTGAAGGAAAATTTTCATGAATGATAAAAGGTCCTTCCACAACATTTGAAATTTAGTTCATTGTGGAACATGTGTGAGATTACAATAAAGAACCTTATCTCCTAGTTGGTATGTACTTTTTCTAATTCTTAGGTCATGACGTTGCTTATTGAAGCCCTTGTGCAATTCGTTGGATGACAAGGTGGCTAATCGATTTTCATCTGGCAAGTTAGGGTTCATTAACTATTATTTCTATGCTAGATTGAGGTCAAGCTTGAGGTCACATGCTGTAGATAGTATACAAAGCTCAGCTTGGATAGGGAGAGTTGGAAGTTTATCATACACTAACTTATAGGGAGAATAACCTATAGGGAGTTTCCATGTGGAGCGGTATGCCCAAAGAGCATCGTTCAATTTGGTGCTCTAGTCTTCACCTATATTTGCTAATGGTTCGTGTCAATATTTTTGTGATTTTCCTATTGGTGTCTTTAGCTTAACCATTTGCTTGAGGATGATATGGTGTGGTTAGCTTATGCTCAACTCCTAAGCGTTGCATTAATTTTCAAAAGGTTGCACTTGTAAAATGTGTACCATTTTTTGAGATAAGTGCATGAGGCACACCAAACCTATTTAGAATTTTTTGTTGAACAAATCGTGTAGCGGTAAATGACATACAATCAGTAATAGCAGCCGCTTCTGCCCATTTTGTAAAATAGTCAATGGCAACAACAATGTAGGCTTTTCCATTAGACATTGGTGTGATAGGCCCCATAAAATCAATACCCCATAAGTGAAGGGTTTTAAAGGTTGAATCCATTGTTGTGGACCCTCCATTTTAGCAGACATTTCCCCATCGCATTGGAAATGCTCACAAGATTGGATGAAATGATGAGTGTCCTAGGACAATGTAGGCCAATAATATCCTACAAGTCAGATTTTCATGGCTATTCATCTTCCAACATAATGATCCCCACAAGGGCCCTTATGATCATCTTGGAGAATGTGCAATTGATCTATATCGGGAACACACCATTGAACCAAGCCATCGAAACATACCTTATAAAGTTGTCCATTGATTTCCATGAAATATTTGGCTTAGTGAATAAACTATTGTTTCTTTTTAACGTCTAGCCCTTGTGGTGTTTCTTGTGTGAGAAGATAGGTAAGAATGCTACTATACCAATTTGTCTCTATGGTTAATTGATTGTTTATTACACCTGCAAAGAGGAGTTCATCAGGGAAGTGGTCAAAAATTGGATATTCATCCTCTTTGTTGTCCCATTGTAACCGAGATAGATGATCAGCAACAATGTTCTCGGCACTTGTATGATCAATCATTGTAAGATCGAACTCTTGTAAGATCATGAGGCATCATATGATGCAAGGGCTCACCATTGGTTTATTCATTAGGAACCAAATTGCTCTATGATCCATGTGTACAAATATCTTATTGTCAAATACATAGTGCCTAAATTTTTCTAGTGCAAACACCACAACCATTAACTCTTTTTTTGTTGTGGTGTAGTTGAGTTGTGCACCAAAAATCCTTTGACTTGTACAGTGAATGTAATAGGGTTGCTTTTGGTCATCTAACTGTGTAAGTATGGCTCCTAAAGCAAAGTTGGATGCGTTAGTCATTATGTGGAATGGTTTGGACCAGTTAGGAGCTTATAGAATGGGTGTTTCTACAAGCTTCTGTTTCAAGGTTTGGAAAGGTAGCTCACATTTCCTAGTCCATTCAAAGGGTATGTCCTTCTTCGTTAATTCTATAAATGGTTTTGCAATCTTTGAAAAGTTCTCGATGAAGCATCTATAATAGCTAGTATGTCCAAGGAATGATCAGATATCTTTTATAGTTTCAGGTTGACGAGTGATTCCTTGGATGAGTTTAATCTTTTTGAGTTCTATCTCTATCCTTGTTTGTGAAATATTATGTCCTAACACAACACATTCTTGGACCATTAAATGTATTTTTTTCCAATTGAGCCTTAAGTTGGTTTCTACACATCATTTCAGTACTTGCTCTAATCGGTTCAATGCTTGTTTGAAGTCCGCTTTGTAGGTGGAGAAATCGTCCATAAAAAACTCCACACCATTCCCTATTTGTTGCTGAAATATACTTAGAACTAGATGTTAAAATGTTGTTGGGAAATTGCACAATCCAGACAACATTTGCCTATATGCAAATGTCCCCTAAGGACTTGTGAATGTAGTATTGTCTTGGTCTTCTGGTGCTATTTGAATTTGATTGTATCCATTATAACCATCCATAAAACTATAGTAGCAATGCCCTGCAATGGTATCTAAGACTTGGTCAACGAATGGCAATGGAAAATGGTCTTTAAATGTTTCCATGTTTAATAGCCTAAAGTCTATACACACCTTCTATTTACCTCCCTTTTTAGGTAGAATGACTAATGGACTAACCCATTCACTATTAGCAATGGGGTAGATGAACTCGGCTTTTAGAAGTTGTTCAATTTCTTCTTTAACCACTTGCTTAAGCTTTGGGTTTAGTCTTCTTTGTGGTTGTCATGGAGGCTTCATGGAGGGATCAATGTAAATTCTATGTTGGCATATCCTAGGATCTATTCTGGTTAATTTGGGATATGACCAAGTAAAGGCTTTTGACCATTTTTTTATCATCATGTATCTATTTTCTTTTTTTTGAGGAGTGAGCTTAGCATTAATGATTACTAGTTTTTCATTCTGGAGAAATGTATATTCCATACTAGTGGGCAATAGTTTTAATTTGAGGGGCTCTTGCTTAAGCTCTTTAGGAATTTCCAACTTCCCGTAGTTGGTATTTTTAATGTCAAGACTTGGAAGTTGGTGATGGACTTGCTCTAATGTATCTATGCTATCGATATAGGCACACATTAAGCTCTCAGTTAGTTCCTTTCATAGAGTTGAATTGATCTCTTGGTTAATTGTTAGCCAATAGGTGCCTTTCTATATTGTGGCTACTACATACAAGCATCTTTGTATGTTAGTCATGTGCACATTGGTTGCATGTAAGCAATGTTAAATGTTGTACAAACCAAGACTTTTGCACATAGTTGCACCCTGTGTCACTGTATGCAATGCATGGAACTTTCTTCTTCTTAATTTTTCCAAACATATTTTTCTTTGATATTTGTAGGGAAAGATCATGTATTCCTAGGTGTGCATCAATTATGCTTAGCCATGCTCTTCCCATTATGATTGGGAAGTCCCCCTTACAGTTGTTGACTTGAATCACTAGGAAATCAGCTAGTTACAACCACCCAAAAATAATGGTGACAATGTCCTCCACTAGTCCTAATGGGATAGTGATGTACTTGTTGGCCAACGCTAAACAAATGTTACTCTTTTTAGTGGAGGCAAGTTCTAGGCTTTGTACATTTCTTAAGAGATTAAGTTAACACCAGAATATGAATCCAAAGGAGCTTTGCAAGGCTCATTTCTAGTGATTTGCAAATATATAAGAGGACTTACAGGAGTAGAGAATTTCCTAGAAAAATGGCTAGCTTTAATATAATCAGTAATGGCATGAGTCAACATGACCATGTGTGTTGGATGTGATTTTTGGTTCGAAGGAAGCTTTGAAGATTCAAACAATGGTAAGGAAATTGGACAATTAGCTGCTTATGGTTGTAAGGACTTGGTTGGACTGTTGGTTCTAAAGAAAGATCTCTTCTTTGTGCAGTTGTCTGAACCAATAGTAGGTTGCGGATTGACAGCCCTTGTAACGTTATGTTGCTACAGTTGGGCAAGAAGCTCACCCTGCATAGTTGGAGTAGGTGGTAATGGAGCTAATGGTGAAAGAGGTGTGGTCAGATGAGAAGGATAGTACATTTGTGGAACATCAATCCTAGGAGAAGGAGTTCTATAGTACTTGTGGATCTAGTAGTGAGGCTAAGGAGTGATGTGACTAGTGGATTCAAGTGGAGAGATCAGCTACTACACGTAGTACCCGTATGGGTCAGGTTGATGGTAAGGGTATTGTTGATGTGGTAATGGCATTCCCCATGATTGTGGGTGTTTCCATTGTTGATATTATTCATTTAGTTATGATGGATCTCCACTCGGATAATACATCAAGGGTTGGTGAAACTGCCTTGTGTTACCTTGAGGATAAGGTAACCTTCTAGGTGCTTGTCGTCTATTTAATTGTAGTGCATACACCCTAGACTCTTGCAAATGTGAGACTACTGGGCAACATCCTTTAGGATTATCATATTGGCATATCTCACATCTGCCATCATTTTCTGTGTCTGAATCCATAACCTCTTCAATGATGGCAACCTTACCCCTACCTTTGTTACATGCAGACTTAGCTTCTTTCTTTTTCCTTCTCTCTCAATCTCTACTTTGTTCTCTAGACTCCTCAACTATTTTTAGAACAGTTTAAAATTTATAATCTAGGGAGTTCCATATTTCATCTACCTTTGCTGATACATATGATGTAAACTTTTAAATGGGCAAAGTCTTCCTATTCACCATCTCTTCGAGTGGTGACTCCTCTTCATCTTCATAAATTATAACTTCCTTTTTTTAGAGGGAAGGATCTCTATTGTATTCCTCTTCACTTTCTTTTTTCTTTAACTCACCTTCCTCCTTGGCAACTTGCTACAACAATTTTTGTATTTTTTGGGCTGAAAGCTCAGATAGCCTTCCTTAGGCATAAGTCCCAAGGGTTTTGAATAGTTGAGTGAAGATTCTGATACACAACTCCTTGATTGAAATCAATGAGAGGAACATCGTTTTGTGGAAAACCTCTTGAGGTAGGTTCACTAACCTGGTTTTCACTTAGGACATATGGAACATCCTAAGACCACTTTCTCTTCATAGATTTGTAATGTCTATCTTGTTGTAGGTCCCTTTGGCATTGTGCCTCCATGGGCCGATACTCTCTCGAGTCATGTTCATGTAGAATGTACTTTGCCTGTAAGTGCTACATACCAATTCATGTGAGAGCATGAAGAAGCATGCTTGGGACTGAGTGATCGGGAGGTAACACTATGTTACCTTCTAAATCATGCCAACATAGTTGTTCATCTTGGTGGAGGATAAAGATAAAGTTTAGTACATACTCATTAGAATGAGTGTATACCATGCAAAACTATTAGGGCACTCGTGGATCATCATGTGTACTCCACCTCCGATTGTTCATTGTGTCAGACCTAAGTAGTGAAGCACTCTTATAAGAAGAAGGAGACATGATTGATTATTTAGTATGCAATACTCTTTTTCAACAATTGTAGGATAACTAACCCTAAGGGCTTTTTCCAATAATGGAAATATTTCCTCCTAAGTTCTAATCAGCGCACAAACAACAAAATCCCCAACAATTGCGCCAATGATGAGTAATGAGGTATCCCTACACCCAACCATATGAATATGAGTGTTTATGTGTGATCCAGTCGAACTTCAAGGATTAGGTGCTTATGCGTTTACATAGAATAAGGATGGGTTATGCAATTGTTGTCTTCCCAAGCTTACTTGTAAGGCACAATTGTATGGTTAAGTAAACTTGAGGTATATGATTTTTATGTTTTATGTTCCTAATGATTGAATTGGAGAAATAAAATAATTGAGTTAAGTAATTTAATTTCATTAATCAACTATGCTCTAACTAGTCCTAACACTAGCATTTGTTCCCACTTGTTGAACACATCCTAAACTAGTATAATACTACTAGGATTACCAAACGCTAGTTGTTATTGGGTTACTATGTGTTCCAAATATGCTCGAAGTGGTCATACTGAGTGTGCTAATTCATTGATAATTAACAATTCAATAAAATAACATTAATTAACTAATGAGAGTAGTGAGTAACAATAAATAACATTTAAATGAAATAATTAAGCTATTTTGAAAGTTTCAAGGTTTATCACAATGTTCATCTTTATTTTTGAACATAAGGTATGCTCAAGTATACAATGCTCGAATAAGGATCCGTTCACTTTATGACTTCTACTACGGACACTTAGAAATAATTCTAACTCTAGAAAGGAAAAATTGCAAGAGTTCGGCAAAGGGACTAAGAAACTAATTGCGAAATCAAGTGCTCTCATCTGTTATTTATAGGTGACAAGACAAACTCTGATATTGCAAGTTCTATATCACTTTGGCACCTCTGATATTGCGTACCTAATATTGGGGGTCCGATATTGTAACTCATCAGTATGATTGCTTCCTTCTCTATTCATAGGTTAGTGAGGCAAGGCTATTGTATCTTATCTCTTCATCATCATTATTGTCTTCCTTTGTCATCAATTAAACTTTGATATTCAGAATGAGGTTCCCTTCAAGGTTTGTCTCTCTTCATCTCAATATCAACTGCTTAATATGCATTTTGCCAATGACTCCTTTTTCCTCATTCAAAATACTATTGCTAATGTGCAGCATCTCTTATCTCAGGTGGAGAAATATTGTTCTCTCTCTGGCTTAGCTATTAATTGGAGTAAATCTTCTATTTATAGTTTCAACAATAATTACAGTCATTTACCCAACTTTAATTGGAAGCTTATTCAGGACTAAGATATGATGAAGATCTTGGGAATTCCCTTCTAGTTTAGATGTCCTAATTTTGTCCTCTAGGAGCAAGTAATTTCATGGATTCAAAGGAAAATTAAAAAGTGGAAGACTAAACTCCTCACCCTTCTAAGAAAGTACCTTGTCTATAAATCTACTTATGCTTCTACTCATGTTTATTATTCATTGTGTTGGGCTCCATCCCATATTGCCTATCATAAGCTGGAGAGATTATTTCAAGACTTCATGTGATCATCTAAAGACTCTTAAAAAGGTTTCTAGTGTGTTGCTTAGAATATTGTTACTCTTCCTAAGAATAAAGGTGGTTTATGCCTTTTGAATTCTTTTAAACAGGGGCTCACTTTAGTTGCCAAGTGGTTGGTTCAGCATCTATATGCCCCTTACATTATTGGGAGTCTCCTCCAGCTAAGAATTTGACAAGCATTTCCTAAAAATAATCCCTTTTGGAAAGTTATCCATCTTGTTAATTGGATCCTCTCTCCTCATATTATCACCATTCCCAAATTCCATGTCTTCAAAATAATTTTGATGAGTTGCATTTTCTTGGGTTACATCAACAAGGCCTTTTCAACATGCCCTGTTAATGTGACCCCATCAATGTGGCTACATCAACATGGGATTTGATGCATTGACATGGTATTGTCGATGCAGTGTTTGTTTTCACCTATAAATATGCACTCACTCATCATGTTTATGGCATCTTGTCATTATTGTAGCGAAGCTCTTGTAGTTTTATCATTCAAAAGTTAGAATATTTTTCTAAGTGCATGTAATATGAGTCAAAGAGTGTATGGATCTTTATTCGAGCACTGTTGTACCTAAGCACGGTAGTGTGTGTGGCAATAAAGATGAGCTTTTTTATAAACCTTGTAGCACTTTGAAATAGATTAATTGTTTGTTTATGCATTTAAAGTTTTATGCAATTTCCTTTAATGCTTTAAGTAATTAAATAATTAGTTATGAAATAAATTAAGCTAAATTAAACTGGATTAAATAGTGATAAATTAAGCACATAAGTTTGACCACTTCAAGCATAGGCTTGGTGCTTGGTAATACTAGTAATGCTTAACATTTCATAACCTAGTAGCATTAAATATGTCCAGAATGGGAATGGCAAGTAGGAATGAATGTTTA
This sequence comes from Gnetum montanum, assembly GCA_015680685.1. Taxonomy (NCBI): domain Eukaryota; kingdom Viridiplantae; phylum Streptophyta; class Gnetopsida; order Gnetales; family Gnetaceae; genus Gnetum; species Gnetum montanum. Next base: position 13,771 of record MNCI01025421.1, read on the forward strand.
TGTTAGGATTAGTTAAATGTTTGCTAGTTATATTAAATTGGTAATTAAATTATTATATTCTTTATTATTTATTCTTAGGCAACCTAAAACATAAAATGTAAAAATGATAAAAATGATATGCCTTAGTTGCACTTCAGCATACCTTTGCATTTCACAAGTATAATTGGGAAGACAATGATTGCAATAGTTAGTTTTACTTCCTAGATACCAATGTGCTTAGAAGGCTATAAGTCCATAGAATTTGACTAGATCATGCATGAATACTTAGTGATTCGTATGATTGGACGTAGGGTCTACTCATTGCTCATCATTGGCATTGTTGCTAGGGACTTGTAGTTTGATATGTGCACTATCTAGGACTTAGTGAATATTATTTGAGATTGTTGAAATGAATCCTAAGGTCATAATACTTCAAAATAATAATAATTATAATTATAATTTAAGCACATTGAATTTTTCTTTAATTCAAAATGTATTCTTTTCATATGCATGATGAGTCAAAACTACTAGTGCCCTAAGAATTCAAAGTGATGTACACTCATCTAGATGAGTTTGTACCTAATTTCACCTTCATCTTGCATTATGATGAATAGTTGTGGTGGAGAGATATGGAGGGCAATGTTGTGTTGCCTCCCAATTGATTTGTTCCTCGGATGCTTCTTTAAACTCTTAAGAGGTTGGACATCCAGGATTTCCATGATGAATACATTGTGTAGGATCATGACTATCAAGACTATCATCCCACAGAAACATAATGCAAACAAGATTAGCACCAAGTGAAGCACCATAAAGCTATGAAGGAAAAATGGTTCACTAACCCCTTATTCTTGCTAAACCAAAATGAAAAGGAGGATGCTCCCTCTATGGGTTTTCAACATGAAGATTCTCCATCCCTTGAGTCTAGTAAAGGGGGCTTGACCCCACACTGACACTCCACTATCAACAACTTGGATTTAGGAAGAAGTGGGAATCAAGGGAGGGGCTCAGGCAAGCATCATGATGATAGTAAACTTGATGATTATGGTTGTGAAAGTAGAGAGGATGTGGTAGACACCATGGTGGTGGAAATTCTCCTTCCTCTTCATCCTCTTGATCTACATCTTCTTCTTTCTTATCTAAATCTAATTGACATCATACTGGATGAAACCATGATGGAGGTGAATGACATGACAATGATCATAGGCCTTGCAATGAACGAAGGGGTAGCAGAGGACATCATAGGTGTCATTGAAATTATGATGATGATGAACCTTTTCTTGAAACTTGAATCATGTTGAACATTGCAAAGGTAGTAAAAATTCCAACTAGGCATGTGAAAGATAGTAGAATCAAGAGGTTGAATATGAACAATATCCCCAAATTTGAGGGGGATATAACTCAAATCCACATACCCATCTTCAAGCATTTCATGATGCGTGTGCCTTATAGAACATAGAAAAAAATTGGTAGAAACTTAAGCTATTTCCCAAGATACTCATAAAAGAAGCAAAAAGTTGGTACTACTCCATGGAGCTAGAATCAATTCGTAGATGGAGTACAATGCTTAAGCTTTTCAATGACAAATATTAGACACACTCTAGAGTGTCCAATTTGAGAAAGCAAATCCAAGGTTCACAACAAGGAACACATGAACCCTTGGATGTAGCCATGGGAAGGTATTACTTTCTCTTACAAAAATTTCCTATCCATGGTTATTTTCAATAGGAGTAGCTTTGACATATCATAAATGGGCTCTAATTAGAAACAAAGAGGACCCTTGGGGTCTATGCCCAAGGGAGACTATCAAAACTTAGAGCCTATTAGATTCAAAGGTTGATTAAGTAGGTTGCAAAAGAAGAAGTTGAGTTGAGAAAATGGAAAAGTACTAAGGAGTATAACTGGGAACCTTCCACAGAAAAAGGGAGGTCCAACTTTGTGATAGTGAGGGGAAGGCATCACTTGATGAAGTGGTGCAATGCAAAAACTTACCAATTCAAAAATCTATGTCTAAAATTTTGGCTAAGGTTAACAAAATGTGGGAATATTTGAATGAAAAATTTTAAACTACTTTGAAAAGTACAAAAGAATCCAAAGAGAAAGGTAGTAATTGTGGTCACAGGAGAAGAAAGGAACCTCAACATGCCTACTAAAGGGGTAATGGTAAAGCTATTATATTAGAAGAGGTTGTGGAGTCAGAATCCAATGATGATGATGGGTGTGACTTTTGCCAATATGAACATTCTAAGAAATGTTACCCTATTGTGTAACACTTACAAGAATCTGGGGTATATGCTCTAAATCCTATATGGGCATAAAGGAAAGCACCCAAAAGGTTTCCTTATCCACAAGATAACCTAAGGTAGTTCCACCAACAACAATAAGCTTATTATCCAAGTGGAGCTCCACCACAACTATACGAGTAGTATCATCAGTGGTAACATCCATAGTCATGGGGGCTACCACTATCAAGGTAGTAGTACCCTTATAGGAAGCCAAATTTGTATGGGTACTATATTTAGCAACCCATGTCTACATGTGACTCTTCCAGTCATGCTTCTTTTTAGCATCACTACTGCCCTCCAGAGTACCACAGAACTCATTCTCCATCTCCTAGAAGGGAATCACTATATCCTTATTACCCTTCTCATCCTTTTGCACTATTTCTCCACCCTTAACCCAATTACCACCTGCTCCATCCATGTAGGGAAAAATTCTTGCACAATTCCAACAATGTAATACCACCATGGTTGTTAACTTACTACCAATTTCCCAGCTGAGTGGTTTGGAATCTAGATCTTGTAAAAGACCATTCTTCCAAACCAATACCCCTATAAAGCCCTCATCGACTCATGTGGCTAGTCTCCCTGTGTCTTCTTAATTCTCTACATCTATTCCTTTTGAGAGCCCTTCCATATTAAATGCCTCCCAAGATCCATACAATCACATTAATCCACACTGTATCTAATTGATCAAGGCTGGCAACCTTTCTAGGAAAAGAGCTGATCCTAGAAGTCCTCTCATCTACTTGCATATTTTTGGAAATAAGCCATGTAGGGCTCTTCTTGATTTAGGTTCTAGTGTTAATATGATTTACCATGAAATGTAAAACACCTAGAACCTACCTCCTCTCAAGAAGAGCAACATCTATTTAGAATTGACAAATTAGTCCATCATTGTTCCCTTGGAATTAGTGGAGGACATTGTGAAGACTATTTTTGGGTGGTCATATCTTGCCAATTTCTTGGTAATAAAGGTTGAAAATTGTAAGGGGGACTTCCTAATCATTATAGGAAGTGCTTGGTTGAGCACTATTGATGTGTGAATGGACATTAGAGATCTTTCCTTGGAGATTTTCAAGGAAAATGCATTTGGAAAGATCAAGAAGAGAGTTCCATGCATCATATACAACGATATAGGGTGCAACTATGTCCAGAAGTTATGGTCTATCAATACCACATCAATCAAAGCATACAAAAAATGTGAAAATGAATTTAAAATCCAAAATTACCTGTACATAGCAACCACAAAGCAAGAGGACACCTAGTGGTAGACAACTGATTTTGAAAGCAACACACTTTGGATGGAACCTATTGAGAGCCTAAGTTATGCCTATGTTGAAGGCATGGATGAACTAGAGTAAGTTCATCACCAACTCTTCCATGATGAACCTAATGATACCAATTTGGAAGAGTTGGAAATCCCTAAGAATTTAGCCCTTAGAGCTAAAAGCTCTACCTACTGGCATGGAATATGCATTTTTGAAAAATGGTAAGCCAGTAATAATCAATGCTAACCTTGCTCTTGAGTAGAAAAGGATGTTGTTGAAGGTAGTTAAAAAATGGCCAACAACCTTTGCTTAGTCATATCTTGAACTCATAAATATTGATCCTTAGATATGCCAGCATCACATCTATACTAATCTAGCCATGAAGCCAAAGAGGTAGCTACAGCAACGATTGAATCCCAAATCGAAGTAGATCATCAAAGAGGAAATTGAACAACTCCTCAAGGTAGGGTTCATTTATCCAATTGTAGATAGCGAGTGGATTAGCCCACTTGTAATTGCACCAAAAAAGGTGGCAAGTGGTAGGTCTGTATTGATTTTAGGCTATTAAACATGGTGATGTTCAAAGATCATTTTTCATTATCATTTGTGGACAAGGTATTGGACACTATTTCTGGGCATTTTTATTATAGCTTTTTGGATGGTTATAGTGGCTATAACCAAATTTATATCATGCCCAAGGATTAAACCAAAACAACATTCACAAGTCCTTGGGGGACTTTTGCATATCGTAAGATGCCCTTTGGTGTATGTAATGCCCTTATAACTTTCCAACAGTTGGTCCTAAGCATTTTTTAGTAGCATATTGGTAGCATGATGGAAGTTTTCATGGATGATTTCTCCACCTATGGTGGTGCATTTGAGCAAGCCCTTAGCCACCTTGAGTAAGTGCTTAAAAGGTGTGTGGAGACTAATCTTCAACATAATTGGAAAAAGAGCCATCTCATGGTCTAGGAGGACATTATGTTGCAAAAATTTATCAAGCAAGGATTGAGGTAGACCTTGAAAAGATTCAGGTCATCCAAGGAATAACCTACCAACTAGAAACCATTAAAGATTTCTAGTCATTTCTTAAGCACATTAGCTACCATTGGTGATTTATAGAGAATTTCTCTAAGATCACAAAATAGTTGGTTGAGCTGATGAAGAAAGATGCTCCATTCATATGGACCAAGGAATGTGAAAAGGCATTCTAGCAGCTTAAGAAGAAGCTTGTAGAGACTCCAATTCTATGAGCACCTAATTGGTCTCAACCATTTCACATTATGATAGATGCATTGAACTATGCCTTGGGGGCCATGCTTACATAATTGGATGATTAAAAACATCCTTACTACATCCACTACACAAGATGAAGCATTGTGGGTACATAACTCAATTATACAACAACAGAAAAAAAAATAATGGTAATTTTATATGCCTTGGCAATGTTTAGGAACTATGTGCTTAGATACAAGTTATTTGTGCATACTAAACACAATGTCATTCACTTCCTGATGAGTAAACCAACGATAAGCCTTTGTGTCATATGGTGGCTAGTGATCTTGCAGGAGTTTGATCTTACAATGATAAATTGAAAACGAACTAAGAATGTGGTTTATGATAACTTGTCTTGGTTATGATGGGACAACAAAGAGGATGAGAGCCCACTCTCTGATTAATTTCCTGATGAACTTCTCTTTGTCAGTGCAGTAAATGAACAAGTGCTTGTTGAACCAAAATGGTATGATGGCATCCTCACTTATCTTATCACTTAAGAGATGCCACAAGAGTTAGACCACTAGAATAAATAATGGTTTCTTCATCAGGGCAAACACTTCATGGCAATCAATGAATACCTTTACAAAGTATGTGCCAATGGCTTAGTTTGTTGGTATGTTCCTAATGTTGACTAAATACATGTTCTCCAAGACACTCATGAGAGTTCTTATGAGGGTGACTATGAAAGGAGACACATGACCATTAAAATCTTGATGGTAGGGTACTATTGGCCAACAATATTCAGGGAGGACCACCAATTTGTCTACTCTTGTGAATGCTATCAACTAGATGGTGGGATGATTGCTCGAATGGAAGGGCCTCAACAATGGATCCAACCACTAGAACCCATTGACATTTCGGGCATAGACTTCATGGGTCCTATCATGCCCATGTTAAATGGAAAGGTGTACATAATAGTTGCTATTGAATATTGTACCAAATGGGTAGAAGTAGCAACCGTTACCAACTATACATCTTTCACTATTGCATAGTTTGTACAACTAAATATTGTATATAGGTTTGAAGTGCCATGTGCACTAATTTTTGATAATGGTACTTATTTTACAAGTGCTACCTTTTGCAAGATCATGCAACACTTGGGGTTTGAACATAAACTAACAACACCCTACCACCTCCAAGCCAATGGTTAAGCAGCGGTTACTAATAGGAAGATCATGAAAATATTAACTCGAACAAATAGTAAATATAGGAGAGATTGAAGCAAAAAATTGAATGATGCCCACATAGAAACTCCCTATAGGATGCTCTTCCTATGAGCTGATCTACAGAAAATTACCAACTCTTCTAATTCAATTTGAGCTCCATACACTTTCAATAGCCTATGATCTTAATCTTGACCTTAGCTTAGCATAGAAGGAAAGATTGATCAACCTTAATGTACTATATGAAAATTAATTGGTAATCCTATCCTTGAATGAAGTGCATAAGTCATTCAACAAAAAATGCCATGACCTTAAAATACAAAAGGTAAAATTTCAACTTGGAGATAAGGTCCTTTACTAGAACCCCACACATGTACCTCAATGAACTAAGTTTCAAACATTGTGGAAAGGGCCTTACATCATTGGTGAAATATTTCCTTCTAGGGCCATGTTGATCTACAAACCTGAGAGCCCAAATAAGAAACAACTAGTTAACATGCAACAACTAAAACCTTTCCATGAGCCTAAGTAAGCCAATCCCATCAACACCTCATTAGATGAACAACCACAATAAATCTTTTGAATCTCCTTCTTTCAACTCATTTGTGGGGGAGATGGTCATCCGTGCTGATCATATAAATAGCTCCTCAATTTTTCTACTTTTTTATTTTACACTTTTTTTTTTGTTTTATAATTTCTTTGTGTTTATACCTTTTTGTTTTGCACTTTGTTATTTTTCCAAATTTGTTTTACAACATCATTAGTATGTTTTATTTTTCTTGAATATTTTACAATTTCTTTTATATTTTCCTTTATCTTGGTGTGAATTTTCCTTGTTTTGTAATAAAATTGCTTTGTTGCCAATAGGACATAGTAATGCTATAGTTGCTTACCAATGGTGGTTTGTACCTGATGTTTTTGATTTCTAATGTTTGATTTTCATTTTTGAATTTTAATGACTAATAACTAAGATAAAGTTTCTTCTTCATGGAACATGTAGTGAGGCCACATCATCCACCCATCCAAAAACTCCATGGTTTTCCTTACTTTTTGAAATATGAAGTCCCTTTCCATTAATGAAACTTTACTAAACTTGTAACCTTAGAAATTTCCAAACTTGGGAAGGATTCAAAGGTTTGAATAAGATGTGACTACAAGGGGATTCAGTATTCTTTATGCCTCTCTACTCACTCGGGTGCATGAGTGTTTTCATGGATTTCTTTTTGTTTCATGTCGACCAATAACAGTAAGTTAAATAAATCTTTGCATGGTGTGGTTCCCATTAAAAAACTCATAAAAACATAAAATTAAAAGAAAACCTATGATGGGAATTCAAAGCATACACTTTTGATAAAATAAAAAAGCTCTAAACACTAGTTATGGAACTAGAAAGACATGTTACCAATGCCTAAAGATCTCCTTTAACTAAGGCCCTTTCTCACTTCATGCTTTTCTTTTCTTCTTAAATAAGGAATGGTGTTTCATCTATGGAAGCATTCTTGTGTTTTGAGAGGGTGGTCTAGTCTTAGAGTAGTGATGCAAGTCACTGAAGATGCTTGATTTTGATCTGGACTAAGGATGGACTTTATTAGGTTATTTAACCATAAATCCACAAGGGACTTCATGTGACCATGATTATGAATTTCATTCCACTTTCTTTCTCATTCATCAATGCTTTCTATAACTCACCTCATTGCCAGTTTTCATGTTTTTCTCAATGTCTTAGTTTGATATGCTAAAATTCTTAGATGGATTCTTCTAGATTTGATCCTTAACTTTTTGTAACCATTAATCAACTTTGGGATCCATGGACTCCTTATTTGATGTTATGCAAGGGAACATAGGGCATAAACCTACTATGGGGAGGACCCACTTACATGTCTCTTGGTTGGGGTAGTTAAGTCCCTTATCCTTAGGGATTTTGGCAATCAAATCTTTTGCATTTTCCATTTGGTTGCATCCAACTATGTGCTCCTTAAGGCATTTCTCCAATTAATCTCCATCTTTTGTGAAATCTCAAGCCCTCTTCATGCATCTCATTGTGTTCTTGGCTTCTTGGGCTTTCATTTGATTCCAATTTCACTCAAAAACTCTTTGTATTTTTTGAATTTTGACTTGGTCAACTATGATAAATAGCTATGTAGAATAGGCCCCATCGATGCATCTGACCATGTCAATTAGGCCCCATCGACAAGGCCTAGTTGATGCATGGGAAAAATTCTATATATAGCAACCAACACATAGGAATTTTTTTCCATTTGATTCAAATGTAAGGGGAGTTTTTGCAATTTTTTAGAGCTCAAAACATTTCAAAGCCTGTAACTTTCAAACCATTTGCCTAATTCACTCCATTCTTCAATCTTGCAACTTCTAGAGGTACGTTTTATGTTGTAGGGACCATAAACCTTAGGTTTTCAACAACCAAATTTTCTATAAATTTTGTAACTTCCCCATGGGTTTAATGGATCAATAATATTAAAATCCTAAGTAGTGAAAGTTAAACCCTTCCAACACACTTTGGTAACCTATTTAACCCAATAATAATAAAATAATATTAAAATAATCAAACCAGCCATGATCACAACTTAGCCAAGTGTAACTACCCTAAGAGATAAGGTATTCTAAATGTTTCAAAGTTACACATTAAGTGCTAATCATTGGTCATGTTGTGATTATAGATGACACCTAGACTGAAACACCCATAGAAAGGAGGACCATCCCAACCAAGGGATAAATAACCTAAAGCTGAAAGAGATCAACAAGAATAAGCCCAAGAAAAGGTAGCAGAAACTCATGTGATGGACCTCTTCGGGAGGAGTCCAAAGTGGAATATATTCAAAAAATTCCAAAGGAAGTGGCCTTAACAAAACAATCCCATTGAGATGAGATGCTAGGATCGATACCAAGACTTGAGGTCACATTGACTTAGCCTGCCTTGATCAGATCAAGCCTTGTGATATCCAATGTTCAATTCTCCAAGAATTNGAGCCACTGTGAAGATCAAGGACATTCACATGTCCTACTTAGTAGAGTNATGTGAATGTCCTTGATCTTCACAGTGGCTCTCACCCACCTACCATTCTAGAAGAGATATGTCTCTTCCATGTACCATTTTCCATTGGAAGTGATCATTGGCTAGGTTTTCAATGATCAAATTTTTTGTAAATTTTCTAATTCCCCCATGGGTTTAACGAAGAAATAAAATTAAATTACTAAGTAATGAGAGTTAAACCCTTCCAACACACTCTAGTAACCTATTTAATCATTTAATAATAAAATAATATTAAAATAATCAAACTGACCATGATCATAACTTAGCCAAGTGTAACTACCCCAAGAGATAAGACACTTCAAGTGTTTCAAAGTTACACATTAAGTGATAATCATTGGTCATGTTGTGATTAAAGATGGCACCTAGATTGAAAAACCCAAAGGAAGGAGGACCATACCAACCAAGGGACAAATGACTTAGAGCTCAAAGAGATAAGCAAGAACAAGCACAAGAATAAGCAACAAAAACTCATGTGACAGGACCTCTTCAGGACAAGCTCGAAGTGAAATCTAACAAATTCTCAAGGAAGTGGTTGTAATTGAATAATCCCATCAAGATGAGGTCCTAAGATTTATGCCAAGATGTGAGATCACATTTAGTCAATCTTGCCTTAATTAGATCAAGCCTTGTGACATCCAATGTTCATTTGTTCAAGAAATGAACTTTTGATCATTCTTAGAACATACTCTAGTAGACATCAAGACACAGTTGCAAAACTCTCCCATGTGACCAATCATCACTTCTAGTGGGAAATGGTACATGGGAGAGACATATCTCTTCTAGAATGGTAGGAAAGTGGCAACCACCATGGAGATCAAGGACATTTAGATGTCTTACTTGGTGGAGGCCATTACACAAGCCCTTGGGTTGCTTGATATTAAAACAAATTGGTTAGAGATCTCCATACAAGTAGACCCAAAGATAGTGAAGAAGTGGATCTAGTGATTTTATGGAGTGGACTGCAAGAAGTATGGTGCACTCACCTTGGTGAAGTGTGTATATTTCAAGATAGTGGCACATCACCTTAATCAAATGGTGAGGCCTAGTAAGGTGACTACATTTTCCACCTGTGTGTGTGTTGCTCTGAGTGAAAAATTCTTTGTGAACCTTCCACAGCTAATCTATCTAGAGATAGAAAAGTGATTTAAGGAAAACGAATGTGGAAGTAAGTCCATGCCCTTTCCTTGCCTCATTAAAAACTATGCAAAAGGATAGGAATTTTTTACTATGCCAACATGTGATTAGGCATGCTCCTTTTTCCTCTTGGGCAAAAATGATAAAATACAAGACCCTTGCCACAACCAAGAAAGAGAAGCAGTAACCACCACCTCCACTGCCCACTCACAAAACAATGTTGAAGTCTCGCACTGCTCTTGAAAAAATGTACAAGATCCAAGAGTAGCTCTTACGTGAGTAGGAGCAACAAGTAGGAATGAATGATGAAAAACCTTTAATGTATTGCCCAAAGATGAGTCACCTCAAAAAAGTGGATCAAACTATTAGCCAAATGGAGGAAGGTGAACCAATTTTTTTAGCCCAAAGAATGTAGTTACCATGAGATTGAATCCTAGCACTTGAGAGGTAATAGTATCTCTCTCACAACAACAACAATTCCTAAAAATCTTTGTGAATGCTGCTACTTTTTTAGTGCATTTGGAGGAGGATGAGGGGGTAACTATCTTAGTGATGTAGCACCATGGGCAAGAGACAATAGCAGAGGTGATTGTTGATAGAATTGCCAAGGCATTAAATGCACCTGTAGCATCTATACCAAACATTTTTGCACTCAAAGATGTGCAGACATCTACAGGAAAAATTAGCGGTAGATTAAGTGTAACCTAACATGAGAAGTTTTTGAACCAACTGGTGGGAATTAGGCAATTGAGTTCAAATGTATTTGACCTTCCAAATACAATCACTACAACCTAGTTGAAGCTATTGGAAATAAGAGGCAAATGCATTATCATGGATGAGCAACTTGAAACAACTTGAGCTCACAACCAATGCTTGGCTATCGAGGTTGTTAAACTAAGAGTCCACCTTGTGGAACCTATGTTTCTCAACCCTACATTGACACATGATGAAGATTTTAAATAGCTTTAGGAAAAAATTAAAAAGGCTAAGAACACCAAGGAGATGATGGTCATTGATTAGTCCTTGGCCGATGTCACCATGCATAATATCCAAAAGACCTTAAACCAGACTTGCTAAGAGAATGTATCTTTGATCATAGAAAATCATCACTTGCAAAATGTTGATGTGTAGATGCAGAAAATATAAGATTTCATCCATCAACAATACGAGTAGCTAGCTAGAGTAAATAATGAACTAAGGAGATTGGCAGCTGAAAACAGAAATCTCTCCATGGAGGAAGTTTAGGGCCATCACCAAAAACCTACAATAGAGGTATCCATTTAGAAAAATGAGGCTCTCAAGTTTGAGAGAGTAAAAATCACTACAAAGATCATGTTGATTTGCAAAAATAAATCAATAAGAAACATATTTAGATGGTGAAAATAAAAAATAATGAGGCCCTCTAGCAACTCAAGGAAGGAGGTGATGTCTAGCAGCCTATCTTTGATGGGCTCAATGACTACAATAAGGTAGACATTCGCATGAAGGAGTTTCAAATCGAGGAGATGATAGAGTACATGAAGCTTACTAATCTCCATTATACAAATTTGGCAATGTTGACTATTAGATGACCAAAATCTAAATTGGAGAAACATGTGGCTAGTTTGTACTTCTTGTATGAAGTAGAGTTTAAGTATCACAAAGACACTAAGTAGAAGCTTGAAGTGGAAAATGAAAAACTTGATGTTATCAAGTAGCGCTTCACTTATCAATGGTCTACAATTGAGAACCTAGCTAGGAGAATGAGTGACTACTAGGAGTTGTAGAATGTAGTAAAGGTGTTTGATGTTGAACCCAAATGTTTTGCTTCCTAGTTTGTTAATGCAAAGGAGATCTTCCTAGCAATGCCCTGTCCTTGGGATGTTCCCACATTAGCTCACATTCGTGATGCAGTGTGGACTATGAACGATCCAAAGAGTAAGAAGGAGAAGATGAAGGCATTGTTGAATGCCTTCTGTCTTCCACTAGAAGTTGTAGCTGTCATAAGACAATCATAACCACCTCAACCACCACATGCACCCAAAGCAGAAGAAGGTCCTTCGGAGCTTTAGAAACCCCCATCACCTAAGATCATTTGAACTTCTTCCTTATCTTCATGAAATTAGGGGAATTGTGTTTGTCATTTTTATCTTGGTGTTTAATTTTGTTGTCTTGAATACAAAAATTTTGTAATAACTGTAAATCCATACACTCAGGCACTTAGTGTTTTTTCATGGGTGTGTTGTGTTTGTGTGTGTCAGTAATTAGTCAATAATCCCATATCTTCCCAAAATTTTGTGCAAAGCTTGTTTCTCCTTTTGTTCACTTAGGGACAAGTTTTCATTTAGTCATGGGGGTATGATGAGTTGTGTTTTCTTAGGTTACGTTGACGTGACCCCATCGATTTGATTGCATCAACATGCAATTTGATGAATTGACATGGCCCCATTGATGTAATGTCTATTTTTGCCTATAAATACTTGCTCACCCTCCATGTTTATGACATCTTTGTTATAGTTGTAGCAAAGCTCTTGTAGTTTTGTCATTCAAAAGCTAGAATATTTTTCTAAGTGCCTGCAGTAGGAGTCAAAGAGTGTACGAATCTTTATTCAAGCACTGTTGTACTTGAGCATGGTAGTGTGTGTGTCAATAAAGTTGAGTTTTTTGATAAACCTTGCAACACTTTGAAATAGGTTAATTATTTATTTATGCATTTAAATTTTTATGAAATTTCCTTTAATGCTTTAAGTAATTAAATAATTAGTTATGAAATAAATTAAGAGAAATTAAGCTAGATTAAATAGCAATAAATTAAGCACATAAGTATGACCACTTCGAGCATATGCTTGGTGCTTGGTAATCCTAGTAACGCTTAATGTTTGGTAACATAGTAGCATTAAACATGTTTAGGATGTATACGACAAGTGGGAATGGATGCTTATGTTAGGATTAGTTAAATGTTTACTAGTTAGATTAAATTAGCAATTAAATTATTATATTACTTATTCTTTATTCTTAGGTGATCTAAGACATAAAATGTAAAAATGATAAAAATTTTATGCCTTAGTTGCACTTAACCAAACCTTTGCATTTTACAAGTGTAATTGTAAAGACAAAGATTGCAACAGTTAGTTTCACTTCCTAGAGACCAATGTACTTAGAAGGTGATGAAGTGTCATTCAGTCAATGCATTGACTTGGCTGCGTATATGGGGCCACGTATATGCGGCCGTGTTGACACGGGCCCATCGACATAGCCTTCCTACGTCGACGTGGCCTCGTTTACACAGCCCCTATCCTGGCCTATAAATAAGAGGGCCTTCCGCTTCATTTAGGCACCTTTTGAGTAGTTGTAGCGAAGCCCTTGGATTTTTTTCTGTAGGAGTTAGATTATTTTCCCAAGTGCATGCTCGTAGTGTGATGCTTGTAATTGTATGACACCTTTATTCAAGTGTGACATACTTGGACGCGCACATGACCAAAAATAAAGATAGAGATTACTTCATCATTGCATCATTCACTTAGTTTTAATTGTTTAATTATTATTGTTAATTTTTACTGTCATTTATTATTTTCTTAGTTAATATTTCTTTATCATCATTTACTATTCCTGTTGTTAAATGAAAAATGAGTACGACTTAATCACGAGCATTTAAGTGTGACTACTTGGTAACCCAGTAGCATACCTAGGATCTACGCTTGG
>MNCI01025421.1:34283-50830 GCA_015680685.1 Gnetum montanum
ATGCATTAGCTTTCTAGGTTATTAGTACTTTCTTAATTGTAATTTTATCTTCTCGAAACTAATTGAAGGATGACATGTGCCTTTCTATTTATGGGGTTTCACACTTGATATGTACCTTTTTGGGTTCTATTCTAATGATATCACATCTTTAAAGATAGAAGAATTATAAGCAAGAAGGTTGGTGGTTTCCTAGTTCATTCCTAAATCACATTTCTTTCCATGATACTATATAGCATTTTTTGTGTTTGTACTCTTCAAGTTTTCTCTATTGCTCATACAGTTATTATCAAATGGTGTTTGGAATTCTTAATTGTTAACAAATATTCATGTATTTTTCTTAATAAATTCATTTATAACTATTAATAGACTGCTTATTCTCATCTTTTGTTTTTACATCATTGTAGCTTCCAATATCAAATTGCATTAGGTGCAATATTAATTTATTGTTAACATTTTAATGTTCATGAAAATGGTCATCCTATATCCTTTCCTAATACACATAACTTGTAAAATTTTTTTTTCAAATTTAGGTAATCCTACTATTATCTCTGGTAACCTTTCCATGTAACTTATGATTAAGTGAACAAATTTTTTATGTCACAATTTATTATAAGATTGATTATGCATCATAGAATAAACTAGTTATGTCAATGGATTAAGATGGAATAAATTTTTATTTTCCTTTTTATTCACTACCACTTGCTTAAATTTCCAATCTACAATCTAGCAATTAATATGATTATCACTCTTTTTATTTAAGCAATGCCCACTTTCCAAATTTCACTAGTTCAACAACTAAAAATAGATTATGTCCTTTAATCCAATATCCATATTAAATATATTTTATTTTCACAAATACCTAATTTATTTCTATGTTAACCTTATCTATTCCTTTATATTTGCCTAATTTTTATGGAATCATGGATTTAATCACCTCTATGTTTACAATGATATGTCATGTATATAGAATCAATCACCTAACTTGTATGTGTCACTCTTTTTAAAAAGTCATTAAAGGAAGATTAAACATCATCAACTATTAATATATATTCACTAGCTATATATTAGTTTGATTTATTTTAGACTCAATTTTAACTTTCTATTTTTCTTATTGTATGATTTCCTCTATTTCATTCTTTGTTGTACTTTAACATTTCTAGAATTTTTCAAATTAAACAAATAGTCTTGGTATTTATGTTCTTTTACTTACAAATAAAGGATCCATCATTATTCTTTTGCTTCTCAAACTTTTGATTCTTCTATTTATCATTCTTAAAACTCTTCCTCGTATGACTTATCATCTTGTTTCATTTTAATGTCTTGAAGTTGCAATTTTTCTATAAGAATAGGATAATTGAGCTATAGATTTGTAACCTGAATGCTTTAACAATCATCTTAAATTATTCTAGTAATACATCTAATACTATTTGAATAATATCAAATTATTTTAAATCAATTTATTCATTTTTAAATTCTAACTTATTAACATTAATTTTTATGGTCAAAGTTTATTCTTTTAATTTCACTTTTAAGCTATGAAACTTTCTTACTAGATACTTATTTATTATTTCATCCACCGATACATAAGGAATTTTAAAGGTTTTACAAATGTCATTAACATCCCCTATTTGTTGCACTTGTTTTTATACCTCACTTAAAATGTTATTTTGAATGAGTACATCTAAGATTAATTCCATCATTTCTACACACATTCTATAATTAACTTGTGTTAAATGTATGTTTGTAGTGGAAATGGAGATGCTTAATTACATCCTAGTGAGACCACAAAGGGTTTATATGACAAAAAGTTTTTATTACAAGGCTTTGATATGGTCATGATGGGTCTTGAACACCTTACTAAGAAAATCACCCAAAATTGACACCCCCAACTCAAACAAAGGTGGCAAAGATATTTCTTGAATAGTATATTTAAGTTTAATAGCAATTCAAAAAGATATGCTCTTCATCTTCCACTATTGCATGTATAAAAAATCTACAAATGTGTTGTTCTCTTTGAAGATTTATCTATCTCCCAATTTTAATCAATAAATAGTGAAATCCCACATGGGAAAGTATGATTGCCACCTTACTTTGTATGGAAATAGCAACAAATAAATAAGTAGGTATTTTTGTTAAGGATTCTTCTCAAATTAGCTACAAATAAAACTATTTTTTGCCACATGGTTGTTACACATGTGATCTAATTCCTTGTGTCTAATCCTTGATTTTAGATCATTAAGGCTCAAATTTAAATTTGGATCGTTAACATTCCATTTTTGGAGCCAATTTTTCCTATCATTGAACTATGCTTTTTCCTAAGTGACCTTATAAATATAATGGATAGGTGGATGACAAGCCAAGAAAGTATATTTTATAAAATTATCAAAATTTTTGAAGAGTTGCAATTTCTATAGGTAGCATATTTGCTTCTACTAATAAAATATCATATAAAGTTTGAACCTTTACCTAAAACTATAATAAAACATACTTTTGGACATATTCCAAAAGTTTCCATTATGTTGTAGATATACTAGATCCCCAAGTTTCATAATCATATAATAGAACTGGTTGAACAAGTTGATTGTACATTTTCTCTTAATATCTAATGCCCAAATATGTTCTTATGCACATTTAATACAAATTGAATATAAAGTATGCATATTTGAATTTGATATGCCTAAATGCTTATATGATTAGATAATTATGAATTTACAAGCTAGGTGCTTCCATCTTTATTTTTTAACAAGGATGAGCTTTTAAAATCATCAACTTAGGACATTGATGAGTGACAAGGTACGCCTATGCCCAACCATATGAATCCCAAGTGTTCACACACAATCTAGTTAAATTCCATGGATGGGACTAGTTGTGCATCTAGATCATTATGTCTTGATTGCAATTTGTTATCTTTCCACTTGAACTAGTGGTAGCTTTGTCATGTATGGTTTAGTCCAAAGTGAGGCATATGATAATTGATGTTGTTCAGACCTAAGTTACTCCTAATTGTAATAGAGAAATTAATTATTTAATATAATTAACAATGGAAAGTAAAGCTAAGCTAGCCTATGGGCAATGAGTGTTTGTTCCTAGCTTGTCATACACATCCTGAAACCACATATCCACTATTGGGATTACTAAGTGTTATGCTATTGGGAAAACCAAACAATAATGCTATTGGGGTTACCAAGCGAATACATGTTTACACTCAAAACTACTTGCACTCATTTCACCAATTCATTAATATGCATGGAAATGTAAATATTAACTAAGTACATGAAAAGTAAATTGCATGGAAAGTAAATCTAATCTAAGTAAAAGTGCTACAATGAATAAGAATCAATCTTGACCTTATTTCCATTCATGGAATGTGTCCAGGTACATTTCCACTCGAATAAGACTCAATTTAACTAACTCAAATCCACTCTATAGGAACTCACTGAATGTTCTCTGAGATTACGGAACAAAACTACAAGAGTTCAACTACTCCATTGACTAACTTCTATCCAAATCATGTACCCAAGTATTATATTTATAGGCTAACACACATCTTGCGATATTGGATATCCAACATCACATCTTGGCCCTCAATATTAAGGCTTCAATATTAGATATCTGATATCAAAGCCAGATAAAACACTGTTCATCATACCCCCACGACTGAATGAAAGGTATTCCTCAAATGAACAAAAGGAGAAATAGGTCCCTTACAAAATACTGGGAAGGTATGAGATTATTGACTGATGGTAATTACTGACTAACTCTAAGTGTCACATTATAAAATTTTATTCAAGTGGATGCATAGAAAATAACATAGTGACAAAAAGATTAGATAGACATTGAAGATTACAAAATTTGCATAGGTCTTTAAAAATCTACTAAAGATGATTCTTCTTGTTGTTGCTAGTGGTGGTAGAATTTTAACCTTGATTGTTATGTTGATGCTTCTTTGGTTATGCAAAACATTCTTGAAGGATGGACTAAAATTTCTTCTCATCATCCCATGAATCTAGAAAATATGTGAAGTTTGAGCTGCTATCTTGTATGTGCTATGATTTATCTAGGGGCATATCCTCTATTGTTCCCCTCTTGGCTTTGTTTTCGAGCTTGGAAAAAGACCTTCTTCCTTATGTGTTTCTTTTATCATCAGCTGTAGTTACCAAAGGATCAACATTAGTTTCGGTAAATTTTTCCTTATAATCAACTCCTTTTAGATTCCTTAGTTTGCATTTAAGCACAAGGTGATTATAGCATACTATTCCCAAGGCTATGAGATAACTAAAATCATCAAGTTGTTCACATTATTTTGATTAATTATTATCAGTTACCATGATGTTTGAAAATAGGATAGAAAAATTTCAAAATAGACATCCCTAGCCCCCATGACTAATAAGCATAACTCTAGAAGCACATAAGTTTTCGAATAATTGAAACCAAAGGTCTAACTCAGAAAATGGCCAAGAAATATTAATCGATATGAAACTAGAAAAGTAGGAAAAATTAATGAAACAAATGAGAAGTAGTCTCAAAATTATGCATAAATTCAAAGAAACCATCATTGATGTTTTGGAAGATGTGAAGGTTAGTTCAAAGCCATGATCAACAAAAGTTATGCAAGTGGGTCCTTCCCAAAGTAGTCTCTTACCATAATTCCCTTGCATAACCACTTCTATGGATGTTCGTGGGCATCCAAGAAGTTAAATGTAGACCATGCCTTTGTTCCAAACAACATACAACTGCTATGCTTAGGATGTGGCACTATAATACACAAAACTAAAATGCTTATAGTCACATGTAGTAGTGAGATGAATAATGAGATGAGAAGGGATTGCAGAGATCAGGATGTAAGGTATTTGACCATGTCCATAATAGGCTCTTATGAAAAATGTGATTAAAATGATCAATATACTTATCTATCCAAGTTCAGACCAAGTCCATACCATGAACAGTGACCTCTCATTGATGTGTTCCATCCTATCAACCACCATGAGTCCATAACCACCACAAAGAACAATCATCACTCCAAAAAGAAAAGAAAAGAGAAGAAAGGAAGGGCCTTAGTTAGAGGGTCACCTTTAGGCATTGGTAACATGTCTTTCTAGCCCCATAACTAGTGCTTATAGCCCATTATTGTGTCTAAGGTATGTGCTTTGAATTTCCATTATTGTTTTTTCTCTTTTTTTTTATTTTTTTGGTTTTTTTATGGAAACCACCATGCAAAGACTTTTAGCTTCCTATTATTGATCAACAAAGGAGTGATGATATGTTCCAAGAGGGATCATAAACCACATGAAGGACAAGTCCCCTTGAGGTCACACCCTTTGCCATTCCCACTTGGTTGTTCCCTCTTTCTTCAAAATATAATTATCATTGATTAATTTTAGTTTCATAAAAGAAGAACCAAATTATTTTCATGAATAAGACCTTTTATTGAGAGAAGTAGAGGGATGGATGAAGTGGTATCACTGCTTTCCATAATTACTTTACCCAATCATCTTGATAGCATAGCATAAAAATCCAACACATTGCATTGACTTTTGCATCATGACTTGGCAATATTATTAATAAAAACATAAATTACATTCATAAAGAAAAAATAGAATGACTCAAGAAAAGAGAAAAATATGAAGAAAAGAAAACTATTAAGAAATGGAAAACATATTAAGAATTAGAAAATTTTGGAAGAAATAGGAAAGTGATAAAAAATTGTAAAACAAATAAGTGAAAAATACTTATTATTTCTATAAGATACATGCATCTAAGTCCTCTATTTGGTCCATTTTCTTAAGTCTAGAACTAATAAATAGATCAATTGTCTCCATGCATCTTTGAAACAATCTTATAGTCTCATTTTCAAGCCACTAGGTATCTTCTGGTTCAATGGCTACTACATAGATTGGTTTTTGTTCACACACTTGCTCTTGAAATTTGTTGTGGGCTATGTTAATATTTTTAGTTTCTAGCCCACAACTCCACCCTTTACTATTAGTAGTGATGCATGGATTCTTCTATCTCTCCGTAGTGATAGGTTCATCATTTATGTCTTGTGTTCAAGTGGTGATGGTTGTTGGCTTTTGTGTATGATTAGGAGACATTGTTTTAGAAAGGAAGGGTAAATTGGCCTTGTGCTGGTTTTGATGTGCTAGTAGCTCTACGTGTTTTGTGATTGTGTGAGGAAACTAACTACCCTAAAGAAAGGGCATATTCAACGTTGTGGTTGAGATCTATTAGTATTATCATTTTTGTTTATGTTCATAGCACAAGTAACATTCTTTCATTGATGTTGTGGTGCCAAACCTTCCTATGTTGTTGGTGGTGACATATGGTGGAGGGAAGTATGAGAATATTGAGGATATGATGAAGGATTATAGGTGTGAGGTGGTAACCTCATAGAAGATGTTGTGGGATGATAATATTTAGGAGAGTGGTAGTAGTGATTTGAGGTAGATGAAGTGGAACTATTCAGGGAAATAGATTGTTGAATGTAATATCTATGCAAGTTCAGCTAGCATTAAGGGTAGTGCTAGTTTGATGATGGCCTTCCCCATAACTATGGGTTTTTCCATGACCATTGATAGTAGTTTTGAGGTTGATAAGAAGTTCCACTAGGATAGTATAGTTGGTTGTAGGATTGTCTAAAATTACTTTGTGAGTAAGGTAATTTCCTAGCATTTACTTTTGTATGAACTTTGGATTCAATGCAAAAGCCCCATACTCACATAGATTTAACATGACTAGGCAATAGCACTTTGGATGGTCATATAGGAACACATTCATCATCCTCTTCGATGGTTAATTTTACAGCCTCTTCTTCTATGGTCATTTTCCATTTTTATCGATAAGTGTTCCTAGCTATTTCTTGGTTCTTTTTCCTCCTTTTGTTGTGATCATTTGATTGGTTTTACATTACTCTCTCCTCTATTGTATCTACGCAAGTTATAACTTTCTCATTTATTCATCCCAACATCTTTTGCAACTTTGCTTCATGCTTAATAATAGAAATTTGTATTAGCAAGGTTTGTTGTAAAATCACCTCGTCGAGAGACACCTCTTTTATCTCATCATAGATATGGATCCTTTTATTTTGAAGAGTTGGGCCCTTTTATTTTCCTCTACATTCTCTCATTTACATAGCTCTCCTTCTTTCACCACCTACCTAATTAGCCTTTGTATCTTATGGTCTTTTAATTCGTATAATTTACCTTGAGCATACATCCCAAGGATCTCTCTCATTTCATTACAAAGCCCATCTATGATGTGAAAAAATTACTCTTTTTAAGAGAAATCATGTCTAGGACATCTATGTGGTAATCAATAGTATCTATCTAAGGCCACATCCAAGGGTTCATGATTTTCTTGATTCCACTCTTGGATTTGTTTTCTTAGGTTGGACACTCTCCCATATGTTTGGTATTTTTCATTGAAAAGTTCCAACATTGTGGACTGCTAGTGGATGGAACTTGGTTTCAACAATCTATACCAACTTTTAGCTTTGTCGATTAGTATCCTAGGAAAGAGCTTAAGCTTTTTCCATCACTTTCAATTTTGTGTAAGGCATAGGCATCATGGAAGGCTTGTAGATGATGTTGTGGATCAAGATCATAGCCTCTTGTGAACTTAGGGATATTATTCATATCAAGCCTAGGTAGGTGACTTTCCTTATGATGCCTGTGAGGTATTTTAATTACTTTCTACATTAGGCTCTTAGTGACCAACATGTTGTGATGAAAATTTCTATTTCTATTCATTTATTTTTATGATGATCTTATCTATTCTCATTTTGATGTCTTTGATTTAGCCCTTGGGTTCAATTTCTATCTTTATCTTGACCCCCTAGTGTAGATCTATCTCTATACCTACATTGATCTTTGTCAAAACTAGACGTTGAAGAGGAAGAGGAAGATGAGGAGCTAGGAGAATGACCATGGCTTCTATAGTTCTTTCTTTGGTCCTTTGATTTATCTTATCTAGGTTTAGAAGAAGTCCTAGGCCTTGAGGGGTTCCTTGATCTAGCATTTACTTCATTTCCTCTAGGATTTTCTACACCAGGTGAATGTAGTCTTTGAGTATAGTAAGGGTCTAAATGAGCATAGAAAACCACTGCTTGAGGTTGTTCATACAAATTTCATCAATATAGATCCTATCATTTCTCCTATGAGTTCTTTCATCATGTGATGTAGTCTTATTCCAATGTGAAGAAGACATGTGATAAGAAATGAGGTACCCCTATGCCCAACCATACGAAACGCAAAGCATTCACGCATGATCTGGTTGAATTCTGTGGACTCTATAGTTTCTAGTGCACTAGTCTCCTAGGAAGTGAACCTTGCTCTAAGGTCATTCCTTGTCTTCCCAACTATACTTGTGATGGACATGGTATAGTTAAGTGTAATCAAGGTATATGATTTTTATCGCTTTATGTTTTATCTTATTTGGTGCTTGAAGAGAGAGAGATAAAGTAATTTAATCACTAATTTAATTTAACTAATTCACTGATCGCTAACTAGTCCTAACATAAGCATTTGGTCCCACTTTCTATACACATCTTGAATCCATGTATCCACTACTGGGTTACCAATGCTACATGATTGGGTGCACCAAGCATTAATGCTACTAGGATTACCAAGTAAATATGTTTTTATGCTTGAAGTGGTTATGCTTATGTACTTAATCTATCTAGCTTATCTTACTTAATTAGCTTAATTACTAAAAAACATTAAATAAATAATTAAAATAATTAAATACATGAATGAAATATCTAAGCTATCCAGAATGCTACAAGGTTTATCAAGAAGTTCATCTTTATTGCCGTACACACTATCATGCTCAGGTACAACAATGTTCGAATAAAGATCCGTACACTTAATGACTCCTACTGTGGGCACTCGGGAAAAATATTTTAACTTTCAAATAGAAAAACTGAAATTATGAATCTAATTCCATGAATGTAGCTGGTGAGCATGTATTTATAAGCAAAAAATGGACCTTTGGTCAATAGGGCCACATCGATGCATGAAATGATGCATCGATGGGGCGCAGTTGATGAGGCCTAGTTGAGAAGGCCTCATCAAAATAGCCAACCATGATCCATCATACCCCCATGACTGAATGAAAATTCATCCTTGAGTTTCTTTACAAAACTGAAAAGGTACGAGATTATTAACTAACTTTGGACTCAACAAATTAACTTAACAAAAGTGAGTACTTGAGTTTATGAATCAACACATTACAAAAATTGTGGTATTCATGACACAAAATTAAACACCTTGACATGACTCTACAAAATTGGATAGTGTGTCCTCTAATGACATGAAGTTTTTTTGGAAGATCAAACAATCCCAGGTGGTGGAGGTTCTTAAGGCTCTAAAGAACCTTCATTGGCTTCAGGCATATGTGACAACTGAGGCAATTGTGACTATCATACTGCTGCAACAGCTTTTGGTGGGAGGTGAAAACCATCCAACAATGTTTTCATTTGCTCCTCCTTACTTCTAGGATCATTCACTATCCATGTAGCTTCACTAATGTGGGTCAGAATGGACACATTTCAAGGATAAGGAATCTCTAGAAAGAGCTCCTTGGCATTGATGAAACAGGAAACATATGTTTGTGCTCAATGTCGAATGCTCTAACTACATCTTTCAACTCTAGGTAATCATTCATTCTCTTGGACAAATTCTTAGTAGTTGATCATTGATCCATGAATCGTGCCCTGAGAACTTTGAGTTTAGCATTCATTATCTCAAGCTGTTTCTTGGTGTCTTTATGGTGCTTGAACTTGGCCTCGTACAGTAAGTACAAGCTAGCTGCCTACTTTTTGAGTTTTGACTATGATTGTCTAGTAGTCGGCATCGCTAGGTTTGCATATAAGAGATTGGTCAATTCCATGTACTTTGTCATTTCTTCAATTTGAAACTCCTTTAGGTGGATCTCCACTCTATTATAGGCATCTATTCCATTGATGATGGGTTGCCACACTTCTCTTCCTTACTAGAGTTGCTGGAGGGATTTGTTTAATTTTTCCTTAGCAATTTGAATATGCTTCTCATTCACTTCCTTCTATAGGCCAACCTAGTCTCTATAATGATTCTTAACTATTTTAAATTTTAGAGCCTCATTTTTCTAGGTGGTAATCTTAATAGTAGATTTCTGACATAAGGCTCAAACTTCCTCCATAGACAGATTACAATTCTCTATAGTGAATTTCCTCAATCCTTTTTTTACCTTGGCAAGTTGCTCCTACTATTGATGAATGAATTCCTGCATTTATTATTTCTATGCATCAACATTGTGCAAGTGGTGATTTTCTATAGTCAGCAACTCATTTTCTTGGTGCATCTAAACCAAGTCCTTTTGAACCAAGTAGGTTTTTGCTTTTGCTCTAGACTAGTTGAATATGGCTGTCACTATTTCCTTCTTAGATTGTTTTAGTCATTCTTGAAGCTGTTGAAAAGCTTCATCTCTAGTTATTACTAGGTTGAGGAGTGTGGGATCAGCAAAATGGGCATGCAGTTCAGCAAATTTCACAACTAAGCGTTGGTTTTTTGTTGGGGCCATTTCAAGTTGCCCTTCTAGGATGATGCACTTGTCCTTTACTTCCAAGAGCTCCAACTAGGTTGTAGTAATGCTATTCAAAAGATCAAAGGTATCTAGAATCGATTGTTTGGTCCCTACTAGTTGATCTAGTAACTCTTCGTGCTAGGTTGCACTCAATCTTCTATTGACTATTCTTGCAGAAATCTACACATCTTGAAGTGCAGATATGTTTGGTACAGATGCCACAAGTGCATTAAGCACTTTAGCAATTTGATTAGTAGCAACTTCAATAGTAGTCTCCTACCCTTGGTGCTACATCACCAGTATAGTTACCTCCTTGTCTTCCTCCAAACGTACTGAAAAGGAGGTGGCATTCCCAAAGATTTTTGGGGATAAATGATGTTCAAATATACATGGTCACCTCTTGGGCATTGGGATCTGACCTTGTAGGAAATAACGTTTATTGAATAGAAAATATGGATCCACCTCTTTCCATCTAGCTAATTATCTAAGCCACCTCATTAAGGTAAGTCATCGTAGGTTGATATATGGATGGATCTCCATCACTTGTTCCTGCATGCTACTCCTGCTCATGCAAGAGTTGTTGTTAGATTTTGTGTAAGCACTTAGTGGTTTTGCAGGACATCAACGTTGTTTCTTAAGTAGGTAGTGGAGGTGGTGACTATTGCTCCCCCTCTTTAGTCATGACAGGTGTTTTTTCCTTCATTATTTCAAACCACGAGGCCAAAGTACCATGCTTGATCATGTCATTTGCATAATGGATGATCCCTCTCCTTTTTCAAAGTTTTCAAATGATGCATGGAAAAGTTAGGGTTTTCCTTCCACATTTGTTTTCTTTGAAGTGCTTCTTGATCTCTAAATAGATCAATTGTGGAAAGTTTGCTAGAAATTTTCCACTTAGAGCAATGCATGCTTGAGAGGAAAAGGTAGTTACCCTAGTGGGAATCACCATTAGATTAAGGTGATAGGCTATTATTTTGAAGTATATGCATTTCACTGATGTGAGTGCATTGAACTCCTTATAGTTGACCCTGTAACACTATTGGGTCCACTCATTTTTAGCCTCAAGGTCAGCTTATGTTGACAACTCTACTAGTTGTGTCTTAGTATTAGGCAACCCAAGCGCTTGTACAACAGCTTTAGCCAAGTATGACACTTGAATATCCTTGATCTTCACTATGGAGCCTAGCCTTCTATTATTTCAGAAGAGATATGTCTCTCCCATGTACCACTTTTCACTGGAAGTGATGACTAGCCACATGGGAGAAATTTTCAATTGTGTTTTCACCTTTGCTAGAGAATGCTCTAAAAATGGCCTAAATTTTAGTTCCTAGAGAACTGAGCATTGGATCTCATGGGGCTCGATGCAAGCTTGTGTTAGTATGACTTCAAGCCTTGGTATGGGTCTTGGTGCTTTTCCTCACTATGATTATTCTATTGAAACTTTTTTTTCAGGAATCTATTGAATAGATTCCACTGTAGGCTCCTCTTGAAGAGGTCATGTTGCATGGGTTGGCTCTGGTGGCTCATGAGCTTGCTCTTGTTGGCCCCTTCTAGTTCTAAGCCATTTTTTCCTTGGTTGAGAGGGTTCTCCTTCCTATAGTCATTTTGATGTTAGAACCATCTATAATCACAACATGACAATGGGTTACCAATTGTTATGTAACATGAAATAATTAGAAGGCCTTATCTCCTTAGGATAGTTACACTTGACTAACTTGTGATTCTGGATAATTTAATCCATTTTAATCATTATTGTATTTGGATTTTAATGGTAATAACTCATTCCAGAGGGTGTTTGAAGGGTTAACTCTCAAAATTTGATAGTTTCATATTATTGTATTCATTAACCCATTTTGGGAGAGTTAGAAAAAATTTCAAAAAATTTCATCAAAAACCTTAATGTTTGTGGCCCCCACAATAAAGAACTTACCTTCAATAGCTGCAAGATCAAAGAATGGAGTGATTTGGATAAATAGTTGGGAAGTTATGAGCTTTGTAAGGTTTTGGGTTCTAAAAAATGACAAGAACTCCCCTCTTGTTATGAAGAAAATGTTAAAAAATTCAAAGTTCATGACAGTATTTATAGGATTTTTAACATGCATTAATGGGCCTAGTTGACAGGGCCCCATCAATGGGGTCAATTGCATCGACTAGGCCTAGTCGACGTAGTTGTTGACCATCATTGACTTATGTTGACTTTGGTCGAACTTCCAAAATATGAGTTTCTGAGTGAAATTGAGTTCAAATGGAANCTCAAACTTCCAAAATATGAGTTTCTGAGTGAAATTGAGTTCAAATGGAAGCCCAAAAAGCCATGAACATGATGAGAATAGTAGAAGAGGATGTTGAAGCACAAAAAATATAGAAAATTGAGAAAATGGTTTGGAGACGGAATTTAATGAAAGTTTAAGGAGCACTAAGTAGGATACACAATGGAATATGTGAAAGATAGGTTTGTAACAATTCCTAAAGTAAGAAAGTTAACTAACCAAACCAAAAGATATGCAAGTGGGTCCTCCCCATAGTAGACACATGCCATTTTTTCCCTTGAATAACCTCAACTAGGAAGTCCATGTGTGCCATAGTCAATTAATGGTCATAAAGTTAAGGACCAACCTTGAAGAATCTATCCAAGAATTTCAACACATCAAACTAAGACATCGAGCATAACATGGAGACTAGTAGTGAGGTAAGTTATGGAAACATATATGGATGATTAAGAAGATGGGGATGGAACCCTAAATTGAGGTCATAAGAAGTCCCTTGTGGAGTTTGTGTTTAAAATAACCTAGGAAGATCCATCCTTAGTCCAAATCAAAACCAACTTATTTTAGTGACTTTACATTGCCACTCCAAGACTAATCCATCCCCTCAACACACAAGAGTACTTCCATAAAACAACCACCATTCCATAAACAAAAGAAAAGAGAGATAAGAAGTAAGAGAGAGGGCCTTAGTTAGAGGGAACCTATAAGCATGGGTAACATGTCATTCTAGTCCCATAACTAGTGCTTGTAGCCTATTTATTTGTCTAAGGGGTGTGCTTTGAATTCCCATTGTGTGTTATTTTTTAAATTTTTTTTTGGATTGGAACCACACTATGCAAAGACTTTATTTGACTNTAATTTTTTTTTTGGATTGGAACCACACTATGCAAAGACTTTATTTGACTTGCTATTATTGGAACATGGAATGGTAAGTAATCAATGAAAACACTCAANTCTATTATTGGAACATGGAATGGTAAGTAATCAATGAAAACACTCAAGCACCCAAGTGAGTAGAAGAGTACAAAGAGTATTGAGTTTCCTTGAAGTCTCACCCTATATAATCCTTTTGAATCCTTCCCAATTCCTGAAACTACCAAGGTACCAATTTATTAAAAGTTGATTTAATGAAAGGAACTTCAAATTTCCAAAACAAGGAAAAGCATAGAGTTGGTGAATTGGTGGATGTCGTGGACTCACTACCTATTTCATAAAAAATAAACCATGTCATAATTATCAGACATCATAATTCAAAAATAGAAACCAGACATTAACAATCACAACATTAAGCACAAACCATCATTAGTGAATAACAATAGTGGCACTGTGTCCTATGGTAGTAAAGCACTTTTATTAGTAAAAATAATGAAAAGTAACACACAAAAATAAAATAACATAAGATAAAATATAGAGGAAGAAAAATATATAAAAAAGTACAAAATATTCAAGAAAGAAAAAACATATTAACAATGTTGTAAAATAAAAATTGTGAAAATGGATAAAAAATCAACGAAGTGTAAAACAAAAATGTATAAAACAAAAAGTTGATAAAAAGGTGAAAAATTGAGGAGCCTTGTGGATGGTTAGCATGGATGACCATCTCCCCTATGACTGAATTAGAAGGAGGAGATCTGAAATATTGAATGTGGTTGTCCATTTATTGAGTAGTTGTTGCACTGGCTTGCTTGGATTCATGGAAAAGCTTTACTTATTGGATGTTGATCAACTACTTTTAATTTGGGCTCTCAGGCTTGTATATTAACATGGTCCTAGAGGAAAAGATTTCACCAATTATATAAGGTCCCTTTCACATTGTTTGGAACTTTGTCTTTTGAGGCATGTGTGTGGGGTTCCAGTAGAGAATCTTCTCTTCCAATTGAAATTTCACTTTCTATATTTTAAGGTCATGAGATTACTTGTTAAGTGCCTTGTGCACCTCATTCAAAGATAGGACCACTAATTAGTTTTCATCTAACACGTTGAGGTTGATCAATCTTTCTTTCTATGCTAGACTTAGGTCAAGATTTAGATCACAAGCTGTTGAGAGTGTATGGAGCTCAGATTGAATCAGGAGTGTTGGAAGTTTTTCATACACTAGCTCATAGAGAGAGTAGCCAATAGGAAGTTTCCATGTTGAGTGATAGGCCCAAAGGGCGTCATTGAGTTTCATGCTCCAATCTTTCCTATATTTTCTTATGATCCTTATTAGGATCTTTGTGTTTTCCCTATTAGTTACCTCTACTTAACCATTGGCTTGGGGGTGATAGGCTGTTGTTAATTTATGTTCAACCCCCAAGCATTGCATCAACTTTCTAAAAGTGGCACCTATGAACTAAGTTCCATTGTAAAAAATTAGTGCACATGGTACCACAAACTTTTTTATAAATTTTTGTTTCACAAACCTAGCAGTAGTGGTTAATGTATAGTCAATGATAGCTATTGCTTCTACCCATCTAGTATAGTAGTCAACTACTACGATGATATACATCTTTCCATTGGACATGGGTATGATGGGACCCATGAAGTATATGCCCCATATGTCAAAGGGCTCTAGTGGTTGAATCCACTATTGAGGATCCTCCATTCATGTAGTCATCCCACCATCTCATTGATAGTGTTCATAAGATCAAACAAACTGGTGAGAATCCCTAAAGAGTGTAGGCCAATAGTATCTTATCATCAGTATTTTTATGGCTATGCATCTCCCTACATAATGGTCCCCATAAGGACTTTTGTGAGCATCTTGGAGAATGCGTAGTTAATCTACATCAAGGACACACCAATAAGACAAGCCATTGGCACACACCTTGTAAAGGTGTCCATTGATTTTCATGAAGTACTTTACCTGATGAAGAAATTTTTGTGTCTTCCTAAAGTTCAAATCTTGTGGCATCTCCTGAGTAAGAAGGTAAGTAAGGATTTCATCGTACCATGTTGTTTCTATGGGCACTTAATCATTTATTGCTCCTGTAAAGAGGAGTTCTTCTAGAAACTAATTAGAGAATGGGCTCTCTTCCATTTTGTTATCCCATATTAATTAAGAGAGATGGTCAACAACCACATTCTCAACTCTTTTTTCATCTATCATTGTAAGATCAAATTCTTGCAAGATCACAAGCCACTGTATGATATAGGGGTTCACTATTGGCTTGTTCATTAGGAAGTGGATGGCACTGTGGTCTATGTGCACAAATAATTTATACCTAAGCACATAGTGCCTAAAATTTTTAAGAGCATACACCATTGCCATTAATTTGTGAAATATGATAACTAGATGTTCCACAATAGAATTAGATAGATCTCATTTATAAATCTATATTAAATAAGATGAGANAATTCCATATAATTCTTATTCAATTCCATGTTTAGTTCATCCTATATTAAGAAGATCCTTAAATAAGATGATAAGGATCATCCCCATGATTCATGCTTATCTCCCCAAATCTATTTTTGGGAGATCAAGGCCTATATAATTATAGTAACACATATTCATTTATGAGATAAAAGGAATATAGAAGACATATATAAGTAAGAGAGTTTAACAAGAATGTGCTTGTTCTAACAAAAGTTCTTTATTTCCTTTAAGCTTAGATCTATATCTAGGGCCCTTTTAGATTATTCATTTGGTATTGGAGTAGGTTAGCTTAGATTCTTGACAATAGATCACTCTAGAATGGCCTAAAATCATAGATCCATGTCTCTCCAAGTTCTTGTATTCAATGG
>MNCI01025421.1:52453-63083 GCA_015680685.1 Gnetum montanum
TTATGATGAAAAAAATAAAAGGGTAATTGATTCATGTGACATCCATTTTACTGAACTTGAAGCCAAACAATGTGAAGGAAAATGCAAATTTGATGGGGGACCTACAAAGGTCATTGAACAGCAAAATCAACCATATAAAAAGCAAACTATAATTACGAAACAACGTGAATAGCGCAAGTATGAACTTGGAGATGGAACAATAGAAAAAAATGCATTTGTACCTACCATCAACATGATTTAGTAGGCAACAGTGAATACATTACCAGTAGTAGTGGCAGTCACAACAGATCTAATATTTCTAATTTTTTGTAGCAACATTCATGTTTATAGCTGCATTTTTCTGAAATTGGTGGGTTCGTTTCATAGAAGAATGCAAAGGTATGGATTGAAAATGATAAAACAAACATGTTCGATACAAGGAAGTAGTCTCTCACATTTCCATCCTCTATAGTTATTAGAAACAATAGCCCAAGTCAACCACGTACTAAACACTTCCCTCAAACTACCAAAAGATTTGTGGTCTAAGACTCTTATTAGGCCCTCACCCATCAATGCATGAATTCACTTTGCCTACCAAACCCTCCTATTGACTATTTTTTTTTCATAGCAATGTAGGAGAAAGTGTGCCTATTGTTGTCAACCCAGAATACCCAAACCAACGACTAGATTTTTCCGTTGATTATTTGCAACACTGGCATGGCCATAAAGGTATTATTTTTCCTAATTTTTTTTGCTACATCAATGTCATCTTCTCTTGCCACATTCTAGCATAGCGAAGCCAAAATATACAAACATGCTCATTGGCCATCTAGAATCCATTATTTTATAGCTGACAATGTAGGGATCCCAACTACCCAAACACAATGTTTTCCATCTTGGCCTCTATACCTAAATTTCAACAAAGATTTCACCATGGTTGACCATTTTTCCCTAATTTTCTAGACTCAATCCCATCTAAAACTATTTCCAGTGTTGTTCCATGTTGGGATAAAAAGCATAATGTTTCTCACACCAATGGTATGTAGCAACATCATCAAATATCATTCCCTCTTACAGGTCAAACCTCTATAGTAATGCCATCACAAATCATTCCCTTTAGAACACATTCTACTTCAACAATGTCCACTCCATGGTAGATTCCTTCCACATCCTAATTGGTTACCTATCATCTAGCCTAAAAAATTATCGATATGAATTTCAAGAGGCACATGACTCATAGTCACTTTAAGGAGAACAATGTACACCCAACCTAGGATGTGGCAGATACTGAAAATTCTCTCTTCACCACTATGGATGATGAATTCTTTACGCTACTTATGCCAATGGGGGGAGCAATTATGGTTTGTTGGAACCATCCATAGTCAACGAAGCTGTGCATAATACCTGTTGGATTGCTATCATGGAGAAAGAGTTGCAACAAATTCACAAAAATAATACTTGGAGCCTAGTTCCTTATCCACATGGTAAGGTAATAATTGATTTAAAATAGATATTTAAAATTTAGAGAAATTATTATGGTGAAATAGAAAAATTCAGTCGCCAAAGGATATCTCCAACAACAACGTAGAAACTTTGATGATAACTTCGCTCCTGTTTCATAGATGGAATTTGTAAGAATGTTTCTTGCCATTACTACATAATCTATCTATGTGGTTTATCAACTAGATGTGGCTTTTGCATTCCCCAATGGATTTCTCAATGAAGAAGTTTACGTGGAACAACCACTAGGCTTCATTTATAAATCTATATTAAATAAGATTAGATCCTATTCATGTAATCTTTATCCAATTCCATGTTTAGTTTGTTCTATATTAAGAAGATCCTTAAATAAGATGATAAGGNAACAATTATATAGGCCTTGATCTCCCAAGAATAGATTTGGAGAGNTTGTAGCAACACATATTCATTTATGAGATAGAAGGGATATAAAAGACATATAAAAGTATGAATGTTTAATAAGAGTGTGCTAGTTCTAACAAAATTTCTTTATTTCCTTTAATCTTATATCTAGATCTAGGGCCCTTTTAGATTCTTCATAATTCTTTCTCCATTGTGGCGTAATTTAGCTATGCACCCACAATGCTTCAGCTTGCACAATGGATGTAATATGGATGTTTTTGATCATCCAACTGCATAAGCACTATACCCAAAGTATAATTAGATGAATCTATCATTATGTGGAATGGTCTAGAGTAGTCAAGCACCTATAGAATTGGAGTTTCTATGAGTTTTTTCTTCAATTTTTGGAATGCATGTTCACACTCCATAGTCTAGATGAATGGAACATCTTTCTTTGTAAGTTCTACCAACCGCTTTGCAATCTTAGAGAAATTCTTTATGAATCACTAGTAGTAGCCAATGTGTCCAAGGAATGATTAGACATCTTTAACTGTTTCTAGTTGGCATGTGATTCCTTGGATGACCCTTATCTTTTTAGGGTTTACCTCAATCCATTTTTGTGAAATTCAATCCCCCAATACTATGTCCTCCTAGACCATTAGATGACTTTTCTACTAATTAAGTCCAAGGTTTGTTTCAAAACATCTTTTTAGAACCTACTTAAGGGGATTCAGGGCTTGCTCAAATGTAGCCCCATAGGTATAGAAGTCATCTAGAAAGACTTCTACACTGTTACCAATTTACTATTGGATGATACTACATACTAGGCATTGAAATGTTGCAAGGGAATTACATAGACCGAACAACATCTTACAATATGAAATAATCTCCTAGGGACTCATGAATGTTGTATTGGCCTAATCTTCTAGCATAATTTAGATTTGGTTATAGCTGCTATAACCATCCAAGAAGCTACAATAGTAATGCCCAGAAATAGTGTCCAACACTTGGTCCACAAATGGAAATGGAAATGGTTTTTAAATCTTGCCATATTCAATAGCCTAGAGCCAATGTAGACCTGCCACTTTCCTCCTTTCTTAGGCATAATTGTGAGTGGGCTAACCCATTCACTATTCACAATGGGATAGATGAACCCTACCTTGAGGAGTTGTTCTATTTCCTCGTTGATGATCTACTTCAATTTGGGGTTTAGTCACCTTTTTGGCTGACTTCTTGGCTTCATGGATGGGTTAGTGTAAATGCAATGTTGGCATATCCATGGATCAATTCTAGTTAGCTCAGGATATGACCAAGAAAGTTGTTGGCCATTTGTTGATAACCTGTAACATCTTTTCTTTTTCTTTAGGAGCAAGTTTGGCATTGATGATAACTAGCTTGTCATTATTCAAAAATGCATACTCCATGCTAGCTTGTAGAGTTTTTAACTCAAGGGATTCCTGTTTGAAATTTTTAAGGATTTCCAACTCTTCCCAATGATATCATCATTTTCATTATCAGAGAGTTAGTGATGAACTTGCTCAAGTTCATCCATGCCTTTGACATAAAGGCTCTCAATTGGTTCCATGCATAATGTGCTACTACAAGAATCAGCTATCAGCCACTGAGTGCCTTCTTGTTTTGTGGTTGCTACGTACATGCACCTTTGAATATCTATTTCTTATACACACTGATTTCATGCTTTAATGTATGTACTCTTGATAGACCAAATATTTTACATGCAATTACATCCATTATCACTGTACACGATGCATGGAACATGCTTCTTCTCTAGCCTTCCAAATTCATTCTCCTTGGATATTTCCAAGAAGAGGTCCCTTATGCCCATACGTGCATTAACCGTGCTTAATCATACCCTTCCCATAATGATGGAAAAGTCACCTTTATAGTTGTCAACCTTGATCACTAGAAAATCAATAGGATAGAGCCATTCACAAACTGTGGTAATAATGTCCTTAACTAATCCCAAAGGAACAGTGATTGACTAGTATGTCAATTCTAAATGGATGTTGCTCTCCTTAAGAGGTAGTAGGTTCCAGGCCTTGTACATGTCATGGGAGATGAGATTGATACTAAAACTAGAATTAAGAAGAGCCTTACAGGGCTCATGTCCAATGATCTATAAGTAAATAATAGGACTTTTTGGGTCAGATCTTTTCATGGGAAGGTTGCTAGCCTTGATCTAATTGAAAATAGCATGATTTAATAGCACAATGTGGATTTGAGGTAGCATTTGGTTTGAAGGATTTTCAAATGTGTTTGATGCAAAGGATGAGGGTGTTGGAGATGCAAGGTGACTAACTTCATGAGGTTGTGAGGGTTTGGGAGGACTATTGGGTTAGAAAAAAGGTCATTTTTTGGATCAATTTTCTAAACCACTTGGCTGGAAAGCTGATTGTGAATGTACAACCCTTGTAGCATTTCGTTGCTATGGTTGTGGAGGAATTTTGCCTTGCATGGACCAAGAAAGAGGTAATTGGGTAGCAAGTGGAGGAATGTGTATAGATGGATTAAGAGGATGGAATGGATATGGATGTTTCACTTAAGTAAATCATGAGTTAGTTCGATAATACCTTGGAGGGTAATAGTGATTTTGGAATGATGTGTGGATGGAAAAACTTTGTGGAGATACTGGTTGCTGAACATAGTTCTCATATGGATCTGGTTGTCTATAAGGGTACTACAACCTTGGTGGTGGCACTTCCCATGATTATGGTTGATGCCACTATTTTTATTGCCCATATGTTTGTGATGGAGCTCCACTTGGATAATAAGCTTATTGTTGCTGGTGGAACTACCTTGGATTTCCTTGAGGGTAAGGTAATTGTATGGATGCTTATCTTTATGCTACTCGTGAATTTAAAGTGTACATCCTAGGCTCTTGTAGGTGTGACACCACATGACAACATCCATTTCTATGTTCATATTGACAAATGTCACAACTAGTATCATCATTAGAGTCTATTTCCAAAACTTCCTCTACTGCAACAACTTTGTCCTTACCTCTTTGGTAGGCATGTTCAGCTTCCTTCCACCTCCTGTGGTTATGATCACTATTTTTCTCTTTGGGTTCATCAACAATCTTCATAGTAGTTTAAAAATTTTCATCCAAAGAGTTCCATAATTTATCAACCTTTGCTAAAATATCATAAACAAATTTTTCAGTGGGCAAGGTTTTCTTATTTACCACCTCATCAAGTGGTGCATCCTCCTCTTCACAAAATTGGACCTCCCTTTTCCTTATGAAAGGATCCCTATTATACTCTTCTACACCTTCCCTTTTATGCAACTTACCTTCTTCTTTTGCTACCTACTCAAGTAGCCTTTGTATCTAATGAGCTCTCAATTCAAATAGTCTCCCTTGGGCATAGATCCCAAGAGTTCCTCTAGTTTTTGCTCTGAGCCCATCTATGATGTGGTAGAGTTGTTCCCTTTGAGAATAACCATGGCTAGGGCATCGATGTAAGAGAGAATAATATCTATCCATGGTGGCATCCAAGAGTTCATGTGTTCCTTGTTTCCATCCATGGATTTACCTTCTCAGATTAGACACTCTGGAGTACGTCTAATATATGTCATTAAATAGCTCTAACATGGTACTCCATCTATGAATAGATTCTAGCTCCAAGGACTGGTACGAACTCTTTGCTTCATTGATGAGTGTCTTGAGGAAGAGGTTGAGTTTTTACCAATAATTTTTAATTTTTTGTAAGGCATAGGCATCATGAAAGGCTTATAGATGATTCTATGGATCAGAGTTATATCCCCCCTCAAATCTTGGGATATTGTTCATGTCTAATCATTTTATCTGACTATCTTTCACATGCCTTGTTGGAATCTTAACTACCTATACAATGTTAAGCATGCTTTAAGTTGCTAAAAAAGGTTCATCATCATCATTATGTTGATGATGCTGATGATGGTTTCTACCATTCGTTTATTCTTGGTGGCCTCTTCGGTCATTGTTGCCCCTTTGATCACCTTTATTACGATTATTACTACGATGGCTTTTATGAGAATCAGCAAATGAAGAGGAATGTTTGGAATCAAATGAAGATGATGAAGAGAAATATGGACCACCACCACCACGATAGTATCTAGCACCACCTTTTCGCTCATTACAACCACCATCTTTAGATCTCTTGCCATTATAAGGTTTTCCAAAGTTCCTGCCTTGAATGTCATTTTTTCTTGAACCTAGTTTATGAATAGTGGATCACAAGTTCATGGCCATACCCTCATCATCAACAACAAGGGATGAAGAATTTTCATTTTGAGAATCCCCATAGGGAGGATCCTTAGTGTCATTTTGGTTTGGTAAGAATAAGGGATTAGTGAAGTGTTTCCCCTTCGCAAACTCATGGTGCTTCTCTTGATGTCAATCTCGCTTGCGTTGTGTCTTAGTGGGATGGTAGTCCCAAATTTCATAACCATTCACAATGTATTCCTCTTGAAGATCTAAGATACTTGACTTCTTAAGGATTTGAAACAACATCCCAAGCACAGAGCGATCAAGGGACATTATGATGTTGCCCTCCATGTCACACCATTGTAGCTACTCATCCTAGTGTAGGATGAAGGTGAAGTATGATACATACTCATCAAGATGAGTATATACCACTTTGCACTCCTGTGGGACTAATGATTTGACATATTCACACTTGTAAGAAGAAGAAGACATTTTGCAAAACAAATAAAATTATCAATGTGCTTAGTAGTTATATGTCTTGTCAGAGTGATGTTGACCTTGAGTTCATCCAATGATATTAATAATAGTCACTAATCTTAGATAGCACGTGTTTCAACAAATAGAGTCCTTGGAAATGGTGCCAATGATGAGTGACAAGGTACACCTATGCCCAACCATATAGATCATGAAGCATTCACATGTGATCTAATCAAATTCTGCAAACTCTATAGTTTTCAATGCACTAGTCTCCTAAGGTAGTGAACTTTGCTCTAAGGTCATTTGTTGTCTTCCCAACTACACTTGTGATGCACATGGTATGATTAAGTGTAATCAAGGTATATGATTTTTATCATTTTATGTTTTATCTTATTTGGTGCTTGAAGAGAGAGAGATAAAGTAATTTAATGACTAATTTAATTTAACTAATTCATTGATCTCTAACTAGTCCTAACATAAGCATTTGGTTCCACTTTCTGTATAAGTCTTGAACCCACATATCCACTGTTGCGTTACTAAGCACTATGCTGGGTTACTAAGCACTATGCTACTGGGTGCACCAAGTAATAAGGCTATTGGGATTACCAAGCGAATATGTGTTTAAGCTCAAAGCAGTTGTGCTTATGTATTTAATCTATCTAGCTTATCTTGCTTAATTACTGGAAAACATTAAATAAATAACTAAAAGAGCATTAAATGCATAAATGAAATATCAAAGCTATCAAGAATGCTACAAGGTTTATCAAGAAGCTTATCTTTATTGCTATACACACTATCATGCTCAAGTACAATAATGCTTAAATAAAGATCCATACACTCAATGACTCTTGCTACAGGCACTCGAGAAAACTATTCTAACTTTCAAATAGACAAATTGTAAGAGTTCTACTACTACTATGAATTTGATGCCATAAATGCGATTAATGAGCATGTATTTATAAGAAAAAAATGGACCTTTCATCAATGGGGCCACATTAATGCATGAAACGATGTGTTAATATGGCCTAGTTGATAAGGTCCCATCGATGTAGCCAACTACAATCCATCAACATGGTTTTGTTTGATAATGTGTGTGACTTAAATTATTAATGTTTTCTAAAAGATAGATGATTGATACCCTTACAACAATCATTTATAATATAACTAATCTAGATAACTAGCACCATCCCTAGCAATGGTGCCAATGATGA
Source organism: Gnetum montanum (assembly GCA_015680685.1). Classification (NCBI taxonomy): domain Eukaryota; kingdom Viridiplantae; phylum Streptophyta; class Gnetopsida; order Gnetales; family Gnetaceae; genus Gnetum; species Gnetum montanum. The sequence continues at coordinate 60,188 of MNCI01025421.1, forward strand.
GTGGCAAGGTACCCCTATGCCCAATCATACGAATCACAAATGTTCATGCATGATTCGATCAAATTTCATGGATGGGACTAGTTGTGCATCTAGATCGTTATGTCTTGATTGTAGTTCATTGTCTTGCCACTTGGACTAGTGGTAGCTTTGTCACGTATGATTTAGTCTAAAGCGAGGCATATGATAATCAATGTTGTTCAACCCTAAGCTACTTCTAATGGTAATAGAGAAATTAATTATTTAATCTAATTAATAATGGAAAGTAATGTTTAAACTAGCCTATAGGTAATGACTGTCCATTCCTAGCTCGTCGTACACATCCTAGACCCATGTATCCACTACAGGGATTACCAAGCACTATGCTATTGGGCGAACCAAACAATAATCCTGCTAGGGTTACCAAGAAAATACATGTTTACCCTTGAAACTGGTCATGCTCATTCTGCCAATTCATTAATATGCATGGAAATGTAAATATTAACTACGTACATGAAAAGTAAATTGCATGGAAAGTAAATCTAATCTAAGTCAAAGTGCTACAATAAATAAGAATCAATCTTGATCTTATTTCTATTCATGGAATGTGTCTAGGTACATTGCCACTCGAATAAGACTCCATAAAATTGACTCAAATCCATTCTATGGGTACTTATTAACTGTTCTCTAAGATTACAAAATAAAAATGCAAGAGTTCAACTACTCTATTGACTAATTTCTGCCCAAACTATGTGCCCAAGTATTATTTTTATAGGCCACGACACATCTCGTGATATTGGATATCTAACATTGCATCTTGGCCCCCAATATCAGGTATTCAATATTAGGGCTCCAATATCGGATATCTGATATCAGAGCCAAACAAAACATGGTTCATCATCCAATATTAGGTATCTGATATCAAGGCTCCAATATCGAATTCTCTTTTGACTTTTTCTTTGAAACTTCTTTTGTATCTCTTGCTCAAACTTTCTTTACAATTTTTCTTATCATTCTTACCATTTTTTTTTTTGTTTTTTTCTTTCAATACCATGTTAAATTTTAGTGAATGTATTATTTATTTTTAGGAACTTTTACATAAAATGTAATGTTAAATATCATTATCATAATCATCCTAGCATTATTCTAACTACATGATGATAAGTTGCAAGTGTGTTCTATGTCCAACCATACAATTTAAAAGCATATGGAGTATACCTTATCATAATCCATGCAAAAGCTAAGTTAAATGTCTAGAGTAATGTTGAAGCATAAATTTTGGTTGCACCAACACCTAGGGAAAAACTCATTTGAGGAGACTATTGCCTAGGGTGCCTCTTGTATGGGTATGAAAACCCAGGAATAGTCTCAGTTGGAGAGGATTATGTGATGTTCAAAAAGTAAAGCAAATAAAAAAAATCAATGGAATTTAAATTGGATAACTATCTTGAACTTTAAGACTTCATGAAAATATAGTAGGTAACTAGAAAATTTAAACTTTTCCCTAATCCCTATTGTTGCTGTCGATGGTGCTCACTATCAGGTAGGAAGACCCCAACCATCACTGGAGAGGGAGAGAGAGAGAGATCTATTTTGTCATTGCTAGCTAGATAGTTGATGCGTCTACTACTACCATGCTCTCTACCATTGTCTATATGTGTTGCTACCGTCAAGAGGGAGAGAGAGCTCATTCCTACTATGGGAATGCTACCACCCCTTGGCCTCTGCTAGTCGAAGAAGGACTACCTACTGCAATTATTGATGTCAATTGCTCAAGAGCCTACCACATGTATCATCCTTCACCACATGTTGTCTGCATTGCTTGCTAATTGCCATGAGGCATGCAGTTATTGATTGTTGTTAGAAGGGAGGAAAGATAGAACCTCATGCACCTTGCAGCTTGTAACACCTACAATGTTATTACTGTTAGAAGCTCTTGACGTGCACACCACTATTGTCAAAGAGAGAAAGAAGAGAGAACCCTGTTGTACTTACTAATTGCTGCTACGTGCCTGTGCTATCTACTAACACACCTGTAAGAGTGAGGGGAGGTTGAGAGACCTACTCCACTGTTGAGTATGCCACCTACCATTGTTATGCGTTGCTACTCCCATTCGTGGTTTTGTTTGCCACCGTCTGTTGGGAGGGAGGAGAAAGAGAGATGTCACTATTGTTCACTCTACGTATTATAAACACATCATTCGTAGCCTCTATTTCCTAGCACACATGTCGTTCTATCTACCACATGCATCACCAGAGAGAGGAGAGGCTAGATCTTGATGAAAGAGACGTTGGCCCCCAATGTGAGAGAGAGGTTGGCCCTGATGAGAGAGAGGTTGGCCCTGATGAGAAAGAGGTTGGCCCCCAATGTGAGAGATAGGTTGGCCCCAATGAGAGAGATGCTAACCTCTAATGTAAGAGAGAGGTTGGCCCTAATGAGAGAGAGGCTGGAACCCTATGTAAGATAGAGATTGGCCCCAATGAGAGAGGTTGGCCCCTAATGTGAAAGAGAGGCTGGCCCCTAATGTGAAAGAGAGGCTGGCCCCAATGGAAGAGAGGCTGGCCCCCAATGTGAGAAAGAGACTGGAACCTAATTTGAGAAAGAGGCTAGCCCCAATGAGAGAGAGAGAGAGAGAGAGAGAGAGAGAGANGAGAGAGAGAGAGAGAGAGGCTAATCGCCAATGTGAGAGAGAGAGAGAGTACAACCCAATCTGAGAAAGAGGCTAGCCCCAATGAAAGAGAGAGAGAGAAAGACAGAGAGAGAGAGGCTAGTCCTTAATGTGAGAGAGAGGTTGGCCCCCAATGTGAGAGAGAGGCTGGCCCCTAATGTGAGAGGGAAGCTAGCCTCGATGTTCTCCTTTTGCTCCCCACCTCAGTTCCCCTTTTATAGTAGCTCATCTGGTAATTTTAAATGTCCACA
>MNCI01025427.1:6282-21343 GCA_015680685.1 Gnetum montanum
GATTATAAATAACCAACTTTATTTATGATGAAGTGTTTATAATCATTATATATAATCATTTATGTTTATGATTATAAATATATCATTACATATAAATGAGATTATAAATAACTGAGATAAATATTATTATTGGCTCCATTGTAGTGACTCTTTCCCTAGAGGAGATTTATAAATAATTGGTTATTTATAATTATGGCAAGACATGTGCGTCGGTGGAGAGCTCAACGTCGTTTTCCTCAGCATTGGCTAGGATCATCACAGCATGATCTTGTCGAAGATCTTCTTGGTGTCTAGGCTACTAGAGGTGCAGAAGTTTTCACTTTTAAAATTTATCACGTTAACAACCATATCATCCATTAGATTCCATCAATTAAAGAATATGTACATAAAGAAAATGCCTCACTACATGTGAGAAGGTAAGAAGAAATTATCAAATCTGAACTCTTTAAGTCCTCCTAATAAGCAGGAAAAATTATTAAATTTATGACCAAAGTCAGGTCAACATCTCAAATTGGATAATAATTTTCATGTGCTAGAAAAAATGCTAACGCTTTTGCATTTTATTAAAATACATATTGTAAATGAAAAAGCAGTCACAATTATAACAACTAAACACATCTACTTCATGGTAACTACTGAATTTCAAAGCAAAATCATAAAATTGTTAAAACCTACAAAAAATATACAAAGAGATAAAGAGAACATGAACTTACAAATGTTCCTTTACATTGAAAAAAGGTGTAGTAAAAGAAGATAACTCAATAGTGTAGTAAAAAATTACAATTTCAGAATTTCCTACCCCTCGAAAAAGCATTGAAAAAAGAACAGAACCAAACTTTGGAATGTTTTTGCAGTGGAAATGCAAATGTATAGGAAAGCATGTTAAGCACTGATGACAGAAGAGCTCAGCTTGAAGTGAAACTATGAAAATTGCACAAAATCATCAAAATGTAATGTTTAACATGTTACAATTCACTATAAAAAATTAACAAAAAGACATATAAAAAGACTGGCAGAAAGTTTGTTTTTAGAAAGAAATTCCAATAACCAAAGAATATTGCTAACATAGAAACTTTAGAAGACCCTTCCCTTTAGGCTGCAGCTTTAATTGTAGCCATTATTGTCCTTCCTCAAATGTCTCTGGCTCTACCCCTCATGCTACCCTTGCCTGCAAAATTTTATGCTTAAAACATACATTCAGACAAAGCTACTCAAGAAACATAGGCCTAATTCATATATAAATTTTATCAAAAATAAAACCTAAATGAAGGGATCTTTTTGCTATTATAACAAAAATTGTATTATGATTCACACCTCCTCTACCTTTGGGATCCAAGCTACAACAGGTGTAGAAGTTTGCATTTCTGTCGCCATTGAGATTGGTGTTTCTAGCATAGATGAGTGTGAGATTTGGATCTTCTAGTAGCAGTTCCCAAGAGTAGAGTGAGGTTCTGGCATACTTGCTACCATCGGTGAGCACTGTGATGGCTAGGAAGTCATGGTCAAGGGTGCTAGCGACGATGTTTATGATCTAGGGCATGAGATTTGAGGTTATGTTAGCGTTGTGTCAGAGTTTCTGGTCGAGCAAGTGACAAAGATGTGGTAATGGATTGCAATGATGAAGGTGATGATGGTGATGATGTTGGTATAGTACTGCTACATGTTGTCACCAAGTGAGAGTGAAAGCATGTTAATGTCGTCGAGTAGAGTGGCATCCATGGCCACAAGGATGTCAGAGCTAAAGTAGCCAGAGTCCCACCAGACCTTGTAGATTGTGATCTGTGCAAGCCAGGCCACGCTGCAGTTAGTGTCATTGGCATAGCTGAGCACGCTGACGTCAACCACACTGTTGCTAGTGATTGTTGATGATGTGTGCATGTCATGGCCCTCGGTGTTGAGCGAGGATGTAGCAAGGGTCGACTGGCCCACTCCGTTATTGTTGCCTTGGTTGAAGAAGCACATGTCAATGAGCTTGTTATTGTAGTTGAAGCATGGGCCACCATCGTAGGTTCCTTTCTAGTGCTCCAGCGGAGCTCCAAAGTTGGCATCATCAAAGTTGGTATAGTTGGCCTAGGTGACTAGCAACAACAGTTGCAAATAGAGACAGAGACAGAATGGAAATAGAATTCTCATTCCCATTTCCATTCTTATTCTGCATTTGGTTGCATTTGGCCTTTTTATGTGTGCAGTGGGAATACGAAAAACTATGGCTCTTTGGTTCACATTCTGTGCAACGGGAATACGAAAAGGTGTGGCTCTTTGATTCATGTTTTTTTGCATTTCGTGGAATCTTATGTGGCACATGATGTGGAGGGCATTTCTTGGAGGGTGACAAATCCACTCCCCCTTCCCTGTCTATCCTACGAGACGAGTTGGCCTCTCGGCCAAAAATATCGAAGTTCAATTGCATAAATTTACTAAAGGATCATTACTCAAAGCTTTAATGCTCATCTCATGAAGCAAGATCCCAGGATGAGGAAAAGCCTAACCTTACCATGTTTTCCAACTTAAACAATAAGCACCTTATCATCACTCCAAATGATGGCAACTAAATTACATAAATTTATTATTTTAGCTAAATATCAAATAGGTATATGTATAGATATATCCAAAATCTCACTATTTGTTTCTACCATTTGCACAAACATAACAAAATTTTGTTCAATATTAGTGGACTAAATTTATTTTGGGATTCTCATCGTATCCCTATGCTCTTCTACTTGTCCATCACTTTCCTTTTTTAAAAAAATCTTTTCTACTTCCAGTTCCTATAAATTTATTTTCTTTTCTATGCATTTTCCTTAAAAATAGGTTTTATAAAGTAATGACATTTTCCAAGCCTTATTATGGAGAAAACTTATAAAATCTAAGGTTGATTTTGGTTTACTCAATAGCATCCAAAATTTATACGAAGAAATAATTTTTGAATTAAAAGATGAAAAAATTACACAGTTGTCCCTTTTCATTGACATTTTTTTTACAGTTTTATTGATGAAATAGAAGAGTGAATTAAAGAGCTACCTATCAATCGTATCAATAAAATGGATTAGTCATAGGTACAACTTAACCATTACATATAATGTATCACTAATTACATATTCAAAAATAGGGTTAAAAGTAATGTTCCACGAATTAGAAATATTTTGTGAATATTGACAAAATAAAAATACTAATTTGTGGAGTTAATAAAAGAGTTTAGATTTTCTACTTAAACTAGATTAAGTGTATGTTTTTTTTATATATTTATACCAAGAGTATCTTTTCCCTTTACAAAAATCAAATTTTATGATCAGATCTTTCTAGACTAAACAAATCCCCCCATCTCTTCTCTTATACTATGATCAATTTATATTATTCATTGTAATCCAAAAAGCTCTTCATTATCATTATGATCAAAAGCATTATTTACCTTGATGGGGCTATCACCATTTGACCCAAAAAAAATTATTTACTATGATAAAAAGGACCTTGTTTAGTTAGTTAGTAGTTCATCTCTTGGCTCAAAAAAATTTAAAATTGTGAAAAAATATAGATATGTAGGAGCATAATATTCTCAAGGTTTTATATACAATGAAAAGCATATATAACAATCATAATATTTAGACTTAGATAGTTTGAAAATAATATCTTTTTCAAATCATTGTACAAGCCACAATACTTTATGGACATCTAGCATGGGGCTTAAGTCATGATTAGAATCATAGAAGAAAATTGAAGAACTTTAAAAATATTTTTGTTGCACAAATTCAAGTTAAAACTCAATTTCTATATATAATACTTTTATTAGAAGGTCATCTATTGTCATTGGAAGCTACACAAATGTATTGGTTATTAACATTCTACTTGAATAATAAAAATAGTAATATGATCTTAGGAAAAATTATTTGAAAATGTCAACAATAGGAGTGGTGCCATGAAGAATGATTATGGCTACAAAAATAGGGTATTGAAAATATTGATATAATAATAAATTCAAAACAAGATTGGAAGCTTGTTACTAATAAAGTTTGAGTGAGATAGAAAAAAAATCTTTAGTTTTACTAACAAAACATTAGAGGTGGCAAATGTGATGAAGCAAAACATCTACATGCAACAATTCCAATATCCACAAGAACACTAATTAGTAAAGTAAGAATAGAATCACACTACCTTTGAGTTGAAATTGGAAGATGGAACAATGAGTCACATAAATGTAGAATATGTTGATTGTGTTTACTACAAGTAGTAAAAGATGAGTAACATGTTTTATTAGAATATTACAAAACAAATCTCTTCAAAAGAAAATGGAAAATCTCTAGTCAATCTTTAGATAAACTATCCAAGCTTCTAGTTTTGGTTTTAGAGAATTATATAGAAAAAGTGTTCAAGTTACATGAAAATTGGGCATATATGTTGTACTTAAGATTTATTGCTACTAATGTATTTTGCAAACGTTAATTTGTTTGAAAAATCTTTTGAGTCTATACAAATGTAATAAGATTTTAGTTTTAATTTCAGTTTCATAATTACTTTGGTTATAGTATTTCCATCTTCATCGATAAACATTATTGAAGTGCAAAAAATAGTCAAAATATTAAATAGTTTAGTTCATTATTGGTTTAGGCTATCAGGGGCCCTCCATTCTATTAGGTTGTAGATATTTAGATGCCTCATTTTTTGCCATCATTTTGGATGTGTTGGATTTCCTAATGTAGCCTACAATCTAAAGTAACTACATTATTAAAATAAATTTACATTAATCGTTAGGTAATATCTTGAAAAACTACCTAATATGCATCATAAAATTTTTTAAAAGATAATTCAAAATAGTAACATTTAAAAAAAATATAGAAACATTTCTAATGACATATTTCAAACATTTATTTTAATAATAATATCATTAAACATCATAATCCATAACCAAAACATGTATTTTGCTAGAAACATTGTTAGTTATTTGCATTAAAATCATTAAAATTATATATTCACAACCTTTACAATCATGTGTAACTTATTCTATGTAACCCTAACAACATCTATATCCAAAGCTCCAAGGTGATATGTCAAAACAAAACTTTCTTGTCATAATTGCTGACAACAATTGATAGAATGTTATCTATCTATCTAGAATAATGTACAATATATGATTCACAAGCTCATTGTTGCCTTCCAATAATACAAAATTTTTGCTTTGTAATTAATATAACTAAAATTTACATTTTCATCATTATTGTTGAAAAAGATAGATTCATATATGTTGCAATTTTTTTAAAATGTATATATATTTCTTTTAGAGTGCAAGTTAATGTAGAGAAAACTAAATTGATACTATAGGACATGAGGAACATGATGTAATTTTAAATTTGATAATCTAAATGTAGAAGTTGTTGACCCTTTTAGATAGTTAGATTAGAAATTGTGAACTCTTTTAGATACTTAGATCTTCAATATGTGAATAATTGTAGATGGAATACATACATTAAGGATAAAATATAGCAAGAGGAATAAAAACTCCCTCTACAATATAAAATAAATGTAAGGCATTAGGAGTTTGAAATTAGCAAGCTAGAAAACAGATCTTTCATATAGTCATTTATCCTATTGTGTTATATGGACAAAGAATTTAGGGATCATGTCTTCGTACTAAAAAATGAAAGGCCATTAAAAGACTACAAAGATAATTTTACTTGATAAAACATGAAGGTAAAATTATCATATTTGATGCTTTTGTTAAAGTGTAATCTACTTTTTCTAGAAGAAGAAGTTGTTTGTCAATTTATACATCTACTTAAAAATTGGAAAAAATAACAAATTAAATTTTCTAAAGTAGTTCTTTAAGATAGGGATATAATGGTTAAAGACTTGGATATTTCATTAAAGATATATAAGATAATCCAAAGCACACTCATAAGTTGGTTAGGTACTGTTTTCTAACAAAATTATGCTCAAATATAAGAAGGCAAGAAAAATTAAATTTATAATGCATAACATGTAACCAATTAAATACAGAATTTCATTATCATCTATACTCATGATGATATGTTACATTTTTGTTAGCAAGCTTCATTTAAATTCACATCTTAGGATAGAAGATGAAAGATAGATGCAACTTCTTAGACAATAATGCACATACAGGCTTTGTTAGTCAAGAGATCTTGAGGATGAGTATCATGTTTTCTTTAGTTGCCCTTAGATTGATCACTTGAGAGAAAAATATAATATTGTAGCGAAGAAGCCTAAAATCTTTTATTATTAATTACATTTAACTTTCATAAAAGGTGATGTATGTCCAAAACCCTTGCAAAAATGCTTAGACCTCACTTGTCGTTGAGGTTTGACGGATGTCCAATCCAGCTTTTTTAAATAATGCATAGACTTAAATTTGACGCATACCGGGATGTCCAATTCAAAATCTAATCTAACTTTTAAATAATGCATAGACTTGACTGGACGTACCTTGGGAGGTCCAATTCAACTTTTAAATAATGCATAGAAATGACTTGACCTGGATCTCCAGACCAGCTTTTAAATAAAGCAGAGCCTTGAATTGACGTGTCGTCCGGATTTAAAGAATATCCATTGGCGCACCATGAGGTTGGAAATTTGGAATCGTTGTAATCCATCAATCCACGGATTTGGTACACATATGTGTAAACCTTTGAGGAGTTTGTTGCAATGCGACCAAAACAATTACAAGGAGGGCACAGCGGCTAAAAATATAAAAACTCTGCTGGATAATCTGGTGAAGGCATTGATGCAACCTGCAGCGTTCAATACCTCTGTTGTTGGCCAAGGAAATAATATTACGGTTTATGGCCTCTTCCAATGCAGAGGAGACCAAACAGCGGATCTAAACTGGTGACGAAGTTTAAATATGATCATAGGGGTTGCTAAGACACTGCTGTACTTGTAAGAAGACTCTAATATCAAAATCATTCATCAAGATATCAAAGCAGCCAACATTTTACTGGACCAGAGCAGCAAACATTTTAGTCGACCAAAAGTTCAATCAAACCTAAGAATACAGATTAAGTTCAATCAAACCTAAGAATACAGATTTTGGTTCAGCACAGTTATTCTCTGACACTCGATCTCCGATTCTGACCGGAGTTGCGGGTACTAAAATAATGATTCAACAAAAAATATAAATAATTCAGGCTACCACCAGATAAAATAAATTTGATAGTCTTGAAAATCTTTTACCTCAAAACTAAACGACGCTCGCGGCTTTTTTCCTCCCGGTGGATACATGGCGGCTGAATATGCAATGCAAGGGCAGATATCTGTTATGGAAGATATCCGTAGTTTTGGTATTCTTCTAATGAAAATAATACGTGGAAGAAGGAACAATGACTTTCACTCATTCAATGGGGGGCCTCTAGATGAGGAGGAGCATGACCTCCTCCTCCACCTACAGCAATTATTACAAGAAAAAGAACGATATTGGAAAGAAAGATCACATACAAAATGGCTAAGGGACAATGATTGAAACCCAAAATTCTCTTTTGTGGTGACAAAGCCTAACGAGGAGGCCAAAAGGATAAACGTTGTTTCCTAAGGGGGAAACCTAGTTTACAATACACATAATATTGCCTAAGTAGTGTAGCAATAATGGTCTAGAATCTCGAATGGGGGAGATCCCTTTCCTATCTCCATTCCAATCCAACGGGTTATTTAGAATTAGGACAACGAAAGACTAATCGCTCCTAATACTAAGAAAAAACTCTTAGAAGCCATGAGACCCTTGAAAACTACTTGGGCTTCATGATTGGATGGATGGTCAATTAAGTTCTTCAAAGAAATTTTTGACCTCTTAGGGGATAACATCATTGATGCCTTTAACCTTGTGCTCCAATGAGAATACATCAAACATGAAATTAACTACTCAAGAATTATGCTCATACCGAAAATATAAAACCCTACAAAGCCAACACACTTTAGATCCATAAGAGCATGCAATACACTAAAACTATTTACAAAGATCTTGGTCATGTGGATCCAACCACTAATGTCATTCCTCATGGACATCCAACAAGATAGATTTGTTAAGGAAATGTTTATTCAAGACTAGATACCGATGTTACATGAGGTCACACATTCAGTTTAGAAAGTTAGATTTCAAGGTATGTGTATTAAATTAGATATTGGTAAGGCATATGATACCATGTACTGGGGCTTCCTCAAATACATCATGCTTTGAAAAAGGATTCAACCAAGGTTTGTTAATTTTTGAATAAACCTCTAGGCCATTGAGGCCTATTCCGTTAATATAAATGAATGTTTATGAGGGTTTTTATCCCCACACTAGGGACTACACAAAGGTGACCCCCTTTCACTGTACATGTTCATTATTGCCATGGATACAATGAATTCATACTACAAGCTAGCAGGGGTTAGAGGATTGAACATTGAGGGAATCACATGTATTGTTCAACTCTATGCATATGACATGATATTGGTCACCAGGAAGGCTATATTGCAGGTGCAAGCCATAGCTAGAGCCCTCATGAGAATGTCCTAGGAAATTTATCTTACTGTCAATTAGGAGTGCCCATGTTTGCATGGAATAGGAATATCACCTAGAACTATCTAATTCAAAAGCTCTAGGCTAGTGTACAACACTGGACTTCCTACTTCCAAATAAGGAAAGGGTAGATGCTACTAGCCTTGTTGGTCCTTTTTGACATGGCCTAGGTTATTGCTTCAATGGCTACCTATCCAAAAGGGGTTATCACTAAACTAGACAAAATCATTTGAAACTTAATCTAGTTAGGAGGAAAGGAAGACAATTGGATGCAACTTATGTATTGGAAAAAGGTGGCACAGTTGAAGAACATAGGGGGTTAAGGTAACAGTCTTTGGGGATATCAACCTGGTGGGGTTTTAGGGTCTTATTAACTAGGATGTCGAGAGTTTTTTCAAAGGGATAGTCTCAAAAATTAGGAGTGGTCAACTCCCCAAGTTAGCCCTTCTATAGTTATGGAAAGAGGCGGTAAAGTTGTTAGAACAATTTTTTGTTTGATCCAGCAACATCTAGAAACTACAGTATGTGCACTTTGCCTATCTTAAGTGAATGTAACTGGGGTAGCTAACTAACTTACCTAGATTCTTCTTGGCCTTTCTTGATTGAGGGAGACAAGATAATCACTCTAGTCTCATTCTCACTCTTTGGTGGGCTACGTAACTACTACAACCACTGTGATGGTGTTAGCCTTGGAAAACATTGTTTGACACCACTCGAAAGTCCTAGTAGCACGAATATGAGAGGGTGGGCTCAAGGTGGACTACATGTTAATTCTTAACACCTTGTGTAATAGCATAGCACATAACCCATTAGCTAATGGTTAGATGAGTTAGTAAGATCATAAGTATTAATTATGCAACCAAACCAACCAAGTGTATGCATACATACACATAAAAAATCAGAACACAACACATAGAATTTCCTAGAAGGCCTATGATACACTCCTATAGTAATACATCTAGTCTTAACCCTAACTTCAAAAAGAGGGTGGTGGCTTGAGCATTGAAGCCAAAGCTCCTGTAGAAGCCTACATATCTAGTCATTTAACATAGGCTTAGAGATGTTCACATAACCTAGTTTTAGGAAGAAGAGGTTTATCCTTTTTCATGCAAATGTACCAACTTTTCTACCTAGAGCAAAATCTACTCCGTTGACATGAGAGTTGGTCCTTTATCTCTAGTTGTAAAATGAGAGAGTAGAGTTGAGTCTTCTACATTCAAAGAGAGGCTACTTGTACCTTGGAGAAACCACTCCCCATGTTTAGTGATAGCCTTTCACTGGCATGTGTAGGGATCTTAGGGTTTACTCTCATTGTGTGATGAGTAGTAGGTATTTCCTACACCCACCCATATGAATCATTAGGGTGTATGCGTGATTTGATCAAATTTTGTGGACTTTATTTATCTGAATGGCTGATATTCTTAGATGGTAAAATATGTAGTCATTAGTTGTTATCTTTCCAATAAACACTTATGTTAATCGGTTCATATGGTTAAGTGTGATTTAGGTGCAAGATATTTATTTTTATACTTTTTATTATTTTCTTTGCTTATGAAATGATTAAGTGAATAAATATTTAATATTTAAATTAACTAACTAATTAACTACTTAATTAACTAACTAGCCTTAATGTGAAGTATTCATTTTCACTTTCTGTACACATCTTGAACATATACTAATGTTGCTGGGTTACCAAGTGTTTACTACTAGGTGTACCAAGTATCCACTACTGGGATTACTAAGTGTTAATATATTATCTTCAAAGTGGTCATATGCATGTTGCTTACAAAAAATAATATTAATTGATTAATTGTAAGAATGTAAATTTCATAAAAAGTAAATTGTCAGAAAGTAAATTTACGCTAATCCAAGTGTTTTAATGGATTGAACAAATCTTAATTTTATTTTCGCTCATGCAAATGTGTCTAGGTACATGTGCTTGAATAAAATGCTACACAATTACTTAAATCTAAATTGTGGACACTTAGAGGGAAAAATATTCTAGCTGCAAAGAGAAGAAACTCTAAGAATACAACTAAGGAAATGACTGAAAGATGCCATAAATGTGATGGGTGTGTATATTTATATAGGAAATGATTGCATTAGTGTTGATACACTTGCGTTAACACACCTTGAGATTCATCAATGGGGCTGCATCGATGAGCATGCGTCAATGCAGTTGCCTTATTAATATTTTATCATACCCCCACGATTGATTGAAAACTCATCCTCAGGTGATCCAAAATGGGACTGAGTTTCTTATAAAATTTGGAGAAGTATGAAACTATATTAATTAATTGATTAACTCTGAGTGCTATATTGTACAAATTACAAAATTAGTGCAAATTACAACAAAATTAAACACTTTGACAAAAATATCAAGATCCTACTAAATAGATGGAAGAGGAATAAAGTTCTTCACACAATGCCTAAAGGTGGTGGCTCCTATGGCTTTGAGGATCCGTCATCATGTCCTAATGTTGCTAGAAGTTAAAGTTATCCTATTGTTGTTGTTGAAAATTAGAAGGCATCTAGGAGTACCTTCATTTGCTCGTCTTTGCTCCATGGATTATAGATGGTCTAGGTTGCTTCATCTAGAGTAGCTAGTGGTGGGATATCCCATGGGCATGGTAATTAAGAAAACATTTTCTTCATGTTGATGAACCAGTTTGTGAATGCTTTATGTTCAACATCAAATGTTCTGATAAGATTCTGCAGCTGTTAGTAGTCATTCAGCTTCTTAGTCAGGTTTTTAGCAACATATTTTTGATCTATGAATATGCTTATGAGAATTGTAAGCTTTACATTGGCGATTTTCAATTTTTATTTTGCATCCTTATGGAGCTTAAACTTTGACTGATAGAGGAGGTACCCTTTTATAAGTATATCATCATTTCACTATTGATAGTGTCTATAAGGTTGATTAAGTACTTACACATTAGTTCTCGTTTGATGTTATAGATGTTCCTGATATTGATGGATCAAACATGTTATACAGTTGGTTCTATATGGTGTACTTGGTATGCCTCTAATCTTCGAATTAAATAATGGCATGTGTTATGCTATGCATGCAAGACTAGTGATTGCTAAGGCATAATTCATCTTAGGTCAGCTTTGGGTTGTCTATTTGAATTGAGACATAAGTGTGATGTTGAACGGTGCTTTACTAGAGAAGGAGCATTACACTTGGTATTGGAGTCACTAGGTGTGTGTTGTGTGTTTGATTTGTGTTTCCTTGCTTGATCTCTTGTGAGACATAACACCCAAAAAGAAGAGCAAGAGAAGCTTCAATCTTAGTAGGGCTCCTACTAGCTTTAATGCTAGTGATGATATGCATGAACATGTGCATGATCAAACACATGAGGTGACACATAAATCTAAAAACTTCAGTGACAAAGAAATACATATCAGGGAGCTTGACTCTCATGATAAGGTACAAGAGCTGTGGGGAGAGCTCCTTGAAATTAATAATATGATCCTTAGTCATGTACCAATGGCTGATAGGGTTAATATGGTCCATGATCTTGTTGACAAGTTAGATGTTTCGTATCTTTAGGAACTTAATTTGGGAATAAAGAAAAAACATTCTTTTTCCCAAAATCTTATGCTTTGAAATTGAGTTGAATGGATGGGGAATGTTATTGGAAATGTTTCAAGTCTCAATGAGTGACATCTTGCAAAGGCTGATTAACCTCCAGAGATAAGTGAAAAATCTTGAGCTGAAAAATGAAAAACTTGAAGATCAAGTAGTAGTTCAAGCTAAGGCTGTGGCATCTAGTTCTAGGTGGTCTAGCCAGAAGTTCTAGGCTAAAGAGCCCATGATGTATAAGGATGATTAGGATGACAAACTCTTGGATACCTTCATCTTTGAGATAGAGCGCTTCCTTGAAATGAATGAATACCCTCAGGAAATAAGAATCAACATTGCTACTCAATTCTTAGGAGGCGTTGCTTAGACTTGGTGGCTTGGTATTGTACATGAAATGAAGTCGGGATCGATTCATAAGGCAATGAACACTTGGGAGGATTTCAAGTTTGCTCTCATTGAAAACTTTCACCCAGGCACTTCTATTAACCAAGCATGGATGAAGTTGAGAGAACTCCAATGAACTTGTACATTTGAGAACTACCTACAAGAATACTAAGAAGTGATCTTATAAATCTTTGTGTTGGATGAGAAAACAATGGGTCCAACGAGAGATTAAGTTCCATAAGATTACTAAGTATAGAGAAGCACTGGAATAGGCAACTAGTTTGGTAGTCAATATGAAGTTCTAGAAGGAGAAGAATGGAGCTGATGTAGCTCCTTATGGAAATAGATCAAGTGGCCGAACTAGTGGATAAGGAGGCAAAAATTTTTGGGGGTGAGTTTCGGGGACCTTGTCATATCATTACCTTTGGTTCCTAGGAATCGTACCAATTTGGTTCCTAGGAATCGTACCAAGGTTTTTGGAAGTGACAGGCTTCCAAGGATTGTGAGTAGCTTGGAGATAAGCAATCATGTTTGACCATGGTATGTTTTATTTCTATGTGCTAAATTTCTACCCTCATTTTCTTCTCTTCCATCCCTAGAAAGCTCTCCATCTTCATGTCTAGTTAATGAGCCTCCATGTTTATGTCTCACATGAGATGAAGCAATATTAGAACAAAGTCTAGCATCCAATTCCTCCAAGATATCTACCATCATCTAAAAAGCATGTTTTTGGTCTTTCATATTATTATTTAGGGCTTGGGCTTTGCAACCATGTTTCAAAGAAAATTCATTGCAAAATAAAATATCCAAATATAGATCCAATTTTATCTACATAAATTGAAGGTACAAGAGATAGGATCTCATAAATTTGTGCAATAATCAAGCCTTAAAACCGTTGATGCCACCTTTCCCATGCTTGCATGGGGCCATTAATTGATTTGATCAGTAGAAAACTATAAGTTCCCTTTCGTCGGTTCCAAGGCGTTGCTGTAAAAGGATGAGATAATCAACAAACACTTACGTACTAATGATTAACGAAGATGACTTACATTATTTCTCAACCAGCATTTACATATTGAGAATCTGAAAACTTGCGCTAGGAACAGGGTTAAACGATTCTTCTGTCATAGCAACTCTTCTTTCCCATTTGCTACCAAATTCACAGAGCACGCCCATAACGTAACTTCTTAACGTTGTTCAAATCCTGAGAAGCATTTATGATTTCAACCGGTGTCATGCAACGCATAAAATTAATGTGGCTTGCCAAGTAAAGGCTAGCATCGCTATGTACGTCACATTGATAGATCAATTTCTTTTACAGAGTACAATCACCGTGCATTAAAGAGAAGACTCGTTTCTCCCTCAAATTTCTACGTTAAATATATGTATATACATGCTAGAAATAAAACTTTACAATCCATAGACACGTTCAGTGATCATGCAAGTTAAATCTGATGCATATAAGCTTTGGTGAAATTAATACGAATGGCAGTTATTAGCGATTTCATCAATCTTATGAGCAGAATGCCCCCCCCCCCCCCCCAACAAAAAAAAAAAACACAAAACAAAAAAAAAAAACACAAAACAAAAAAAAAAAAAACAAAGCTGCGGTACATATATATAACATACAAATTTGTTAACGACAAAACCAATAAAACGGTAAAAGGAGCCCATCATGCTGCGTGACGGATGATTATGGAGTTGCATAGATGATTTGGGCTTCAAAGTTTTTGTACACTGAATTTCATGAAATCTCGACGTGGTAGGGGTAATCCTTGGGGATTTTTTTGAATGATTTCCCTTGCCAGAGTGAGGTCAGCGACCTTGGTCAGCAACCCCAAGCCAATGGGCAAGCCAAAGTCACAAACCACAAGATTACAAAGATCCTAACTAGGACAATTAGAAAATATAGGAGGGATTGGAGCACAAAACTTAATGACGTCCTTTGGGCCTACTGCTTAACATGGAAACTTCCTATAGGCTACTCCCCTTATGAGTTGGTGTATAGAAAACTACCAATGCTCCTCATTTAGGCAGAACTCTGAACACTATCCACTGTAAGTGACTTAGGCCTTAACTTATCCCTAGCACAATGAGAACGACACATCAACTTGAATGTGCTAGATGAGAATCGATTAGTAACCCTATCATCAAATGAGGTGCACAAGGCATATAACAAACAATGTCATGACCTTAGGATTTGAAAGGTAACATTTCAATGTGGAGATAAGGTCCTCTATTGGAACCCCATGCATTTGTTGCAATGGACTAAATTTCAAACACTATGAGAGGGACCTTATATTGTTTCCAAGACCTTTCCATCTAGGGTCCTGCTCATACACAAACCTGAAGATCCAACAAGAATGCAGTTGGTCAACATGCAACAATTAAAACCCTTCCATGAACTACACCAAACTAGTATTGCTACCACTTTGCCAAGTGGTCAGCCATGTTCCATTTTTCAAATCTCCTCCTCCAAACTTAGTCATGGGGGAGATTGCTACCCATGCTAAAACAATTGTCCTGGCTTCTCAATTGCTTTCTATATTGTTTTGTTTTACACATTTTTATTTTACACCATAGTT
>MNCI01025427.1:21349-48898 GCA_015680685.1 Gnetum montanum
TATTTTATTTTATTTTATTTTCCTCTATTTACTTTTGCTAATAAAGTCATCTTATTGCCATAGGATGCAATGGTGTGGTTGTTGCTCTTCATAGTGGTTTGCATATTATGGTTTGCCTATTATATCTAGTTCTTACCTTAGCATTTTAGGTTCAGAAAACTAAGTTATACTTTATTTCATGTAACAGGCAGTGAGTCCATGACATTTGACCACTCAAACTTTTCTATGGTACCCCGGGATCAAGAGAAATATAGTCCCTTTTCTGTTAATCAACTTTAATAAATCTTTGACCTTGGTGGATTTTGGACTTGGGAAAGATCCAAGTGGTAAGGAACAAGGTGTGACTTCAAGGGGATGTGGTGGACTACGTATCCTCCTATGATCTCTCGTTCATTGTTGTCCTCAAGGATCCCTTCATGTTTCATATTGACGAATAATAGGAAGCTAACATGTCCTTGCATGGTGTGGTTCCGAGCTTAAAAAAAACAATGGGAATTCAAAGCACACCGCTTGGATCAAACAATGGGCTACCAACATTGGTCATGGAACTAGAAGGCCATGTTACCCAGGCCTAAAGGTCCCCTCTACCTAAGGCCCTTCCTTACTTCCTACTTTTCTTTTCTTCACTATAAGAAATGGGATTTTGTCTCTGAGGGCATGTGTATGTCTTGAGTGGGTGGGATGGTATTAGTCCATCACTGCGATGTCACTAGAAATGGTCGATCTTGATCCAGACCTAGAATGGATTCTTATCAGGTCACTTAACCACATGCTTCACAAAGGGACTTTATCAATCATGACCTCAAAACTCCATTCCACACACTCTCCCCCTCATCAGTTACTCTCCATTACTCACCTCATTGCCAGTTTCATGTTTTGATCATGTATCTTGGTTTGCTGATACTTGTAAATCCTTTGGTTGGTTCTCGAAGATACGAGTATTAACTCTCAGTGGCCATTAATTAACTATGGGGTCCACAGACTCCTAATTTGTAGATGTGCAAGGGTAAAAAAGGTTGGAGCCTACTATGGGGAGGACCCACTTGCATATCCTTTAGTTCTGCTTGTTAATCTCCAACTCCGTTGATATAATTCGTCAACCATTTCTATGTTATCCATTGTGAGGCTCTCCATTGCCCAAGCTTCATATTACGATGTTCTCTTGAATTTGAGTCTTCTTTTGCGACTAACATCCCTTCCTCTTTGTTTCATACTATTCTTGGATCTCTAAGCTCTCAAATGACTCCAATTTTGTGCTAAAATTTGCAGATTTGAGACTTTAATTCATCGGTCACCGGTGGTCAATATAGCTGGATAGTTGCATCAACTAGGCCCCATATACGCATACCCATGCATTTATGTAGCCCTGTCGATGCAGCTGCATAATACTATATATATGCATGTGGTGCCTTTGAATTTTATCCATTTGTTCATAATGGTAGGGGAGTTTTTTGATTTTTTTGCATCCAATCTCCTTTCTGGGCACCTAACCTTCAGACCGTTTGTCCAAATCCAACCGTTCTTTCATCCTTTTGCTATCAGAAGTATGCTCTATGTCGTGGGGGCCCATGATTCTATATATTGTAACTGTATGGCTAATCCAATACTTAACGCCTCTTAGGGTTAATCACAAAATTAGTTTTCATTCATCATATTTCATTGTTTTTAACCCTTCAACTACACTCCAGGAAGCAACATGTAATGGCTTACACCACCTTAGATCAAATAGGATGCACATGTCACTGTCATAGCCTAGCCATAATGGAAAGGTATATTAGTTCCATTTTGAGCAACATGCAAACATTTTAATTCATGATTATGCTATGACTGCAAATGGCACCTAAACCAAGGCATCCAAGAGAAGAAGGACTGTCACAACCTCAAGACAAGTGACCTAGAACTAGAAGGAATAGGGCATGCAACCTCAGGAGCATGCAGAGGGCTGACATGCAACTAGCCCTCTCCACGAAGAACTCGACGTGGAATTTGCTTGTTAGATTCTTGAAGAAGAAGTTCCCACAGAACAATCGTGTGGGGACAAGACTCTAGCAATTGCACCATAGCTTGATGTCACCTTGACCAAGGTCTGCCTTGAAACTATCAAGCTAAAAGAGCTTCAACGAACAATCCATCAAGAATTAAACTTCAAACCATTTCTAGAAAATGCACTAGAAGAAGTTAGAACTTAGCTGAAAAATTCTCCTATGTGGCTAATCATCATGTCTAGTGGTGAATGGTATCTAGGGAAAACCTATCTCTTTTGGATGAATCGGTAGCCAGGGTTGTGAGTAAGAATCAAGGACATCCATGTGTCTTACTCAGCGAAGGAAATTATGCAAGCTCTTGGGTTACTTGAGATTAGATTTGATGTGGTAGAAATTTCAAAATAAGAAGACCTTGAGGTGAAAGGGGAGTGGATCAGGTGATGCTATGGGGTAGACCATAAGGAGTTTGGCACATTGACCACCACAGTGAGAGTTTACTCCAAAATTACATCTTACCAATTAAATCCAATGGTAAGACCTAGCAAGATCACCATCTTCGCTGCTCATGCATGTGCTGCTCTAAGCGGAAAATTTCATATCAACCTTCCATAGTTACTCCTTTTGGAAATTAAGAAACAATTCACAGAAAATGAATGTGGAAGGCAAGCTTTGCCCTATCCCTACTTGATCAGAAAATTGTGCAAATGGGTAGGGATAGCACACTATGCCAATGATACACTCTATCACATCCCAATTACCTTGTGATGTGAAATGATGAAAGATAAAACAGCTACCATAATAGAAATGGAGGAAGAGCAGCAACCACCTCCACCACCTACCCAAGCAATAGGGTCAAACTTGCACACAGTCGTAGAGCACATACATGAGATCCGATAATCGCTCCTGCACCAATAGGAGCAACAAGTAGGAAGCAATGGTGGTGGAGATCCTTATGTGTATCACCCCTCTTTGAGCCATCTAGAACAAGTAGCTCAATCTGTGAGCTTGTTGGAGAAGGCAAGGCTGATGCTTTATTCCGTGCGAACACAAGTGCCTGCAAGAATAGACCCTAGCTCTTGAGAAGTAACAGTGTCAATGACCCAACAATTATTTCCAGAAATTTTAGAAAATGCCACTACTTTCTTGGTGCGCTTGGAGGATGGTGAGGGGTCACCTATCTTTGTGTTGTAACACCAAGGACAGGAAGTCGTAGTAGAAGTGGTTGCTGATACGATTACCATGGCTCTCAATGCACCTACAACACCTATACCAGATGTACATGGGCTTAGAGATGTATAGACGTCTATAGGGACTCAGCATAGCAAATTCAATGCAGCATAACATGAAGAATTGTTGGACCGATTGGTGGGAACTGGGCAACCACTTCTGGATGTTTTTGACATTCTGGACAACATCACTGCAACCTAGTTGAAGCTACTCTTGGCAAAGGGCAAGTGCCTCATCTTAGAGAGGCAACTTGAAGCAGCTTAGGCAAACAATCAACGCTTAGCTATAGAAGTTTCCCAACTGAGGGCCCAACTTGCTAATCCACCTATACTAAACCATTAACTCATCAAAGATGAAGCCTTTCAATAGCTTCAAACCAAGCTTCAAAAGGTTTAGAATGAGCGAGAGTCGACGATCTTTGACAAGTCCTTAACAGAAGCTTATTCTTATCATCTAAACAAGGACTTGGTAGAGGTCTTCCAGGAGAATGTTGGGTTGACTGCAGAAGTTCATTGCCTACACAATATTGGTGTTGAAAATCAACAAGTGAAATTTTTATCCCCCAATAGTAAGAGGAGCTGGCTACGGTAAACACCAATGTGAGAATATTGGCTACTGAAAATTGCAATTTGTTAATGGAGGAAGTCCAAGCCTTGCAATAGAAGTCAGTCATTGAAATTGCTGCTTGGAAAAGTGAGGCCCTCAAGTTTGAACGAGTGAAAAATCGCTATAGGGACCAAGTGGGATTGCAAAAATAAATTAATGAGAAAGAAATCAAAGTTGTAAAGGCTAAAATGAATCAAGCCCTCCAACAAGTCAAGGAAGGAGGCGATGTATGGCAACCAATCTTTGATGGATTAAACGCCTACAACCAAGCTGAGATTCATCTCAAGGAGCTACAGATTGAAGAAATGATAGAATATATGGAACTAGCCAATCTTCGTTATGCAAACCTGGCCATGCTTACATTTGGGAGGCTGCGGTCAGATCTTGAGAAGCAAGTGGCCACATCATATTCTTTATATGAGGGTGAGTTTAAGGCACATAAAGAGACAAAGCAAAACTTGGAAACAACAAATGCGAGACTCGAAGTTCTTCATCCCTACTTTGAAGGGCACGCTTCGTTGCAGAGAACTTAGCCTGATGAATGAATGACTACTAGTGGCTGCAAGCATTAGTTCGATCATTCGATATCAAACAAAAATAATTTGCTGCTTGGTTTGTCAATTTAAAGTAGCTATTTCCTACACTTCCATGTCCTTGGGATGTTCCTATTCTGGCACACATTGGCAAATTTGCTTGGATTGTGAATGATCCTAGAAGTAAAGAAGATAAAATGAGGGCACTGTTGGAGGCTTTTTGATTGCCTCTAGAAGTTATAGCAGCCGTAGGACAACCACAACCACCACCTTAACCACCACATGCACATGAAGTTGGTGAGGGTTGGTCAGAACCACTGCACTAGAAACTATGTGATCCTCTTCAATAACTTTAGCATCTCGGTGGGGCTATGAGTCCATTGTTGTCAAGGTGTTCAATTTTGTTGTCCATGAATGCCATAGTTTTGTAATTTGTTTCCATACACTTGGGCACTTGGTGTGTTGCTAGTGTCAGTGTGTGTATTGATGTGTTTTGCCATGTGTGTTGCTAGTAACCTCATACCTTCCAAATTGTAACAAACTTGAGGATGAGTTTTCACTCAATCATGGGGGTATGATGAAGCATCCAGTCGACCTCGTCGACTGGGCCGCATCAACAAAGCCTTGTTAATGTGGCCGCATTGACGTGATCTCGTCAATGCATCTCTCCATGCATTAACGTGGCCTCGTTAACGCAGAGCTCATTTTTTGCTATAAATATACGTTCACCCACCACATTTATGACACCTTTTGTTCAAGTTGTAGCAAATCTCTTATAGTCTATTTTCGTAGGAGTTAGATTATTTTCCAAGTACCCGCAGAAGGAGTTCAAAGGGTGTATGACTCTTTATTCAAGTGTTAATGTACTTGAGCCCATTGTCATGAACGATAATAAAAACGAGCTTTTTGAACATTCCATGCAACATTTGAACTAGATTACTTAAGAATTAATATATTAATACTTTAATAATTTTAATGCTTTTGTTATCGGTTTATAGTTCTAGTACATTTTAGTAGTCCACAAGAACACATAAGCAAGAACACCTCTAACATATGTCTGACACTTGGCAACCTAGTGACGCTTAACGTCTAGCAACCTAGTAGTGATTAGGACATGCTTGAGATGTGCATAGAGGGTGGGACCAGCTACTTATGCTAGGGGTAGTCAAGTGATAGAGTAGTGGAATCTTAAATTATCTAGCTTTGTACTCCCTATATTAGAAGAATTAGATATTAAAGATAAAAGGAAACATATAATAAAATCATATGCCTCAGTCTCACTTAACCATTGCCCTATAAGATCACAAGTGAGGTTGAGAGGATAATGACCACTCTAACTAGGATTTTGATGGCTAGAATTGAATGTGCGTAAGTGCTCATAATCTTCGGAATTTGACTAAGTCACACGTGAACACTCATGATTTGTATGGTTGAGCATAGGGGTACCTTGCCGCTCATCACCAACTATAGCTTAAACCTACAACCATGTACTCTTTTCAAGTGTTTAGATAGCTCACTTTTATAGTATTCTAAATATTAATATGATACCCTTAACTGAAGTGATAATATAAGAATACAAATGATATTGTGATACCATGATAATGATAGTATGATATGATTTTTAGGATGGATTTGCTAATTAAGTATTGATAAAGTTTGGATTGCAAAAATAACACTCTTACACTTATATCCACTAGTGGAAGGAAAATTATGATCCACATAATTAAGAGATCATTTAAGTTGAACCTAGTAATAGCTAAAAAGTTTCGACAATTTCTCAAACAAGGTCATAGTTCTTATATGACCTGAGTGCATGATAAGTATAGGAAGAGATAAAGTAGATTTACATAACTTAGAAATTCTTGGATGTCTTTAAGAAATAACTTTCCAAGTTACCTTCTAACAAAGAGATTGAATTTGAGATCACACTCAACTTGAATCCTCCTTAATTTCTAGTATGTCTCATAGGCTATTTCCTATGGAACTAGTAGAGCTTAATGTATAAATTCAAGAGTTGACTGATAAAGGAATGATTTAGGGAAGTAATTCACAGTAGGATCCACTCTTTGTTAATTATGAGTAGCAAGTAGTCCCTATGCCCAACCATGCGAATCACTAGCGTTCACTAGGAAATTTGGTCAAATTCCATAGACTTTAGCTCTTTAAGTACACTAGGTCTAGGTAGTGAATACAACAAACATGATCATTGTCTTCTCAGTTTCACTTGTGAAGTGCAAGTGTATGGTTAAGTGTAACTAGGACATATGATTTTTATTGTTTTATATTTATTATTTAAATTGCTTAAGTGCCAAAAAATAAAGTAATTAAATGATTAATTAATTTATTAAGTAACTAATTTTTAGCTAATACTAACATAAGCATTCATTCCCACTTTCTATACACATTCTGAGCATGTTGCAATGCTATTAGATTACCAAGTGTTAAGCACTACTGGGATTACCAAGTGTTAACATATGCAAGAAGTGGTCGTACTTATGTGTAGTAATTAATTTCTAATTAATTAATTAATTAAACTCATTAAAGTAAATTAATCAAATAATAAATGCATTAAGTAAACATTAAACTAATTCCAAATGCTGCAAGGTTTATGAGGAAAGCTTATCTTTATTACCATTCATACTAAGGTGCTCTAGTACATCAATGCTTGAATAAAGATCTGTACACTTCTCACTCCTACTATGGATACTTAGAAAATATTCTAACTATCAAATGAACAAAATGCAAGGGCTTTGCTAGGATACTAAATAATTGATTTCATAAATGTGGCTGGTGAGCATGTATTTAAAGGTAAGACAAGACATTATGTTAATGGCATCACATCAACACATCAAACCAATCGTTGATGTAACTGCATCAATGGGATCACGTCGATGTGACTACATTGATGGGATCACATTGATGGAATCATGTCAACTCCAACTCATCGATGCACCTTGAGGAAGATGCTTCATCATACCCCTGCAATTGAATGAAAGCTCGTCCTTGAGTAAATAAAAGGAGGAACAAGTTTCTTTATAAACTTTTGCGAAGGCATGAGATTATTAACTAACTAACTAAAACACAAGTTGGGATGATGGTGAGAAAAAAAGATCCAATGATGAGGAACCAAAAAAGACAAACTTTTATACAAGTTGGGATGATGGTGAGCAAATTGAAGAAGAAGCATGTAATTCATCCAAAGATTCACATCTCATATGCATGATGTTTATCGATGAAAATTCCTCACATGTGACTGAACAAGATGGTAAGTGTGACAAGAGGTATAGTGAATTTAAAGAAGGAATTTTTCTTTTATATCATTTGATCAAGAAGGCAAAGAAACCAGTACTATCTAAGTTAGATGTTATTCATGCTAAAATGAAAGAAGAGATCTCAGATATAAAAGCTGAGATTCAACAACCAACATCTTATAATAAGGATTGTAGCAAAATTCTAGTTGAGGAAATTTTTGAAAATCAAATAAAAAACTTAGAGGAAGCCACACTTGAAGTTTCAAGCTTGAAGTCAAGCATAGTAACGTTTGATAATTTTGATCATAAGGATGAGACTATGTTTATATGTTAAAATTGTGGTGTTATGAAAACTCTTAATTATGATAATAAAAATAAGATTAATGCTTGGTCTTATCAAAAGGGCTTTGGTAAGAAATTTATGTAGGTACCAATGAATGAGAATGAAGGAAAGTGGAGTCTTGAAAATAATGCAAAAAGTGATCCAGAGTTCTATCACAAGGAACATGAACAAATAGAGACATCACATACTCAATCTAATGAAAGAGAACCTAAGGATGAGGAGGTACTTCATGATAGGGGACCTGACCTCAAACTCCATTAATCTTCTCATTTTATTAGCAAGTAAGATAGGTCAAGGTAAGTTTCTATATCTTTGCTTGCTAGTTAATTAGGATAGTGTTTGAAAATTTCAAAATTATTAACATCATTTATAGATTAAAAATGGTGAAATAAGTGTCTAGAAAATTTCCTACATTCATCCATGATATTGATATAATTGGTTTTATGAAGATTTATAATAGCACTTAATAAATTCTCTTGGATCTTCATAGAAATTCTAGTTTGATTTATTGTCTTGCATTTAGTCTTACTTATTCCAAAATTCTTTTGATGATACGCTCAAAGTCTTTGGGACATTTTTGACATTTCTAAGATAAGAAAAACATCTGAAAATTTTATCAATACTACTGGCTAAAAACCTAGATCTCCATAAATGAGCTTAACATTGACGTACAGTTATAATGCTTTTGTAATATTTGCATAAAGGCCCAAGATAAGCAACACATGTGTAGGGAAAAAGCCTACTCCTTTATCATCTTGGAGGCCACCAATGTATGGGAAGTCTTTGGAGATTATGGCCAATGAGCAAGAAAATAACTTCAAGAGGTATTTCATGCAAAATTGGATGGCAAAATCTTGAATGATCGTATTTTTTGGATATGAAGACTTTCAAAGGTATTTAACAACATATGAATACTTAGTCCTTTTTAAATGATTGTGTTTGTTGTCTTATACAAAAAACAAAGTATGAATGTTTCTCTTGTTAATATTTTTTGGGTAAATCTAGAAATACATGTTGCTATAAAATAATTGTTTCTAATAGATAGAATTCTTGATTCTTCATGCTCTATCCTTAGTCTTTAGCATCAATTTGTGTTTGGTCCTCATTATTGTTATAGCCCACCTATTCAATATTTAATCATAAGATGAAACAAGAAGTGCCTATTTTTGTAAATAGTTGATGTTTTGAATATGATTATGATCATTCCTTCTTTGGAAAAGTATCTACATGCTCTATCTTTGGTATTTTGTGTTGAAGTTTATTTTTACTTGATTGTATTTACATTAGTAGAGAAATTTGAGAAGTGTATGAATGTATATTAATAAGAACATTTTATTTTTGATCAATGATGGTGGATGTTGCATTGCCTTGAATAAAACAACGGAATATGCATGTCTCACTCATAACTTCATTCTCATAGAAAGTTCCAAATTTTTGGTTAAGTACAACAATGCATGTTTTGAATGAGATAAATATATAAGATGCTTGTTCCTACTTGTTCTATCTTGGACCCTTAAAACTAAATGTTGATGGTCCTTATTGAATTAATTGTAGCTCCTTGTTTTTGACCTTAAAAGAGGAGTTCTCAATTTTCACAACCACACATTAAGTGAAAGATGCAATACATTCCTTACTATAGTTTGAGCAATGACCTAATGGGAAAGTATCCATGCATGTTCTTCCTGACTATTGAATCTAATATCAATGATTTTCCATTGTGACATTATATGATTACATTTACCTCACTGTATAGATATGTCCATTTGCTCATGTTTTATAAAGATAGAGAATATCTGAACATTCCAAGCATCATGCACTACTAATGTCTTATTGTTTTAGAGACAGGTTGCTTAATTTTCATAGCCTTTGCTTCACTTAAAGCTTGAATTTCACTTAGAAGGCTTGGTTCTACTCTTGCCAAAATTTGGGATCACCTCTTCATGGACTTGAAAAATACATGCTTACTATATCTTTTTAAGATTATGAGTGCTACGTGGCTCTACATATTAGTAGGATATTATTGTTATTTTATTATTGTGTTTCGACCATCTATATCACTAGGCTGAGTTCATAAGAACTTATTGTATTTTAATGGTGTTGTCCTTATCTCTAGTAATGCTACAAATTTTACATTATCCAAGAGCCTTTTAGCATTGTGAGTTCTCGAATGTACTTATACCATAGTTAGGGATTTTCTTTTACATGGGTTAGTCCATGTTAGTTTTCTTCAATAATCCATAGCTAGGCAACGACAATTATCATCAACTATCTTCTTCTTGGAACTTGGCTTTATGAATTCGTTTCCTTTGCCTTCTTGACTTTTACATTGCCTTTTTGGTTTTGTGAAAATTTAATGACTCACAGTGCATACATTGCCTTTAATGGTAAAATTTACTCTACTTATTACATCATGTGGGATGATCATTTCATTTTCTTTAACTTACTTTATTATACATATTGACTACCAATCGGGACTCTTCCTTCCTATTCATAATTAGTATTAAAGTACAAATGTCTGAATTTCCAATGCTACTTGGTTCTCTCCTTACAGTGGGGCTAGTTTTTTATAATATGTAATTTGCTTATGAATCATGTTGAGTATAAGAATGAAATGGGATTGTGATTAGTTTACATCCTTTTATTAAAGTAGGATCAACTTTAATGTTTAATGGCCTACAGTTTTAAGATAGAGTAGAAATCATTTGAATTTGATAAAATCTCTTGGTAAAATCATCTTCTTATTTTAACACTTCTTCATTTCTTTTCTCTTTTTATTCATACATGTCTTTTCTTTCTTGTTCATTTGGTACTAACATTACTTCATTTAAGTTCTGAGTTATGAATCAATATCTATATTTGAATGTATGAGTTATTATAAACTTGAATAATAGACTAATTATAGAATGTAATAATTCCTATGATTTTAAGTACCATAAGTCTCATAAGTACTTATGATCCTCTATGTTTGATTAGTAGTGAGTAGTTCCAACACACAACCATATGAATCACAAGCATTGCACTAGCAATCTAGTCAAATTCCATGGACTTAGTTCCTAAATGCACTAATGAGCAAAGATAATAACCTAGAGATGTGATCGTTATCTTCTTGGCTTTTCTTGTGTAAGTGTATAGTTAAGTGTAAGTGTATCGTTAAGATGTATATTTATATTTACATTTTATTTAAGTGTAAAATAAGAGAATTAATTAAGGATTAACTACTTAACTATCTAGTGTCTTAATCTAGTTATCCTAACATAAGCATCAAAGCCCACTTTCTGTGCACATTCTAGACTTACTCTAACGCTATTGGGTTACCAAGTGCCTATTGTTGGGAGTAACAAACAACCACTACTGGGATTACCAAATGCTAAGTGGTATGCTTGAAGTGGTTGTACTTATGTGTTGTTATTAGATTCATTAACTTATCACTAACATTATTGAAAAAATGCATGAGTAATAAAGTGCACAATAGAAAACATTAATATATTCTTAAGTACTCTAAGAAAATACAAGAATCTTATCTTTATTGTTGACACATCAAACTATTTAGGTACATTGATGCTCGAATAAGGATCCATACAATCCTTGAACTTCTACTATGAGCACTGAAAAAATATTCCAGCTCTAGGCTAAGAAAACTACAAGACTTCAACTATGCTATGGGCTTAAAATACCATAAATGTAGTGGGTGCGTGCATTTATATAGGCAAAGGAAAATACTACACCCATGCATCTATGTTGATGCATCTAATCATGTGTCAATGGGGCTACATCAATGGGGATGTGTCAACACATGCTAGTTGACACAACCCATCAAGTGATTCATCATACCCTCGTGACTAAATGAAAACTCATCCTCGAGTGAACAAAAATTGGATTAAGCTTCTTACAGAATTGGAAAGGTATGAAACTGTGGACTTATTGACTGTAAGTGATATATTGTAAAAAATTATAATAATTACAAAAATGGGTGTTCAAAACAAAAAAATTAAACACCCCTACATCAATGAACTACTGGAACCCTCTAATTGCTGAAGACAAGGTGAAGATCACATAGTGCTAGGAGGTGGAGGCTCTTGGGATGTGAAAGGATTCTCACTAAGCTTTGATGCTCATGGCAGTGGTAGCTTAAATTGAGGTTGTGGTTGTGGTTTTCCTACTGCAACTATTGGTTTTGGCAGAAGGTGAAAGGCATCAAGTAGTGCCTTCATCTTCTCCTCCTTACTTCATAAATCATACACAATTCACATAACTTCACTAATGTGGGCTGGTATGGGGACGTCCCATAGATAAGGCATTGTTGAGAAAAATTTCTTAACCTTAATAAAACATGCTATGAATTATTTACATTTGATGTCAAATGTCTTTACAAGGTTCTAAAATTCATGGTAGTTGTTCATCCTTCTAGCAAAGTTCTCGGTGATTGATCATTAATTAGTAAATCAACTCCTAAGAACTTCAAGCTTTACATTAGCTGTTTCCAACTTCTTCTTGGTGTCCTTGTGATGCTTAAACTCAACCTCATAGATGAGGTACGAGCTAGCCTCTTGCTTTTCTAACTCTAACCTTGGCCTTTCAGTTGTTAGCATCACCAAGTTTACATAACAAAGTTTGGAAAGCTCTATGTATTCTATCAGTTCTTCAATTTGCAACTCTTTCAAGTGAATCTCTACTTTAAAGTAAGCATTCAATTTGTCAAGGATTGATTATCATACATTGTCTCTCTATTGGAGTTTCCAAAGGGCCTCATTCATTTTCACCTTGTCCAATTCAATTTTTTTTTCATTGACCTCCTTGAGAAGTCCTACGTGATCACTATAGTGATTTTTTACTTATTCAAACTTTAGGACCTTATTTTTCCAACAACTACCTTAATGGCCTTTTTCTAGCGAAGTGCCTAGACTTCCTCCATTGATAAATTCCTAGTCTTAATTTTCAACCTCCTTAGGTCCATGTTCATATTTGTGAGCTACTTTTGTTGATATCTCACAAATTCAACCATCTAGACTTTTTGCTCCTCGACATTGCACAAGTGGTGGATGTCTCTGGTCAAGGTTAGGTTCTCCCTATGGACTTGCACCAAGTTGTTATTAGTGTGGGTAGCAATTGCTTTCGATAAGGATGCATCAAAGATTGTCATATTCTTGGCATTCTTAACCTCTTTTAATTAGTTTTGAAGCTACAGGAAAGCTTCATCCCATGTAATGACTTGGCTAAGAATGGTAGAATTGGCCAAGAGAGCTTTCAATTCTGCAACTTTGATAGCCAACTGCTAATTTTTAGTAGTGGTTGTCTCAAATTGAACATTTGTAATGATGATCTTACCCTTGGTGTATAGAAGATTTGACTAGATAGCTATGATTCTTCTTGGAAGATCAAAGATCTCCAGAAATAGTTACCTAGTTCCTACTAGTCTGTCTAATACTTCTTCATGTTTGGCTATGCTTATCCTCCTGCTTGCTACTCCTGTGGAAACTTGCACATTGCTAAGTGTAGCAATTCTAGCATAGCTACTTTAGAAGTGTTGAGAGCCTTTGGTACTCTATCAGCCACCATCATTGCCATTATTTCCTCTCCATGATGCTACATCACTAGGAAAGTTACCTCCTCCCCCTACTCTAGGTGCATCAAGAAAGTGATAGCATTTCTAGAGATCTCCAGGAAACCTATTATCTAGGGATGAAAACCATCACTTCCTAGGCACTTAGATTCAATCTTGTGGGCATCTGCATGCATTATGTTGAAAACAATGAAGTAGTCTCTTCCAGCTAGCTTATTGTCTTGGTTACTTCATTGAGATGGATCAATGCTGGCCAGTAGACTAATGGCTCTCCACCTCTTGCTTCTTCCTCCTACTGCTACAAGGTTGTTCATAGAGATTTCTCATGCATTCTATGGCTTCACACTCCTTTGGCATTATTTCTATAGTGGATGGTGGTGGTGGCTTCTCCTCTTCAAGTAGCTTGACAAGTGCTTTGTCCTTCATCATTTCCTCTTAAGATGTAGTAGGAGCATGATGGAACATGTAACTTGTGTAATGAGCTATATCTATCCTTTCCCATTATTTTCTAACTAGGTATGGAAAGGAAATTGTCTTCCACCATCACTCATTCTCTTTAAAATGTTCTTCAACCTCCAAGAAGATGAGTTGGCAAAGGTTGACTGGAAATGTTTCACTTAGAGTAGCACATGCACAAGCAGAGACATTAGTGACCTTGCATGGCCTCACTGTTGGGTTTAGATGATAGGTTGAAATCTTAAAGTAGATTCTCTCCATGTTGGTGACTACACTGTACTCCTTACGGTTCATCCTATAACATTGTTGGATCCATTCCTTTTTAACTTATGGATTTGCTTGTGTGGGAATCGCCACCAATGTTGCCCTGGTGTTACCTAGTTCGAGGACCTTTGCAATGGCCTCAACGAAATAGAACATGATGATGTCTTTGCTTTCTATTGTAGCATTTTCCTATTGATTATTCCAAAAGAGATAAGTTTCTCCCATGTATCACTTCCCATTGAAAGTGAGGATGGACCACCTAGGAAACCCCTGCTATTGTGTCTTGACCTTCTTTGATGCTAGGTCCAAGAAGGGGCCAAAGTTGAGTTCCTAAAGAATAGAACTTTGAACTTCTTTAGACAGGTTTTACTTAAGGTAGGCTTTAGTCAAAGTGCAATCTAGATTTGATGTAGGCCTTGGAACCTCATCTTGCCTTGACTAGCATTTTTGTGATGGGAATTTAATGAACAAACACCATTTTTGGCTCCTCTTGAAGAGGTCCTATAGCATGTGTCTCTACTTCTACTTCTTGAGGTTGTTGTGGTTGCTAGCCCCTTCCCTATCTTGGTCACTTACCTCATTGTTGGAATGGTCCTTCTCCCTATGGTCTCTTTGGCACCATCTACAATTACAAACATAGCCAAGGATTAGTGTTTTATGTGTAATGTTCAATACTTTAATACTTGTCCCTGTTTGGGCTAGTTACACTTACGCTAATTCATGATCATGGTAGATAGATTATTTCACTATTATTTTATTATTATTTTATTCCATTAGCTACCCAAGTTTGTTAGTGAGGTTTAACTTATGTGGATTGGTGATTTTTAATATTATTTTATTAGTTAAACCATTTAGAAGTTAGAAACATTTCAAAAAAGAAATTCATCATAAATCATAGGTTTGTGATCCTCACAATGTAAAGCTCACCTCTGGTAGCTCAAGGGTCAAAGAACAAGTTGAATTGGACAAGCGTTTAGGAAGTTATGATCTCAAGAATGTTTTGGGCTCTAAAAATTGCAAAAACCCTCTAATGTTATGATGCAAATGTGAAATTTTGGCTAAGTCCTATCATGTATTTATACTATTTTTTTTGTTATGTCAATGCATCAGGCTATGTTAATGAGGATGCATAAACGTAACCAAAGATAAAAATTTTCACATTGAAAAATCCATGGAAGGAAAAATAGTTTTGCCATAAAATTGAGATATAAAGGAAACTAGAAAAGCCAAGAATAAGGAGAAATGAGTGAAGAGGGCTAGGAATATGTTTGGAAAGGAGATGTGGTAGGAGGTAAATTGCTGAGTGTAAAAACTAGATGCTTTGAGGTTGAAAACAAAGATTTTGAAAGCAAAATGACTAGAGGAAAGGACATTTAACCATCCCAACCAAAGAGGATGTAAGTGGATTCTTCCCATAACATTAATGGTAATGAAGTGTTAAAAACTAAATCATAGAAGAAACCATCAAAGAATTAAGATTTCTTAAAATGAAACCTTTAATAAAACATGATAAGAGGTAATGAAATGGTAAATGAAAAGAACTAGAGGATGAGAGAGAGATTATGAAATGGATTTTTGCATCATGGTCACATGAAGTCCCTTGTGGATGATGTGATTAATATGACGTGATAGTATTACATCCTTAGTTAGAGTCAAGACCATCCACTTTCAATGACTTCGCATTGGCACATTAAGACTATTCCACTCCGAGAGTACAAGAACATCACCAAAGATCACTCAACATTCCAAAGAAAGAAGAAAAGAGAAGCAGGAAGTGAAGAGGCCTTTAGTTAGAGGATGCCTTTAGGTATGGGTAACATATCTTTCTAGCCCCATAATCAGTGCTTATGATCCATTATTATGTCTAAGGGGTGTGCTTTGAATTTCCATAGTATTTTTTCATATGGGAACCACACAATGTAAAGACATTGCTTTCTATTTATTAGTCAATGTAGGCATGATGAGGAATCAACAAGAATACTCATGAAACTTCAAATGGTAGGTGGGTACAAAAGGTGAAAAATGCCCTTGAAGCCACACCCTTCTTTATCCACTTGATTGTTCCAAGTCTGGAAAGTACCAAGGTCACAAATTCATTGTAAGTTATTATTAAGAAGGAACCTCATACTTTTGAAATGAGAAAACATCGTAGAGGTATGTAGAATAGGTGGATGATGTGAACTCACTATCTGATATCATGAGAAAACCAATGTTTCATTAATCAATGTCAAAATTCTAGGATGAAATCTAGTCATTTGCAATGAAGTAAATAATACAATTTAATAAAACACCATCAATAAGTAGCTGTGTTTGGCACCAAAGTCCTAATGGTAATAAAGAAAAAGAAGACACATAAGAAAAGTCCAAATAAGGCAAAAATATAAAAAAATTGTAAAATATTCAAGAATATGATAAATGTATGAATAACAATGTAAAACAAAAAGGCTAAAAAACTGAAGAGCAATTCATATAATTATTAGCATGATGGCCATATTTTCCATGATTGAGTTGGAAAGAAAAGATCCAAAAGAATGAGCCTACATGGCCATCAGATGAGGCATTCTTTTCACTAGTTTTTTTTACTTCAAGAAAAGGTTTAAGTTATTGGTTGTTGACCAAAAGTGTCTTACTTGAGCTATTAGGATGGCGTATCATCATGGCCCCAAATGGAAGAGTTTTATATATGATGTAAGGTCCCTCCCATAGCTTTTGAAATTTGGTACATTGAGATACATATGTGGGGTTTTAGTAGAGCATCTTATCTCCTGGTTAAAATGTTAATTTTCATATCTTAAAGTCATGACATTGTTTGTTAAGTGCCTTGTTCACTTCATTCAATGATAAGGCCACTAATCTATTCTTGTGTTGAGATTCATTAGTAGCTCTCTTTGGGCTAGACTTAAGTCCAAGTCAAAGTTACAAGATATTAAACATATACAGAGCTCAACTTGGATGGGCAATGTTGGAAGGATTTTGTACATGAGATCATAGGAGGAACACCTAATAGGAAGTTTCCATGTTGAATGATAAGCCTAAAGGAGATCGTTAAGTTTACTACTTCAGTCCTTCCTATATTTACTAACTATTCATGTTATTATTTTAGTAATTTACCTAGTAGTGACCTCAACTTGATCATTATCTTGGGGGTGGTATGAAGTTGTTAATTTATGTTAAACTCCTGAGTGTTGCATGAGCTTTCAAAATGTGGGACATGTAAAGTGTGTTCCATTATCAGAAATTAGTGCTAGTGGTACACCAATCCTATTGACAACATTTTATTGTACAAATATTGCCATTGTAGAGGATGAATAAACAAGGATGACAACAAATTCAGCCCATTTGATATAGTAGTTAATAGCCATGATAATGTAAGCCTTTCCATTTGACATAGGGTTGATCGACCCCATGAAATCAATCCCCTAAAGATTGAAAGGTTGTAGTTGTTGGATCCACTATTGTGGCCCTTCCATGCATGTGGTCATCCTTTCATCATGTTGGCATCTATCACAAGAATGAACGAAGTGATGCACATCCTAGAAGATCATGGGCTAGTAATATTCTACCATGAGGATCTTAATTTCCATCCTCCTCCTAGCATAGTGGCTCCTACAAGGGCCTTCATGTGCATCCTAGAGGACTTGAAGTTAATATGCATCAAGGACACACCATCGAACAAAGCCATCTGCACAACTCTAATAGAGGTTACCCTTAATCTCCATGAAGTGTTTGCCTTGATGGAAAAATTATTGCTTCTTATTGTGATCCCATTCTTATGGCATCTATTGAGTGAGAAGATAGGTGAGGATGTTATCATACCAGTTTATTTCCTTAGGAGTTTGAGAATTAATAACACTAGCAAAGAAGAGTTCATTAGGAAATTGATCACATAATGGGCTCTCATCCTTTTTATTGTTTCATCTCAATCAAGACAAGTGGTCAACTACCAAATTCTTAATCCCCTTTCGATCAACCATCATCAAATCAAATTCCTAGAGGATCACCAGTCACCGTATGATACAAGGGCTCACCATTGGCTTATTCATCAGAAACCATATGGCATTGTGATTAGTGTGTATAAACACTTTGTATTCAAACACATAGTGCCTAAATTTCTCTAACATGTACACCACTATCATAAGCTCCTTTTTAGTGATGGTGTAGCTAAGTTGTACACCCATAATGCTTCTACTTGCATAGTGGATGTAATATGGATGTTTTTGATCATCCATCTATGTAAGAACAACCCCAAAGAAATAATTGGATGCATCTATCATGATTTGAAATGTCCTAAACCAGTCTAGTGCTCATAGAATTAGAGTTTCTATGAATTTCTACTTTATCTGTTAGAATGCATTTTCACGTTCCTTGGTCTCGACAAATGGTGCATCTTTCTTGGTAAGCTCTACCAATAGCTTGATGATCTTCAAGAAGTTTTTGATGAAGCATTGATAATAACCAATGTAGCCAAGGAATGACCTCACATCCTTCCCTATTTCTGTTTGTTTAGTTATTCCTTGGATGATCCTTATTTTTTTTGTCCACCTCAATCTTTTTATTTAAAATTTAATGTCCCAAGATAATGCCCTCTTGGACCATGAGGTGGCTCTTCTACCAATTGAGCCTTAGCTTTGTCTCCATACACTTTTTAATCACTTACTCAAGGTAGTCTAATGCTTACCTAAGTATAGCCTCATAGGTAGAAAAGTCATCCATGAAGACTTCTACCTCACTACTAATCTATTGCTAGAAGATGCTAAGGACCAATCATTGAAATGTGGTGGGAGTATTGCATATGTAAAAGGACATCTTTCGATATGAAAAAGTTCCCAAAGGACTTGTGAATGTTATCTTGGCCTAGTCTTCTGGCACAATCTAGATTTGATTATAGCCACTATAACCATCTAGGAATCTATAGTAACAATGCCCCATTATGGTATTAAGTACTTAATCCATAAATGATAAAGGGAAATGATCTTTGTAGGTTGGCATATTCAATAGTTAAAAGTCTATATAGACTCCCCACTTTTTCCTCTTCTTTGGTACAATACAAGTGGGATAACCCACTCACTATTCACAATTGGATAAATGAATCTAGCTTTGAGGAGTTGTTTAATCTTCTCTTTGATGAACTACTTGAGTTTTTGGTTCAAGCATCTTTGTGGTTGTCTCTTTGGTTTGATGGTGAGGTCTATATAATTTCTATGTTGGCATATCCTAGGATCAATTCTTGTTAACTCAAGATATTAACAAGCAAAGGTTATTGGCCATTTGTTCACAACTTCCAACAATTTCGTTTTCTATTTTGGAGTAAATGTGACATTGATAATTCAAGGGACTCTTCCTTGAAAGTTTCAAGGATATCAAAATCTCCCTAATTGATCTGACTTTGGACATCAGAGAGTCGGTGATGGAGCTACTCTAACTTATCCATGTCTTCATCATAGGAGCTAGTGAGGCTCTTTGCTCTTTAATGCATGTTATGAATCCAACCTCATTTTTGATTGTCAACCACTAAGTGTCCTCTTATTTAGTGATTGCTACGTACAGGTACCTTTAAATATTTATGATCTTTACACACTAACTACATGCTTGAAGTGATGTGCCTTTGGTGGTTCATAGTCTTTGCCTGTAGTGGCACCTTGTATCACTATACACGATGCATGGAACTCTCTTCTTTTTGATTTTTCCAAATTTATTTTCCTTGAAAATCTCCAAGGAAAGGTCTTTGATTCCCAACCTTACATCTATAGTGTTTATCCATGCTTTCCCCATGATGATAGGAAAGTCCCCTTTGTTTTTTTCCACATGGATCACCAAAAAATTAGCAAGATATGACCACCCACAAACAATGGTCATGATGTGCTCCACCAATTCCAAAGGAATAGTGATGGATTGGTTTGCCCTCTCTATTTTGATGTTGCTTTTTTTAAGGGGATAGGTTCCAAGCTTTGTACATCTCCTATGAAATTAAGTTAACTCTAAAATCTAAATCCAAAAGAGCCTTACATGGTTCATTTCTAATGATCTACAAGTAAATAAAAGGACTCCCAAGATTAGATCTCTTCTTAGAAAGATGGTTGATCTTGATTCAATTTGTGACTACATGGGTTAACATGACAGTATGTAATTGAGGGGCACTTTGATTTGAAGGTTAGTCAATGGAAATTTCATAGGTTGAAATAATAGGGTTAATAGCCAAGGATGTTTGTGAGGGCTTTATGGGATTGTTGGTTTTGAAGAATAGCCTCTTACAAGGATTGGATTCATAACCACTTGATTGAGGAGCCAACTCCAAGTTTACCACCCTCGTAGCATTTCATTACTGTGGATGGGCAGGTATTTCACCATACATGGATGGAGTAAGTGGTAGAGGAGTTAATGATGGTGGTGCAGGAGTGGATGGATGTTGAGTAGGATAGAAAGAAAATGGGGACTTACCTCTTGGAGAAGGTGCTCTATAGTATACTGGAAGATAGTAGTGGTGTGGGAAGGAAGCATGACTAGAAGAATCATATGGGGAGATATGTTGTTGAACATAGTACCCATAAGGATCAGGTTGGCGATAAGCAAATTACTCCCTTGGAGGTGGCATTCCCCCTGACTGTGGGTGTTGCCACTACTAGGACTACTCTTAACGTTGAGATGGCACTACACCCAAATAGTAAGCTTGTTGATGAAACTGCTACCAATAGTTGCCATGTGGATAAGACAACCTCCTAGGTGCTTATCATTTTGCCAATGTAGGATTTAAAGCATACATCCTAGATTCTTATAAGTGTGGCAATATGGGGAAACATTCCTTGGGATGTTCATATTGGTAGATGTCACACCCCTCATCATCAGATTTTGAATCTACAACCTCCTCTACTATTACATCTTTACCCTTATCCTTGTGATATTTACATTTAGCATCTTTTTTCTTTCTTCATTCATGACCACTACCTCCTTGATTTCTACATTCCTTTGTAATCTTGAGCGAAATTTGAAACTTCTCATCTAAGGAGTCCCACATCTTATCAACCTTAGCTAATACTTTAGTAATGAATTTTTAGATTAGCAAGGTTTTTCTCTACACCACTTCATCAAGTGGTGTCTCCTTCTCATTCTCATAGAAATAGACCTCCCTCTTGTAGATGGAGGGGTCTTTGTTATATTCTTCTACATTTTTCAATTCTTTTAATTCTCTTTCCTCTTTGACCACCTACTCTATAAGCCTTTCAATTTGATGGATCCCTAGATGTAAAAGTCATCCTTATGCATAGATCCCAAGGATTCTCCTTATTTCAGTTCTAAGCCTATCTGTGATATGGCATAGTTGATCCCATTGAGAGTATCCATGGCCTAGGCATTGGTGCAAAAAAGAGTAGTACCTACCCATGGACACATCCAAGGATTTTTGAGTGCCTTGTTTCCACCCTTGGATATGCCTCCTTAAATTGGATACTCTAGAGTACATATGGTATTTGTTATTGAACACCTCTGGCATCGTACTCCATCACCAAATAGATTTTAATTCCAAGGATTAGTACTAGCTTTCTTCTTCCTTTATGAGTGTCCTTGAGAATAGTTTTAGCTTCTTCTATTCATTGTCCACATTTTGTCAGGCACAAGCATCATCAAAGACTTGCAAATGATTTTATGGATTTGAATTATATTGGTTCTTAAACTTGGGACTATTGTTCACATTCTTCCATTTAATGCAACTATCCTTCAAGTGGCTAGTGAAAATTCTCATAGCATCTGAAATATTTAACATATTCCTAGTAGCTAGTAGGGGTTCACATATTCATAACAGTCTCTGTGGCCCTTGCCATGGCCATGATGCCTACAATGCATATTGTTGTGTCTTCGTTCTTTGTGATGTTAATCCCCTTACTACTTCTCATGCCCCTGGTTTCTATTTCCGTGGTAGAATCTATGATCATTCCTTTCCCACCATTCATCCCTATCATGATCTCTGCTACTTCTTCCATGATCCTGACCTTTGCTTCTCCGATCAGAGTTTGAGGAGGAAGACATTAAGGATGATGATGAAGGTGAAGAGGAAGGAGAATAAACATTGGAACGATGCCTACTACCTTCTCTTCTTCAGTCCCTACCCCAATCACCATGTTTATCTTTCTCTTGGTGCTTGTCATTATTCCTGCTTCTAGATGAAAGGCTACGAATGACATCTTTGAAGATCCCTTGATCTTGAGACCTATTCTTCTTGTTATCAAGGTTATCCAAAATTGCCTACAACCATTGGTTAAGGGTCTCTTCCTCAAAGAGAGGGGAAGAATCTATGCATTAGGAGACATCTAAAAAGAAGTTCTCACATTCTTTGTGGGTTTGTAGAAACAAGTGTTTATGAAATCTTTTACCTTTTGAAGCCTCATATTGAGCTTTCATTTATAGATCTTTCTTTCTTTGGACCTTTGTAGGATGATAATCCTGATAAGCATGGTTCAGAACCTCATACTTTGCTTTAAATTTGGCAATGCCCAACTTGATAAGATTGTTCAACAACATTGTACATAAAAATCAGTTATGGGCAACATGATGTTGCCTTCCATGTTCCTGCATCGCAGTTTCTCGTACTAATGTAGGATGAAGGTGCAATTTGAAGTGTAAGCATCCAAATGAGTATAGACAACTTTGAACTATTGGGGCACTTTTATCTTTTGGCCTTCTTGCCTTTGATTAGATCTACTTATGAATGGCAGTGGGGTATCTTCCCTGTGAGAAGAAGTCATATCAATGATTCTTCAAAAATAGTGTACATTTGTTATTATTTTTTGTCTTAATAGTTTAGCATTAGTTTCCTTTACAACATTGTTAGATGTTTTCAGTATCTTTCCTATGTAGCACCCTTAGCTAACCAAAGCCCTTAACAACAACATAAATGATGAGCAGCAAGTAGTTCCTACATCCAACCATATAAATCACAAGCATTTCACTAGCAATCTAGTCAAATTTCATGGACTTAGTTCCTACATACATTGATGAGCAAAGTTAACAACTTAGAAACATGATCATTGTCTTCTTAGCTTCACTTATGTTAGTGCAAGTACATGGTTGAGTGTAAGCCAAGGCACATGATTTATATTTATATTTATATTTTATTTTATTTTATCTACATTTAAAATAAGAGAATTAATTAAGCATTAACTCCTTAACTATCTAGTGCCTTAATCTAGCTATCCTAACATAAGCATCGAAGCCCACTTTTTGATCGCATCTTGAACTTGTTTTAACACTATTGGGTTACCAAGTGCCTATTGTTGGACATATCAAATAACCACTACTAGGATTACTAAGCGTTAAGCAGTATGTTCGAAGTGATTGTACTTATGTATTATTTAATGGATTAACTAATCATAGATATTAATGAAAAATTATGAGTAATAAAGTGTAAAAAAAAACATTAATCTATTCTTAAGTGTTGCAAGGAGTTCTAAGAATCTTGTGTTTATTGCTAGCACATCAAAGTGTTTAGGTACATTGATGTTTGAATAAGGATCCATACAATCCTTGAAGTCCTAATATAGGCACTCAAAAAATATGCTAACTTTGGGCTAAGAAAACTGAAAAAATTCAGCTATGCTATGGAGTTAACATGCCATAAATGTAGTGGGTATGTGCATTTATATAGGCAAAGATAGATGCTGCATCAACACATCTAACCATGTGTCGATAGGAATGCGTTGACAGGGATGCATGGATGCAACCCATCAAGTGATTCATCAATGTGAGTACAAAAAGCTACAAATAATTAAATCTTAAATTAGTACTAATTATATGCTATCATAGGTAGACAATAACTAGTATTAGTTTTGGTTCTTCTTTATCTTTGTAATTTCTTATTAATATGTTTGGGCTATCCATACCACTAGGCTAAGTTTATGAGAACTTCTTTTTTTTCAATGATATTACTTCTTCTTCTAGTAGTGCTATAACTTTTACATTTGATGAGGAAGAATTTGGATTTATTAATTTATTTAAATTAGTGGTGAACATAACTTGTATATTGATAGATGTTTTGGATAATGTTGATTGGCAAACTAGTGGACTTGCTAATGTGTCTCACCATTGATGATATGGAAACTTCTGTAGTTACTTTTTTATTTCAATTTGTGTAACAGTGGGAGCTAAGAAAACTATTTAGTTTTGTAATTATTTTCTTATTTAATTAAGTTATGTTAAAGAAATTACTTGCAAAATTTCTTATTATTTTTTGTATTAATACTTTATTTATTTCACCATGGTATACTGGAAATGTTATGTACCTACACCATTGTAGTACCCTATCATTTTCACTTATATAAATAACATTTGTTAATTT
Source organism: Gnetum montanum (assembly GCA_015680685.1). Lineage (NCBI taxonomy): Eukaryota > Viridiplantae > Streptophyta > Gnetopsida > Gnetales > Gnetaceae > Gnetum > Gnetum montanum. The sequence continues at coordinate 45,899 of MNCI01025427.1, forward strand.
ATTTGTTACTACTTAGTTATGGCTATTACTTGATATTGTGACTAGTCATTTTATTTGATGCAATGATTTATGTATATTAAATATTGAGGTTGAGGTATTTGATATATGTCTTAGTCCTCTTATCTATAAGTTTATGGTTGTTGGATTGCTCATTGTTAATCCAATACACTTCGCATATTATTAAAGCTAGTTAATGAGCAACTATTTATTCAAAACTAAGAAACACCCATGATGAAAATAAAATCCTATGTTTTATTGTCTTAGATTTAAGTGTTAAAAGCCTCAAACTTTAAATGAAATTTCTACTATGGTGTAGGAACACCTCTTCCAATTCCCTTGTGCTTTGTCCTACAAGTTGTTTTATAGATTTTAGGCTTGAAGAAGACATGGATAAATATGTCCTACTAATGTGTGTCTTCTTGTGGTTGATTTTTGTAGATGATGATTCTTGGATATTTTGGCATGTTTCAAGGTGTTTTGGGCTCATTTTGATGAGTCTAAGGGGTTTCAAGATTATGGAACTTTTTTGGAGGCATGTAGAGGTTCTAGTCATCAAAACAAGCATTTTTATTTTAACACCTACAGGTGGAATGCCCCACCAGAAATTGGGATGGCCTAGCTAAGATGATGTCCTAATTCTGATATGACATCTTGAGTGAGAAATTTCACTAGAATTTGGGACATCCTAGAAAAATAGCAAACGTCCCATTTGAGAGCTAGGTTTCTGCAGTTGATGTTCTAGCAAAGTTATAAATGACCCAAAAAAATGGTGAAGCTTCCGAAATTGCCCATACCAATTCTAGAAATAGTTGGAATGTGATGGAAAAAGATGGAAACAGCTAGGAAAAAGATGAGAAGACATGAAAAACAAGTGCAAGCTTTGAATTGCAACATGGAGAGCATGAAGTCAACCTTCCAAATGATGGTTGCTCAATTTGATGAAGTAGCGTGAAGGTAGACAGAAATGTTAGTCTTAGTTGTATCTAGCCCCATGGAGGTAAAGAACATATATGTTCAAATGATGAACCTTCATAGCCACATGAAGATGGAGTGGATGAAGAGGAAGGTCAATCTAGCTATGGAAGTGTAGGAAACCATGATCCAAGGATTATGATGGGAGGAAATCCTATTCCTCAAATAACAACTCCAAGTGCTCCAATGGAATTCAATACTTCTTCAAGCTACAAGGCCTGTGAGAGTGTTCAGAAATGCTTCAAGACTTTCATACATGGAATTGAGGAGTTTTAACAGTGTAGATGGTACCAATGCTTTTGCAAGTTTTCTAAAGGCACTTGAGAAGCATTTTCAATTGGAAGAGATATTGAATAATGGTTCCTATTGATGAATCTAGATTAGAATGTGTGGCTTCTACTTAGTGGAAAAAGGAATCACAAGGCTACAAAAGATGAAACGATAACTTATTAGAGATTACAAAATGATGAAATACAAGTTGAAGAGAAAATTTGAGTAGTCTCATTAAAGACAAGAAACCATTATGAAGTTTAAATTCCTAAGGCAAGGTAACAAGTATGTTAAGGAATTTTACATCAAATTTTGTGATCTATTCCATCAAGCTAAGGTAAAATAGGAGGAGTATGAACAAGCTTCAATCTTTTTAGGAGGTCTCAAAATGACGTATTAGCAAGAGTTGTTCTTTTATAAGCCACAAAACCTTCATGAGGCTTATGACTTTACACTCAAGGCTAGGAAGAAACTAGATGGATTCAAAAACAAGAGAAAATAAACTTCTAAAGGAAAGGAGAAGGGATCTAGATTTGATAAGGGATTCAAATCCAAATTAGAAGATGAGGCTAGCCAAGAAAAGAAGACTAAAAACGGTGATGAGAAGGGTAAAGCCAAGAAGAACCAGGGCAAGGGAGGCAAGTGTCAAGGTAGTACCTCATCAAAACTATAGTGCTTCAAATGTGGAGAATGAGGTCACAAGTAGTGAAAATGTCTACATCAAAAGGCAGCCAAGGGTAAGGATGTGCAAAACATGGAAGTAGAGGAGGCATCAAGCTAAGCTCTTTAGTGAAACAATCCTAATGCTCTAAAAATTAAGGATGTTTCTAAATTAAATTCAAGTGCATTCATGGGAGGAGATCATCCCATTAGAGGAGATCATCCTAATAGGAAATTGTTATTTTGGATTGGAGCTAGTTATTTACTTATTGGGGAATTGATTCATTTTTTATTTATGGAGGAGCCTAAGAAAATGTTATTTCTTTTAGGATAGTTGCTAGATTTGGTTTGGTAACTAATCCTCATATGAGACCCTATAAGGTGCATTGATGGTATAAAGATTTCTACCAACAAGTAACGAAACAATGTACTTTCAAATTTCAAATTGGAAGTTTTCATGATGTTGTGAAGTATGATGTGCTTCCAATAGATTGTGCTAATGTAATTCTTGATAGACCTTGGAATCTTGAAAATAGTGCTCAGTTTGATGGAGCAAGAAATGTGTGGAGTGTTGTTAGACTTGATGGAATCCATGGTCTAATTTCTATGATAACTAAACAAGTGAGGTAGCAATGCTCATTTAATGTTTCCTTAATCCTTCTAGGAGAGAGGGAATATGTTAAGGAACATGATGAAGCCTGTATTGGTTTTGTTGTCATGACAATAGTTGCTAATAATCATGATGACATGTAGGTTGAACTTTCTACAGGCATGCTAGGTCCGATGGAGAAATTTTCTAAGGTGTTTAATGGGATATTGGATGGACTAGCACTAATGAGGAGTGTACAGCATCAGATTGCCTTCATTCTTGGTGCTATCATTCCAAATGAAAGAGCTTATTAAATGGTAGTAAATCAAAGGACTAAATTGCAAAGGCAAGTAGAGGGGTTACTTGAAAATGGCTTCATGAGGGAATCCATTTCACCTTGTGCAATTCTAGTGATGCTAGTACCAAAGATGGATAATAATAAATGAAGGATGTGCATTGATTCTTGGGAAATGAATGGGATAATAATGAGGTATAGGTTTCCTTGTTGG
>MNCI01025427.1:57537-90218 GCA_015680685.1 Gnetum montanum
TTATGATTTCTCTGTAAAATGCACAGGGGATCACATATTGTTTAAGCTCTGAGGAATTGAATTTTTATAGCAGAATCTTGAAGTTTGATGTTACAGACATATGAAAGGTTGTGCATTTTTACTACCAGTTTATTAATAGAATTTTATTTTCATTAATGTTTTTATACATATGGTTAAGAATACTTCATTAGTGGACTTCATTATTATTATTATTATTGTCACATAGCCCTTTCCAGCTGAGACTATTCCCAGGTTTCCATACCCATACGGGAGGCACCCTAGGCGATAGTCTCCTAAAACGAGTTTTCACAGGTGTTTGTGTGTCCAAAATTTACGCATCAATAGCATCCATTCCTCCAATTCATCTATGAATATGGAAAAAAATATAGGGGACAAAGGACAACCTTTTCTAACTCTAACTAAGCTATTGATAATTGTCACTTCTCTAGTAAGATTATCTTCAATAAGAATGATAAACATCTCATAGATTCTTTTAGTAGCAAAAAAGAGATCTTATGGAATGTTAATGCTATCTAATCTCTTCTAAAGTTTATCTTAATTAACATAATCATAATTTTTAGAGCAATCAACAAAATAGATAAAAGTTGTATGGCTAAGCCTTTTAGTATGGTTCAAGATAGTTTAACTTCTAATAATTTTTTTGCACCTATTGGTCAAGATATGCAAATAATAATTTTTTGATAATGTTGATTCTATTGATAGGGTGAGGACCTCCTACCCCTTCAACCAATGTTAATATTTTCATAAAATGTCCAATTTCCTATCCTAGAGGAGAGGTTTTTCAAGATTGGTTTTAAGGATGAAAACCTGAAAAGGCATCCTCAAATCATTAAGCCTTTCCTTTTTGTTGATTTAGAGGTTTATCTCTCTGCACTTCTCCTCTTCTTTTGTATTCTGAATTTTTATCTTTAATATATATATTTTTTCAGTTCCAACACCCATATGCAAAATATAATGAAACTCAATAAAAATCATTACTATATAACAATATTTTAAAAAGCCTTTTTTTAAAAAAAATATTTATAATAACATAATTAAACTTAACCAAACCATGCATGCTTTGTAAGCATTAAAGAAAAATATAGTACAATGTATTAAAGATGATGTATTTAATAAATATTACATAAAGAAAGTCATGACATTTGTATTAATAATATTAGAACAAAAATAGGTTCCATTTACATAAAGTACAAATATAATAAAAATCACCATATAAAAACATTTTAAAAAGTTGTTTAGAATTTGTAATAGGATTGAGTACATATATCAAAATCTTGCACTATGCAATTTTTTTCTTTGTAACTTCTATAAGCATTAAAATATATAACAAGATCCAAAAGATAGAGAGAAACCAAATACATGATAAAACTAATATAATGAGGAATTACGATAAAATTACTCATCTTGACATCTTTTAAAAATAATTTTATAACATTAGTCATCTAAACAAAAAAATTAAGTGTTAAATAAGAATTCTACCTATCTTATTTAGTTTAAGTAGGTCATAAAGATTAGACATTGAACAAAAACATTATTCATAGTTGAATTTGTTGCTATTAACAATTTTCTCAACCTTCATGGTAAAAAGTAACCTATGATGAACGTTGATCTTAAAACGTTTTTATAAAAGTAATCTAAATTATGTAAAATACACTAATTCTTTTAGCAATAAAAATGTCAAAGTGCCTTAAATTCTTTTGAACAAATAATTTTGCAATGTTTTCAACTACACCTTTAATTCCTTATTCAAACAATCTTGCAATATTCCAACCATTTTAATTTTTCCTTTTCCAATACAATTTTATTTTCTTCAATTTTGCTTACGATATTAACCAAATTTTCAATACTCTTCTTAAATTTTTCTTCAGAAATGTTTAGCACTTATGCTTTCTTATTACATCTACTTTTAAATGCTTATGTTCTATGTCTTAAATGCATTTTTTTTAAGAAATAAAAAACTTACTATTTTCTGGCTCTATGAATTTAGTTGGAACATGGTTTATCATTTTCATCAACATTTATAATATTTTCTTGCAGTTTAAATTTTAGTTTCCATTTTTCATTATGGCATGAAAGAAGCCCTACATTATTTGGATTTGTTCCAAGTGCATCATTAATTTATTTAAAGTATAGCAAAAGAACATTGTTGATCTCATGTATATGATTTAGCTTTTTATGCTTTGTAAAAAAAAATTTCAAATTGTATAATTTATCTTTGCATTAAGTCCATGACCTTTTATATTTACAAATTTTATTCACTTCCACTTATATAATTTTTTCCCAATTTTTTGGCAATATACTTCTAAGATTAACATTATTAATAAACACTTCAACGTATGCAAAAATAAGAGCATTGATCTTTGATTTATATTGTGTATTATCTTCTAGCACCATTTTGCTATCTTTTGGCATTATTTGTGTAGAATTTAAAATATCATTAGTGACAAAATATTGTTCGCCACATGATTGCATTTATGCACTTTTTTCACCTTAAGTATCTTATGTAACTATAATTTTAATCTCATTGCTTCTATTGTTTCAAACTATTTACCTCTCTAGTAGGGTGCGAATTCAAATACAGATAACTATAGTTTTCAAAGGAAAGGAGAAACCAAAGAATTATTGAACCAAAGGTTAAAAGTTTTCAATGCAGGTTACTAAAACAAACAAAGGTTTCTTATGTAACCATTTATAGGAAAACCAATGGTTTGTAATGGTTCCATAAATGTGGCTTTTATGGGAAAACCAATGATTTTTCCCAAGGATTTTTAATGGTTCCATAAAAGTGACTGCTATGAAAAAATTAACAATTTGTAACAGTTACCACAAGAGTGGTCTCATATTTGCCATTTAAATTGAAAGTTTGGTAACTAACATTTTTCTAGCTTGGAAATTGTTCCTAATGAGAGAACAAAGGTAGTGCAAGAAATCACGATAGTGTTACGATTTTGGTCCCTATCAAAAATGCTTAAAGTTTATATACACCATTGTTGTTGAGCATCAATTTGATAGAAGAATCAGAACACTCATCACAACAAATTCATGCAAAGGCATCAATGGTTGAAGGTCAGTTTTGATTTATTTCTACATCTTTGATTCCTTGTGCAGTTTGGTTATTGTGTTATCTGGCCAATGTTTTCTACATAATTTTTTTCCCAACATTTGGAATTAGAGTGAGGTTTGATCTTTGTCTTGATGCTTAACTGTATTTGTTTTGGCACTCTTATAATGATGTCAAACTGGGACAAATTTTTCATTTGTTAATGGTGTTAAACTGGGATGAATTTGAGTCAATTTGATTATTGAATAGAAAATGTTTATTGTGGAATTATGTATGGCACTTAATTTGAATTTGCTATATGTGACAAAAATTAATAAATGTTTTAAAATAGATACATGGCTTTTAGAGTGGTGCCTGACTTGGAGTTTGTAGTATTGTGGATAGTTGGGTATTTTTCTCCTTCACTTTTTTTTTCACTTTCAAAACATTATCAAAAAAGTTTATGGGATGGAGAATCCAAACAAGAGGGAATGGGCAATGAGGTGCTTCAGCCTCTATCCTTGGAAAATAGGTTGAGAAAGGTCTCCAAGCCACATGGTAGAAAGTGCCCCACCTGTAAGGGTGGACTTCGTGCTTTAGAAAATTAGTTGATAAGGCTAAGACATGTGTGGAGTATCCTCTCTATTCCCTACATAGGCTCTCTATGGCCAATCTTCCAAATATAGCTCTTGCATTATTGTCTATATTTTCTAATAGTATAACTTCATTGCATAACCTTTATATTGATGGCCACATTTATGTTCTGGTATGAAAATAAAGCTACCTATTATTAATATTTCTAAAATAACTTATGTTTATTGTCGTATTTTTTAAAGAAATGTTAGAATTAGGTAATTTGTTTTAGAAATAATTAATTTTATGCATATTTTTCTATCTATCTATAAAGTGACATATTGATATATGCATAGTTTCTCTACATAAACATTATGACTAGTCTATATAATTTTATATAATTAGAGAGTAGCCACAACATCTTTAATTTTACAAAATTATATATTAAGAGCTTTTGATCACATAAGGTAAATAAACATTAAATTGTGATTAATTATATGTAATATAATAGATTTTATCCCATAGGAATTTTTTTTATATTTAATATGATTAATTAGAATGATGTATTAAATTATTTTTCTTAATTTTCCCACAAGGATTAAGAAAAGAGATATAATTTAATAGTTTCATGATAAGGATATATAAATTTGTTTGAATAAAAATTTAGCTCACAGGCTATTTTATGTTATTTGATTCATATTTTTACATGATTTACATTGGTAAACATGTCATATAGTATTTTAACCTTAAATTTAGTGACATAAGCATGTTTTAATTTATACAGTTATACAATTTGTGAACTACTGTTATTTTAAATATGACATTCCTAAATTAAAGGGTGATAATTATAAGGTGTGGAAGGAGAAGATTATCCTTCATTTAGGCTAGATGGACATTGACTATGTTATCCATAAGAGAACCACTTATCGTTATGGGAACTAGCCAATTAGATGATGTTCGTTCTTATGAAAACTAGGAGCGATCTAATCACCTCTGTGTCATGTTCCTAAAGACCAAGATTATGGTTGGTATGTGTGGTTCATTGGAATAGGATGATAATGTGCAAGCTTTGATAAAAAGGCAATTGATGAACAATTTGAGTCATCAAACAAGGCTTTAGCTAGTACCTTAATAATGAAATTTTTATTCATGAAGCTCACCAAAATCTGTGGTGTGTGTGAACACATCATGCAAATGAGGGATATAGTGGCTTAGTTGAAAACACTTGAGGTTGAGATGTTAGAGTCTTTCCTTATGCACTACATCTTGAACATGCTCCCATAGCAGTATAGACCCTTTAATATTTCTTATAACATACATAGAGAAAAATGTTCAATTAATGAACTAATGATCATGTGTGTACAAGAAGAGGGTAGACTTGCTATGGATGTAGGAGAGAGTATGCATATGGCTACACAATGAAAGAATAAGGGGCAAGCCAAAAATAAATGGAAGGGCAAACTACCTACCAAAGTTGATATTAATAAGGAATCTAGATGCTTTTTCTGCAAGAAGAAAGGGCATATAAAAAAGGATTTTCCTAAATATCAGAAATGGTTTGAAAAGAAAGGTACTCAATTTTCACTTGTTTGTGTTGAATCTAATATGGTTGATGTTGGCCATAATACATGGTGAATTGACTTTAGTTCTACAATCCATGTTACTAATTCCTTGTAGGGGGTACAAAACCTAAGGAGACCAATGGGAAGTGAGTTGTGCATCTATTTAGGCAACAAGATGTGCTCACATATGGAGGTAGTCGGAACATGCAAATTAGTTTAAAGTAGTGATTTTGTTTTAGAATTGGAAAAGACATTTTATATTCCAAGTTTTTCAAAGAATTTAATTTTTGTTTCAAGGCTTATATCATTGAGATTTTCCTTTAATTTTTCAAACAGTGTATTCAATTTATATTATAGATCTAAACTTATTAGAAATGGTACATTAACGAATGGTCTTTTCAAAATTAGTTTACAAACTGAAACTTATTATACTTCTATGCATGTTCATGATAGTGTTGGTGTTAAGAGATGTGTTATGAATAAAGAATCCTCTATGGTATGGCATTGTAGATTAGGACATATCTCTATTGAGAGAATAATGAGATTAGTAAATGATGGAGTACTTAGTAGCCTAGATTTTATTGACTTTAACACTTGTGTGGATTGTGTAAAGGGAAAGCAAATCAATATGTCAAAGAAAGGTGCCAAGAGGAGTTTAGACATATTAGAGATCATACATATAGATATTTGTAGTCTAGATATGGACACATATGGTCAAAGGTATTTTATTACTTTTATTGATGACTACTCATGATATATGTATCTCTACTTGCTTCATAACAAGAATGAAGCTTTAGATGCCTTTAAGGTATTTAAGGTTGAAGTAGAGAAATAGTGCAGTAAGAAAATAAAGATAGTGAGGTCTAATAGAGGTGGTAAATACTATGGTAGATATACTAATGATAGACAAGCATCTAGTCCATTTGCTAAGTTTCTTCAAGAGCATGGGATTGTTACCTAGTATACTATGCCTAATTCTCCAAACTAAAAAACTGAACATTATTAGACATGGTGCAAAGTCTACTTAGTAGCTCCAAGTTTTTTAAGTTGTCATGGTTTGAAGCTCTTAAGACGACTGTGTATATATTAAACTGAGTTCCAACTAAGGCTATCTCAAAGATACCATTTGAATTATGGAAAGGTTGGAAACCAAGTTTGCAACATATACGCATTTGGGGATGCCTATCTGAAGTAAGAGTTTATAATCCATAAGAAAAGAAGCTAGACCCAAGGACCACAAGTGGGTATTTTGTTGGATATGCCAAATGATCTAAGGGATACAAATCTTAGTCCATCACATACTACTAGGTTTGTGAAATCAAAGAATGATAAATTTTTTGAGAATGACTTGATTAGTGGGAGCAATCGACCTTGTAACATTGTTTCAAAGAAAGATCATGTAGGTGTTCAACCCTCTACTTCAAGTGAAAGATTGATTATTATACACAACATGCCTAAAGCAAAAACATGTGATGAATAACAATTAATCATTGAAGTTCCACAAAATACTAATCANGAGCAAAAACACGTGATGAATAACAATTAATCATTGAAGTTCCACAAAATACTAATCAAGAATTAATAGATCCAGCTGAACAACAAATACCATAACCTATTGAACAACTTCTTGAACATCATGCTCCTCAGGAGAATGATGAACCAACATTAAGAAGATCTACTAGAGTGAGGTGATCAATGATTCCTAATGACTATGTAGTGTATCTACAAGAGTTGAACTATAACATATGAGACAAAAATGATCCCAAACCATTTTCACAAGTCATCAGTTGTAAGGAATATGACTTGTGGTATGATGCCATGAAAGATGAGATGAACTCTATGTCATCTAATGGACTCTGGGATCTTGTCAAGCTGCATGATGGTGTAAAAACTATTGGATACAACTGGGTCTTCAAGACAAAGATAGACTCATTAGACAACATTGAAAGATATAAGGCAATACTTGTTGCTAAAGGATTCACTCAGAGAAAAGGAATAGATTACACGGAGACCTTTTCTTTTGTATCTAAGAAGGACTCCCTTCGTGTGACTATGGCATTGGTTACCCATTTGGATTTTGAATTACACTAGATGGATGTGAAAACAACATTCCTCAATGGTGATCCAAAGGAAGAGGTTTATATGAAACAACTTGAAGAATTTTTTTCTAGTGGTGGTGAGCAATTGGTAAGTAAGCTTAGGAAATCCATATATGGATTGAAATAGGCCTCCTGTCAATGATATTTAAAATTCCATGATGTCATCACTTCATTTGGTTTTGAAGAGAGCATAATGGATCAATGTATATACTAAAAGGTCAATGGGAGAAAAATTTGTTTCCTTGTGTTATATGTAGATGATATCCTTCTTGCAACCAATGATAATGAATTTCTATACAAGGTGAAGCAATTTCTCTCTAAGAACTTCAACATAAGGATATTGGTGAGGCATCTTATGTCATTAACATTAAAGTCCATAGGGACAAATCTAGATGTATTTTGGGACTGTCATAGGAAACCAATATCAATATAGTTTTAGAGAGGTTTTGGATGAAAGATTGTTCACAGAGTATAGCATCCATTGTGAAGGGTGACAAGTTTAATTTGAACCAGTGTCCTAGGAATGATTTAGAGGAAAGACAAATGAGTAACATTCCATATGCTTCAGTTATTGGAAGCCTAATCTATGCTCAAGTCTGTACCAGACTTGACATTGCATTTGCTTTGGGAATGTTGGGTAGATATCTAAGTAATCTAGGCATTGACCATTGAAGGGTTGCAAATAAGGTGATGAGGTGCCTTCAAGCTACACAAGATTACATGCTTTTGTATAGATAAATTGACAATCTGGAGGTGATTGGCTACTCTGATTTAAACTTTGCTGGCTATGTTGATTCAAGAAAATCAACATCTTATTATGTTTTTATGCTAGCTAGAGGAGTTGTTTCCTAAATGAGTGGAAAGCAAACCTTGGTTGCTACTTCCACAATGGAGGCAAAGTTCGTTTCTTGTTTTGATGCTACTTCACATGATGTATGGTTGAAGTGTTTTATGTCAGGCCTTGGAATTATAGATTCTATATCTAGGCCATTAAGAATGTTTTGTTATAATTTTGCTACTGTCCTTATGGCTAAAAATAATAAGAGTGGCAATCAAAGTAAACACATTGACATAAAGTACTTAACCATAAGGAAACATGTTAAGGAAAAGAAAGTGATCATTAAGCATATAAGCATTAACTTGATAGCTAATCCTTTAACAAAAGAAATGCGAACAAAGTCATTTAAGAATCATATGGTTCAGATCAGACTTGATTCCATAATGTAACTTGTATGTACAACTTTACAATCTTAATGAAACTCTTATTCAGTTTTGATGTTTTCTCATATTCAGTTTGTGCATATAGTTATTAAAGAAAATTCACATATGCTATGACCTAGAATGAACATTAGGTTTATTCATAAAGATTAGTTACCATATAAGGAATTAAGTTTAAGAGATAATACATTGTAATACATGGAAGATGATACTTACATTCAGAGGAACTATCGCCATGATTCATGTATTCATTTCTTGAAATTTGGCTTTGATGGATATTAATTTAAATATGGAGACCAATTGAGAGAATGTAACTATTACAAAAAAACCAATGATTTGTAACAGTTCCATAAATGTGACCATTACTGAAAAATCAACAGTTTATAATGGTTCTATAAAAATGACCATTACGGGAAATCAACAGTTTGTAATGATTACCACAAGAGTCATTTCATATTTTCCATTTAAACCGAAAGTTTGGTAATTGCCATTTTTCTAGCTTAAAAAATGTTCTTGATGGTAGAATAAAGGCATTGGAAAAAATCATGGTAGTGTTATAGTTTTGGTTCCTATCACAAATGTTTAGAGTCTGCATACACCATTGTTGTTGAGCATCGATGTGATAAAAGAATTAGAACACTCACAACAAAAAGTTCACACAAAGGCATCAATGGTTGGAGGTTAGTTTTGATTTATTTTCGCATCTTTGATTTCTTATGCAATTTGGTTATTGTGCCATTTGGCCAATGTTTTTTGCACAATTTTTTTTCCAACACCTTATTCCCAAATGTATAAAGCATATAGATATAAAGTTTTTGCAAGACCTTTCTTTAATTTTCCCTTGATAAAAAATTCAAATGCATGTCATAACATTACAACCAATAAAACTTATATAAAATTTGCAAAATTTTTGCTCATATTTCTATTGTTCAAGAATCTACCAATGTCATAAAATTTCACTTTGAATTTTAGTGTGAAAAAAAATATTGCCAATGCAACTACCAATGTTCTTTCTACAAAGAACAAATGGAAGCAAATACAGTGAAATGCTCAATGAAATTAAAAGTTTTAAGTAGTAAGGTTTTTTGTGCAAAGACATAATGTTAATTGTTTTTTTTCGGAAAAGGTCGAGAGAATTTATATTCTAAAAAAAAGGAGCTATACAGCTGTATAGTGAAGGCCAGGGCCGCTGGCCTCACGCCAGGCAAGAAAAATCACTTGAAAATCCCTAAGGACTGCCCCGATCGTGGGCATCCCCACCGGTAGGCGGCCTACCCCGCCTTGGCCATTAATTAGCGTACATTCCCAAAAGACTCCCCCCTTGAGACGCCACCCCCATCCCCTATGGCTACCTTCCGAGGGAATTTTCTCTGGAATGTGGGTTCTCAATGACAAGGTGCGTGCTAGGACCTAGCCACCTTTGCCCGACCATTAGGCGGCATCAGTTTTCCACGATTATCTAGGCAATGCCCGTGAGATGGTCCTTGGGGACACCTTCAATCTAGAGCAGTGTTTGGTTTGGTGACTGCGTAGGGGAGGTCGGTTGTTGCCCCCCTGTGTTGCTTATGATATCATCTTTTATCACTGGCGGCTCCTCCTCCGGAGTCTATCGCTACTGGTCGCATTCTTGGGGAGTGTCAGGGGGGATGATCATGGCACTATTCCTGGTCGTCCCCACACTGGACACCTGTCACTTATGCTTGTACTGTTGCCTCAGCTTCAGATGATTCATTGGTTGTAGGGCTGTAATAGGTGGCTCGAGGTGGACGTGCGGATCCATAGTGATAGTGAGTTCATGCTAGAGTTTTTGGACCCTGCTAGATAGTACAGCTGTGGGAGGGAGGACCACCCCTTTGAAGATGTAGTCATTCCTGGCTCACCACAGGATCCAAAGCACCACTAGTGTCGATGAATTACCGAAGAATTCTGGGGAATGAAGACCTATCATTTGCCGTAATTTCTTAGTTACTTGGCACTCATGCACGAAGTGCTGTAGTGTTTCTGGGTGGTGATTGCACAGTGGGCAATGGGTACTGATGGCCAGGCCGTGTGTCTACAGTAAGGTCCAAACGGGGAGGGCATGGTGTAGAATCAGCCACCCAAACATTTTGATTTTCTCTGGCAGAATACCCTTCCACAGCCGCATCCAGCACGGATTAGTTGCGAACTGTTTCTGGAGGAGCTGTCAGGGATGTAGGGAGATCTCATCTTCGTGGCCTAGCGATCTTACATGTGCGCATAGTTATCTCCAGGCATGAGAGTCAGAGTTGGCCATCACCCAAGGGCTATATTTCTACTGCAGGATTTGCGCCCAGAGGGAGGGATCCTCATTCGTTGTATAAAGTCGCTGAAGAAGTTTTTGTCTTCCTAAGGCGACTTCAATCGTGAAGGGGAGTATGCCAAACCCCCCCCCCCCCCCCCCCCTCCCCCCGTGGTATGGGGCTAAGCGGTATTGGCCCATGCCACCAGGTGCATTTTCTTCCCCCCCTTGCCACCAGACCACACGAAGTCGCGGATAATTGTATTGATTTTTGTGGCGACTCCGATTTTTTTAGAGGTAGCAAACCTCGTCATGGCCCACAAAATAGTAGAGGCCAACACTATTTTCCCTTTGCGGGACAGGAAGCTATTCGTCTAGTGTGTCGTGTGCCTCTGGATTCTCATAATGAGAACCTGCTAGGTTTGCAGTCTATGTCAGTTGTGGATGGGGATGCCCAAATATTTGTCTTCCTCTCCCCCTAGCAGGATCCCCAGGATTTGAATGACCTTTGTGCGTACCGTAGGATGGGTGTGCGTGAAATATAATGCCGATTTCCCTAGGTTGGGGGCCAGTCCCAGTCCCTGTTGCAGGCGATTCAGCATCCTTATTAACGCCCTGGCCTACTGCACAACAGCCTTTGTAAAGATCATGGTGTCATTCGCATAATGGGCAGTGAGACATGGGACACCATGCATATTCAACCCCTAGGCCCCTTCTTTGGCACAGTATATTTGCAGAAGGTCCATCATCATCAAGAACAGGAGTGGGGAGAGGTGGTCGTCTTGACGGAGCTCGTGTCTAGTCCCATGAAAACCCCACAGTTGCCCGTCAATATCCAGTGAGTATCGCCCTCCTTGTTGGATTTGCATGCAGAGTGCCACAAAGGCCTCATCAAAGCCTTTCTCGTGTAGTACAGTCCTCAGGGCGGCCCAACTCATAGAATTGTACGCCTTGGTTATGTCGAGTTTGATGCACAGGCCTGGTAATTTAGCCACCCGAAGAGAGTGCTGAATTTCCTGCAGTAGCAGGACTTGGTCTTGAAGATGTCAGCCCTTCATAAAAGTAGCCTGATTCTTCCCCACAAGTCAAGGCATGAGGGGCTGCAGCCTGGCCACAAGCATGCGTGAAAATAATCGTAGGAGTGAGTTGTAGACGTCGATGGGGCGAAAGTGTCCTGGGGATGTGGGATTCTTTGTCTTTGGTAGAAGGACCACGCGGGAGCAGTTAATTTCTTTGTGAACTTGACGCCACACCAGCAAGCAGTTGAAAGCATCAAGTAGGTTCGCCCCGAGAACGTTCTTGAATTCACGGAAGAATTCAATGGGCCATCCATCTGGCCCCGGGGCCTTATCTACCGACATATCCTGTTGCGCGATTTGAAGCTCTTGGTGCGAGAAAGGTTGCAGGAGTCACGAGTTATCCTCTCGGTTTAAAATTTTCTATACTGGCACAGAAATCGGGTCCGTCTACTGCCATTGCCAGACCCGCTGCCAGCATTGCAGAAGTCTGTCTACCCCAGAGGGCGCGTGTGGTTGCTCTTCCTGCATGAGACACTCCAGTGTTTGTTGGCAAGTTCCGCGATGTGCCTTCGCCGCTGCAAAAAAGAATTTTGTGTGTCGATCCCCTGCCCTCAGCCATTGCTCACGAGCCCATTGACGCCAATATTCTTCCTCTTCACGATGCAGCAGTTGTAGCTCGGCCTAGAGGGCGAGTTCCTCACAGGTGTGTTCTACCCCTTACTCCTATTGTTTCTGGGTTTCCAGCAGCTTGGCCTGGATCTGCATTCGATAACCTTTGAAACTATATTTTTCTGCTGTTCCAATGTTAATAATTTGACTTTTGAGGGTCTTTAACCCATTTTTCAGAAATTCACGGGAGTCCGTCGAGGACGTATAACCTTGCCAGATGTCCTGAACCAGCTCACCCAGCCACTGCTTACGTAGCCAGGTGCGTTCAAACCAGAAGGGGTGGGGTCTCTGAAACACGTCGCGGTCCAGCTGGCAGAGGATGGGCCGGTAATCTGAGGCCATCCGAGCACCTCTGTGGACATGGATTTTCCATTCTATCAGCATCGCCTTACTGGCCCACACTCGGTCAATCTGGGATTGAACCCACACGCTGTGCCTCGTCGGAGGTTGCTCCAGGTGTACTTGCACCCTGCGATTTCCATGTTGATGAGTTCGTTACGTTGTAACAGCGCGAGAAATTCGGGTGCCCCTGCGGGCTCCACCATAGTGTCTTCGGTCTTCTCCCAGTTGTAGAGCCTTTGGTTGAAGTCTCCGATCAGTAACCAACCGGCATTGTTGGGGACAAGCCTAGTGACCCGGGAGAGCTCTTGAAGGCAGTCTTGTCATCCCTGGGTGCCGTAAACATTGGTGACCCATACGTCCAGCCCCGGTAGGTGCACCGTGATGCACTAGTCAGAAGTGTCCAAGATGTACGAGTCCACCTTGGTGAGGACCGCGAGGCCTCCTGCACGTCCCTTGCTGGGTGCCTGATGGCTGTACCACCCTAGCCATTGAAGCACAGGAGCTTTCGTCTGCTAAAGTTTCATTTCTTGTAAACACACGATATCGCATCTCTCGTCTTGCACCATACATTGCAGGGTATGCCTTTTGTATGGGGTACCCTAGCCCCTGCAGTTCCATGAGAGGACCTTCATGGAGACATGTGTCGGTGGTAAACCTCTTGGAGTGTGGGCTGCACTCCTAGGTCAACGAACAACTGTGTAACCTTCTGTCGACGTATGTTATTATCCGGTTGCCCAATCTTGGCCACTGGAAGGGATACCGCCATCCCCTGTTCGTGTAGCCTGCTCTTTCTCTCGGGAGGGGAACTGGGCCTCGTCGAACCGCGACTGGTGTTAATCCAGTTGGTGACTGGTGGCAGAGACAAATCTCCCCGGGATTCGGTCCTTGTCCGAGTGTTCATCTTTTGGATGTCCTTGGGGGCCAGAGCCTCCGCCCATACCAACGCCTAGTAATTGGGCTTACTCGTCCCACTTGGCGTGGCTTCCCCTCCCTTCTCCGCCAGCCCTTCCCTGCGTGTGTCCTCCTTTTCCTTTCCCTACGGCCCTCCATGACCAGGGAGTGGCCAATCGGTAGCATCGACCTGACTATGAGTCCCATCTGCCTTGGGGGGCCTTTCCCGACGAAGGGGATCCTCCCCCGTATGCTGAGTCTTCCCCTTGGGAGCCTGTGGTTTCCTGTTGGTGACCCTGCCTTTTTTTCCAATAAGCTACCACCCGTCCACTGGTGCATGGGCCGGGTTGCCTCCCCTCTGGGAGTCCCTTGTCGGGGGCGGTGCCATTGGCAGGTTTTCAAACTGAACTTGAACCCTCTCTTCACCTAGATCTGTGTCCAGTATCAACTCCTCAATCGGCTCCATCGGTAGCAGAGGTCGCCACACGTAAAACCACGCGAAGCTCAGGTGTTCCATAGCCGCGGTGAAATGATCGAACTTGATGAACTCGCCAAATAGGTTTGTAAGCGAGTGTAGGAACTCTGTCGACCAGTATTCGGGGGGGAGGCCATGCAGCTGCACCCAAATCGGTGCCCGTTCAAACAGAGTCGGGTCCTGGTGAGTCCTCGGGCACCAGGGCTGCAGAGCTAGCCCTCATGCCCCATAGAACCAAGGTCCCCCCACCAGAATTTGTTCCTGTTCCTCCAGGGATGTGAAACCAAACAGAAGGCGATCGTCTGCTAGGCATTTAACCGACACCATGTCTAACCCCCACGCTGCCCGTGCCAAACGCTAGACCAGATCAATCCGTGGTCGTGCCCCTTCAGACACAAATTTGCCTATCAGGTTGCGCTTCAAGTGTTCTAGTGTGTTCGTGTCAAGGTGTCTGACCTTGATTCGCAGTGTGGAACCTTCTCTGGAGTATTCACCAAAATCTCTGGCCGTGTCTGCTGATCTTGCCATCACGCCGTGGGCGGTCAAGCCCTGGGCCGCCATGCCTTGGGCCGTCATGCTCGCCTCCACTCCTTTGGCTGTCACGCTCATCTCCGCTCCTTGGGCCGTCGTCGCTCCTTGAACACTCGTCTCCACTCCTTGGGCCATATTCCTCCATAATGTTAATTGTTACTATTTTCATTAATCTTCGTTTCACTAACATTTGTTAATTTTTGTTTCTTTTTTATGTTATGACTAGCCCTTTTTAACATCATTATAATGTAATTTGTTTTTGATGTCTTCATTGATGCTATCTTTATTTTTCAAAAAAATGTAATATCTATCAAGTACATTTGTTAAAACTAAGTTTTAGAATGTAATAAAGCTACATTTCATTTCATAAAGCACCTTATGTTACTTATATGCGAAGGGTTTGAAACTATTGGTTAATGACACAGCCTTGTGCGGGACCTACAGATTAATGACTATTTAAATTCGTATAAACTGTTTTTGGAATTCAGAAAGCTCGAGTGTCTCCCTGGCCTGTTGGATTCGAACAACTTTTGAAAAGTCTTTGACAAGTCATTTCAATGGAACGCAACCTTTAAATAATGCAATAATGCATACACTTGAGGTCAGGCGTCATTTGGATTTAGCGGACGGCCAAGGGCCCGCGATTTTCGTTGGAAACTGAAGTCGTTCGCCCCATAGACGTCTCAACAATCAAAACACCAACAGTCCAGTCAATTACGCGTGGAACAGACTTCCATCCCATCCATATCTACATCTACGGAGCAATTCTATTACGCGTGGAAGACATGGATCAAGTAACGTAGTTTATCAAACTCTGAGCAGTTGGTCTTTGTCTACGCTGAGCCATTTCATCTGGGAACGCCATGGCGAATCCCTGTAATGAGGGCTGCTGCATAATCATTCTTTCTGTGTTCGTAATCCTTTTTTTGTGCTGCCGCTGGGCTTGTTGCAGCATCATCATCCCGCTACAGTGCGATCAAAACAATTACACAGAGGGCACAGCAGTAGCTAAAAACATCAAGACTGTGCTGGATAATCTGGTGAAGGCATCAAAGCAACCTGCAGCATTCAACATCTCTGTTGTTGTTGGCCAAGGAAACAATAACACTGTTTACGGTCTCCTGCAATGCAGAGGAGACCACACTGCAAATATGTGATTCGACTGTTCACAGGCTGCCAAACAGGTGATTCAAACCAATTGCAGTCGCAGTTTGAGAGCAACCATTTGGTATCCATATTACTTTATACGCTATGAGATCTTTAATTTCACGGGCAAGCGCCAACAGGGCAGCAATATTGGGTCTTATTACAATTTGGCCAATGCTTCAGATCCTGAGAGCTTCGATAATACCAAGGAGAAGCTGCTCAAGGAGCTGGTTGCAAAGGCCAGCTCAGATCCGTGGACCAGATATGCCACGGATTCAGCCGTACACGGTTCTGTCACGATTTACGGTCTGGTGCAGTGCTGGCGAGATATTTCCACAGATGATTGTCACTTGTGCTTAGACTACAACCTTCAATGGTTGTTGAGCTTTACAGAAGGCAAGATAGGAGGCCTATCTATTGACAAAAATTGCATTGTTGAATATGAAGTCAGTTTGTTCACGACGTTTTTGAGAAATAAATCTCTTGCATAAATAATGCTCAAAAACACCACAAACAAACAAAGAAAGAGCAAACTTGACTAAGAGGGTAAAACTAAATTGGGTAAGTGGTAGAGAAACAGAAGAGAGGAGGGATAAGTGATTTCGTTTTTAGTTATCTTGTTACCTCTTCCAGTAGTCGGGCTTGGTCAACATCATTTTTTTTTAAATCACAGCCAATTTATAGATACATATATATATCTAAGCTAGTGGAGAAATTTCGTGGGCTATGAGTAGAATTTAATTATTTTATTTATTTTTTAAGTTATCATTACTATTTGCATTCCAAATAATATATACTAGTAAATATAAATTGGTTAAAATAAAAGCTTATATATTTTGTATATGTTGATGAATGAATACATTGCACAATTATTGCAACAAACATTATAGAGCCGTATAATCTGATTGAGCAAAAGGAAAAATACAATGATAAGTGTGAACTCAATATGTCTAATTTTCCCACTAAGCAAAATGAACTTCTTATGCAATTCTACTCTGGAGATGTTTAGCATTTAAAATCTTTCTGTGTCTTTGCACATGAAAAGGAGGATAAATCTTTAAAGAATCAATGGTCTTGACTCTAAATAATACAACAAACATTAGACCCGTAAGTTCTCTTGTGTAGCGGTTTCGCAAGCTATGAGTAGAATTTAATTATTTTATTTATTTTTTAAGTTATCATCACTATTTGCATTTCAAATAATATATATCAGTAAAAATAAATTAGCTAAAATAAAAGTTTATATATTTCATATATGTTGATGAAGGAATACATTGCACAATTACTACAACAAACATTACAGAGCTGTATAATAGGATTGAGCAAAAGGCAAAATACAATGATAAGTGTGAACTCAATGTGCTTAATTCTCCAACTGAGCAAAATGAACTTCTTGTGCAATTCTACTTTGGAGATGTTTAGCATCTGAAATCTTTATGTATCTTTGCACATGAAAAGGAGGATAAATCTTTAAAGAATCAATGGTCTTGACTCCAGATAATGCAACAAACGTATCTGTCATCACCTTAACCGTTGCCATGATCGTAATCGTCACTGTAACCATAATCGTCACCATTTATAATAATAATAAATATTTATTATTATAGTAATCGTAACCATCACCATTTATAATAATAATAAATATTCAATATTACCCACTATTTATAATAATAAATATTCATTATTACTGTAATCATAACCATCACCATTTATAATAATAAATATTCATTATTACCCATGTTGGGCCCTACACGTGAGGGAATACGAAGAGATGAATGGGGAGCCCAAAGGTCAGGGGGCATCGATTGAATAGAGATTCAACTCCCTTGCATGTGGTGTGTGCATGTGAAAAAATACAAAGAGATGAATGGGAAGCTCAGGGGTTAGGGGACATTAATCGAGTAAAGATTTAACTCCCCTGCACTGATTTTTTAGCTCCCATGTATGTGGCGCATGCGCGTGAGGGAATTCGAAGAGATCAAACTAAATTAGCACTACAACATATATTTGTAATGCATATTCGTTCCTAGAGATATAAAAAATCTCATTACAAATGCATAAATAATGTTATTATTATATCACGGGCTTTTTTATATTGACATTATTGTTACAATGGATAAGATATGAATGATGTTAACACCTCATTCATAATTATTATATTATAATTATTGTGGAATCCAATAAATGTTATGTGATTATTATAATTAGAGCAATAATCCATAATTATAATTTGAGATATTATGGATTATAAAATTCATTCGAATAGCAAACACTTCATATAAATAAAGCCAAGATATGATGAAATATCACTCATAATCCATAATGTTAAAGATATTATTTATTCATTCATAATGCTAACCCATAATGATTATATCTCGGTTAGCATTATCCATAAGATATATATAATGAAATGATTATAAATAACCAACTTTATTTATGATGAAGTGTTTATAATCATTATATATAATTATTTATGGTTATGATTATAAATATATCATTATATATAACCGAGATTATAAATAATTGAGATAAATATAATAATTGGCTCCCTTGTAGTGACTCTTTGGCTAAGGGAGATTTATAAATAATTGGTTATTTATGATTATGGCAAGACATGTGCGTTTGTGGAGAGCTCGTTGCTGTTTTTCTTGGCATTAGCTAGGATCATCATAACATGATCTTGTTGGAGATCTTCCTAGGGCCTAGGCTGCCAAAGGTGCAGAAGTTCTTGTTTTAAAAATTTACGAGGTTAACAACCATATCATATATTAGATTCCATCAATCAAAAAATATGTATATAAAAAAAAAGGCCTCACTACATGTGAGAAGGTAAGAAAAAATTATCAAATTTGAACTCTTTAAGTCCTCTCAATAAGCAAGAAAAATTGTTAAAATTATGACCAAAGTTAGGCCAATATCTCAAATTGGCTAATAATTTTCATGTGCTAGCAAAAATGGTAATGCTTTTGCATTTTATTAAAATGCATATTGCAAACGAAAAAGTAGTCAATCGTAACAACTAAACGTATCTACTCCATGGTAACTGTTAAATTTCAAAGCACAACCATAGAAATGATAAAACCTACACAAAATATACAAAGAGATAAAGAGAACATGAACTTACAAATGTTCTTTTACATTGAAAAAGGGTGTAGCAAAAGAAGATTATTCAAGATAATAGCAAAAAAATAAAATTTTAGAATTCCTTGCCACTCCAAAAAGCATTGAAAAAAGAATAGAACCAAACTTTGGAATTTTTTTGCATTGGGAATGTAAATGTATAGGAAAGCATGCTAGGTACTAATGATAGAAGAGCTTAGCTTGAAGTGAAACTATGAAAATTGCACAAAATCATCAAAATGTAATGTTCAACATGTTATAATTTACTATAAAAAATTAACGAAAACACACATAAAAAGATTGGCAAAGAGTTTGTTTTTATAAAGAGATTCCAATAACCAAAGGCTATTGTTGACACAGAAACTTTAGAAGACCTTTCCCTTCAGGCTGCAACTTCAACTGTAGCCATTATTGTGCTTCCTCAAATGTCTCTAGCTCTACCCCTCATTTTGCCCATGTCTGCAAAATTTTATGCTTAAAACATATATTCAGATAAAGCTACTTAAGAAACATATTGGCCTAATTCATATATAAATTTTATCAAAGAAAAAAAAAAGAAACCTAGATGAAGATATCTTTTAGCTATTATAACAAAAATTGTATTATGATTCACACCTCCTCTAAGTCTGGGGTCCAAGCTACCACAGGTGTAGAAGTTTGCATTTACGTCGCCATCGAGGCTGGTGTTTCCAGCATAGATGAGTGTGAGATTTGGATCTTCTAGTAGTAGTTCCCTAAAGTATAGTGAGGTTATGGCATACTTGTTGCCATCGACAAGCACTGTGATGGCCAGGAAGTCATGGTCAAGGGTGCTAGCAATGATGGTCATGATCTAGGGCACGAGATTTGAGGTAATGTTAGCGTTGTGTTTGGAGTTTTCGGTTAAGTAAGCAACAAAGACATGGTAGTGGACTGCAACGGTGAAGGTGCTGATGGCAATGTTGTTGGTGTAGTACTGCTACGGGTTGTTACCAAGTGAGAGCGAAAGCATGTCAATGTCGTCGAACAGAGTGGCATCCATGGTCATAAGGATGTCAGAGTTAAAGCAGCCATAGTCAAACCTTATAGATGGTGATCCATGCAAGCCAGGCCATGTTGCAGGTAGTGTCGTTGGCATAGCTGAGCGTGGTAATTTCAACCACGGTGTTATCAACGATTGTTGATGATGTGTGCATGTCATGGTCCTCGATGTTGAGCGAGGATGTATAGCAAAGGCTGATTGGCCTACTACCTTATTGCTGCCTTGGTTAAAGAAGCACGTGTCAATGAGCTTGTTATTATAGTTGAAGCATGGGCCACCATCGTAAGTGCCTTTCTAGCACTCCAACGGAGCTTCAAAGCTAGCATCATCGAAGCTAGTTCCGTTGGGCTAGGCAACCTACAGTAGCAGTTGCAAACAGAGATAGAGATAGAATGAAAATGGAGTTGTCATTTCCATTTCCATTCCCATTCTACATTTGGTTACGTTTGGCCTTTTTATGTGTGTAGTGGGAATATGAAAAGCTATGGCTCTTTGGTTCACATTCTGTGCAACAGGAATACGAAAAGGTGTGGCTCTTCAATTCATGTTTTTCCCCATTTCATAGGATCTTATGTGGCACATGATGTGGACGGTGGCAAATTCACTCCCTGGTGCCCCCCTATCCTATGAGATGAGTTGGCCTCTTGGCCAAAAATATTGAACTTAAATTGCATAAATTTACTAAAGGATCATTACCCAAAGCTTTAGTGCTCATCTCATGAAGCAAGATCCTAGGATGAGCAAAAGCCTGACCTTACCATGTTTTCCAACTTGAGAAATAAGCACCTTATTATCACTCCAAATGATGGTCACTAAATTACATAGATTTACTATTTTAACTAAATATCAAATAAGTATATGTATAGATATATCCAAAATCTCACTATTTGCTTCTACCATTTGCACAGATGTAAAGAAATTTTGTTTAATATTAGGGGACTAAATTTATTTTGAGATTTTCATTGTATCCCTATGTTCTATTACTTGTCCATCATTTTCCTTTTTTTAAAATCTTCTCTACTTCCACTTATAAAATAATTTTACTTTTCTCTACCATAGAATCTTAGCATTTTTCTAAAAATTGGTTTTATAAAGTAATGACATACTCCAAGCCTAATTATGGAGTAGACTTATCAAATCTAAGGTTGATTTTGGTTTACTCAATACCATCTGAAATTTATATGGAGAAATAGTTTTTGAATTAAAAGATGAAAAAACTACATGATTGTCCCTTTTCACTAATTTTTTTTAAAACATTTTTATTGATGAAATAGAAGAGTAAATTAAAGAGCTACCTATGAATCATCTCATTAAAATGGATTAGTCATAGCACAACTTAACCTTTACATATAATGTATCACTAATTAAAATTTCAAAGATAAGGTTAAAAGTAATGTTCCATCAATTAGAAACATTTTGTGAATATTGAGAAAATAAAAATACTAATTTGTGGATCTAATAAAAGAGTTTAGACTTTCTAGATAAACTAGATTAAGTATATATTTATATTTTAACCAAGAGTATCTTTTCCCTTTACAAAAAATCAAATTTTATGATCAAATCTTCCCATGACCAAACGCATTCCCTCATATCTTCTCTTATATTATGACCAATTTATATCATTCATTGTAACCCAAAAAAAATCTTCTTTATCATTATGATCAAAAACAATATTTACCATTATGGGGCTATCACCATTTGACCAAAAAAGAATTATTTATTGTGATAAAAAAGAGGCCCTTGTTTAATTAGCTAGTACTTCACCTCTTGTCTCAAAAAAATTTAAGATTGTGAAAAAATATAGATATTTAGGAGTAGAATATTCTCAAGTTCTTTTATACAATGAAAAGCATATATAACAATCATAATAGTTAGACTTAGTTTGAAAATAATATCTTTTTCAAATCATTGTACAAGCTACAATGCTTTATGGATATGTAACATGGGGCTTAAGTCATGATTAGAATCATAGAAGAAAATTGAAAAACTTTAAAAATATTTTTGTTGCATGAATTCAAGTTAAAAACACAATTTCTATATATAATACTTTTATTAGAAGGTCATCTATTGCCCTTGGAAGTTGCACAAATGTATTAGTTTTAAACATTCTACTTGAATAATAAACATAGTAATATGATCTTAGAAAAAATTATTTGAAAATGTCAACAATAGGAGTGGTGCCATGAAAAATGATTATGACTACAAAAATAGTGTATTGAAAATACTAATATAATAATAAATTCAAAACAAGCTTGGAAGCTTGTTACTAATAAAGTTTTAGAGAGATGTCAAAATGAGACATAAATACAAAAAAAATCTTTAGTTTTACTAACAAAACATTAGAGGTGGCAAATGTGATGCAGCAAAATATCTATATGCAACAATTCCAATATCCACAAGGACACTAATTAGGAGATTACGAATAGAATCATACTACCTTTGAGTTGAAATTGGAAGATGAAACAATGAGTAGCATAAATGTAGAATATGTTGATTGTGTTTACTACAAGTAGTAAAAAATGAAAAAAATGTATTATTAGAATATTACAGAACAAATTTCTTCAAAAGAAAGTGAAAAATCTCTAGTCAATCTTTATATGAACTATCCAAGCTTCCAATGTTGGTTTTAGAGAATTATATAGAAAAAATGTTCAAGTTACATGACAATTGGACATATATGTTGTACTTAACATTTATTGATACTAATGTATTTTTCACAATTTAATTTGTTTGAAAGATCTTTTGAATCTATACAAATGTAATAAGATTTTAGTTTTAGTTTTAGTTTCATAATTACATTGCTTATAGTATTTTCATCTTCATCAATAAACATTATTGAAGAGAAAAAAAATAGTCAAAACAGTAAATAGTTTAGTTCGTTGTTGGTTTCGACTCTCATGGCCCTTCCATGCTATTAGGTTGTAGATATTTAGATGCCTCCTTTTTTGTTTTTTGTTTCCATCATTTTGGATGTGTTGTGTTTCCTAATGTAGCCTACATCTAAATTAACTCCATTTTAAAAATAAATTTACATTAATCATTAGGTAATATCTTGAAAACCTACTTAATATGCATTGTAAACATTTTTAAAAGATAATTCAAAATACTAACATTTAAAAAACAATATAGAAACATCTGTAAGGACATATTTCAAACATTTATTTTAACAATAATATCACAAAACATCATAATCCATAATAAGAACATGTATTTTGCTAGAAACATTATTAGTTATCTACATTAACATCATTAAATTTATATAATCACAAGATTTACAATCACGTGTAACTTATTCTATGTAACCCTAACAACAACTATATCCAAAGCTCCAAGGAGATATGTCAAAACAAAACTTTCTAGTCATAATTGCTTATCTCAATTGATAGAATCTTATTTATCTATCTACAATAATGTACAATATATGATTCACAAGCTCATTGTTGCATTCCAATAATGCAAAATTTTTGCTTTGTAATTAATATAAGTAAAATTTGCATTTTCATCATTATTGTTGAAAAAGATATATTCATACATGTTGCAATTTTTTTTAAAAAAATATATCTTTGTTTTAGAGTGCAAGTTAATGTAGAGAAAACTAAAATGATACTAAAGGACATGAGAAACATGATGTAATTTTAAATTTGATAATCTAAATGTAGAAGTTGTTGATCCTTTTAGATACTTAGATTAGAAATTGTGGACTCTTTTAGATACTTAGTTCTTCAATATGTGAATTATTGTAGATGGAATACATACATTAAGGATAAAATATAGCAAGAGGAATACAATTTAAACTAAATGTAAGGCATTAGAAGTTTGAAATTAGAAAGCAAGAAAACAAATCTTTCATATAGTCATTTATCGTATTGTGTTATATGGATACAGAATTTAGGGATAATGTCTTAGTACTAAAAAATGAAAGGCCATTGAAAGACTACAAAAGATAATTTTACTTGATAAAAGGCGAAGGTAAAATTATCATATTTGATGCTTTTGTTAAAGTGTAATCTACTTTTTCTAGAAGAAGTTATTTGTCAATTTTTTACATCTACTTAAAAATTGGAAAAAATAGAAAATTAAAATTTCTAAAGTAGTTCTTTAAGATACAAAAGAGTTATTTTCAAGGGATACAATGGTTAAAGACAAGGATATTTCATTAAAGATATATAAGATAGTCCAAAGCACACTCATAAGTTGGTTAGGTGCTGGTTTCTAACAAAATTATGGTCAAATATAGGTAGGCCAGAAAAATTTAATTAGAATGCATAACATGTAACCAATTAAATACTCATGATGATATGTTAAATTTTTGTTAGCAAGCTTCATTCAAATTCACATCTTAGGATAGAAAATGAAAGATAGATGTAACTTCCTAGAGAATAATGCACATACAGCCTTTGTTAGTTAGGAGATCTTGAAGATGAGTGTCATGTTTTCCTTAGTTGCCCTTAGATCGATCACTTGAGTGAAAAGTATAATACTGTAGCAAAAAAGCCTAAAATATTTTATTGTTAATTATATTTAACTTTCATAAAGGTGATGTGTGTCCAATGGATCCTTTGAGCTTGTAAAGGTAAAGCCCTCACTCAATTTCAATTTTAATTTCATAAAAGTCATATCCAAGTTTTGCAATAATGCTTAGGCTTTTAAGTTTGATAGATGTCCAATCCAACTTTTAAATAAGACTTTGACGTATATTGGGATGTCCAATTCAAAATTTAACTTTTAAATAATGCATAGACTCGACTGGATGTACCTTGGGCTCTCGAATTCAACTTTTAAATAATGCATAGAATTGACTTGACCAGGATCTCGAGTCCGACTTTTAAGTAATGCAGAGCCTTGACTTGACCTGTCGTTCGGGATTTAAAGAAAATCCATTGGCGCAACGTGAGGTTGGAAATTTGGAATAGTTGTAATCCATCAATCCACGGATTTGGTACACATATTTGAGGAATTTGTTGTCTAAACCATTTCCTTGGAAAACCACATGGAGAATCCCTGTAGATGTAAAGGCCTTGGTTGCATACTTTATGTTCTTGTAATCCTAATCCTATTATTATGCTTCCGCTGGACTACTTATATCCCGCCGCAATGTGACCAAAACAGTTACAAGGAGGGCACAGCAGTGGGCTAAAAATATAAAGACTGCTGGATAATCTGGTGATGGCATTGATGCAACCTGCAGCATTCAATACCTCTGTTGTTGGCCAAGGAAACAATATTATGGTTTATGGCCTCTTGCAATGCAGAGGAGACCAAACAGCGGATTGAAACTGATGACGAAGTTTAAACATAATCATAGGTGTTGCTAAGACACTGCTATACTTGCACGAAGACTCTAATATCAAAATCATTGACTGAGATATCAAAGCAGCCAACATTTTAGTCAGCCAAAAGTTCAATCCAACCTAAGAATACAGATTTTGGTTTAGCAAAGTTATTCTCTGACACTCGATTTCCGATTCTGACCGGAGTTGCCGGTACTAAAATAATGATTCAACAAAAAAAATAAAGAATTCAGGCTACCATCAGCTAAAATAAAATTTTTAGCATGAGAATCTTGAAAATCTTTTACCTCAAAACTAAACGACGCTCACGGCTTTTTTACTCCCGGTGGATACATGGCAGCTGAATATGCAATGCAAAGGCAGATATCCGTTAAGGAAGATATCCATAGTTTTGGTATTCTTCTATGAAATACTAAGTGGAAAAGGAACAATGACTTTCACTCATTCAATGGGCGACTCTCTAGATGAGGAGGGGCATGACCTCCTCCAATTACAGCAACTATCACAAGAAGAACAATATTGGAGAGAAAGATCACATACAAAATGGCTAAGGGACAATGATTGAAATCCAACATTCTTTTTTGTGATGACAAAGCCTAACAAGGAGGCTAAACGGATAAATGTTGTTTCCTAAGGGGAAACCTAGTTTACAATACACATAATATTGCCCAAGTAATGTAGTAGTAATGGTCTAGAATCTAGTATGGGGGAGATCCCTTTCCTATCTCCATTCCAATCTAGCGGATTATTTAGAATTAGGACAACAAAAGACTAATTGCTTTTATTACTAAGCAAGAACTCTCAAAACTCACGAGATCCTTGAAAACTACTTGGGCCTCACGATTGGATGGATGGTCAATTAAGTTCTTTAAAGAATTTTTTGACCTCTTAGGGATAACATCATTGATGCTTTCAACCTTATACTCCAATGGGAATAGGTCAAACATGAGATTAACTACTTAAGAATTATGCTCATACTAAAAATCTAAAACCCTACAAAGCCGAGACACTTTAGATTTATAAGAGCA
Source organism: Gnetum montanum (assembly GCA_015680685.1). Taxonomy (NCBI): domain Eukaryota; kingdom Viridiplantae; phylum Streptophyta; class Gnetopsida; order Gnetales; family Gnetaceae; genus Gnetum; species Gnetum montanum. The sequence goes on from MNCI01025427.1 coordinate 83,844, forward strand.
TGCAATACACTCAAACTATTCACAAAGATCTTGGTAATGTGGATCCACCCGCTAATGCCATCCCTCATGGACATCCAGCAAGATAGATCTGTTAAGGAAATGTTTATCTAGGACTGGATGCCGATGTTACATGAGGTTATACATTTAGTTTAGAAAGTCAAATTTCAAGGTATATGTATTAAATTAGATATTGCTAAGGCATATGATACCATGTATTAGGGCTCCCTCAAAGACATCATGCTTTGAAAAGGATTCACCCAAGGTTTGTTAATTTGTATATAAACCTCTAATCCACTAGAGCCTATTCCCTTAATATCAATGAATGTTTATGAGCAAATTTCTCCCCACATTGGGGACTACACCAAGGTAATCCCCACCCACCCTACATGTTCATTATCACCATGGAAACAATGAATTCATACTACAAGTTAGAAGGGGTTAGAGAACTGAACACTAAGGGAATCACATGTATTCCTGAACTCTATACATATGACATGATATTGGTCACTAGGGCAGCTGTATCATATGTGCAAGCCATGACAAGGGCCCTCACAAGAATGTCCTAGAAAATTTGTCTTACTATTGATTAGGACAAGTCAATTGATCATTTCTTCTGTAGAGAAAAAAATGTTAAAGAAATATGTTACATCCTGGAAATCCTATTAAGATATCCTCCAGACTCCTACTTAGGAGTGCCCATATTTGCATGGAATAGGAATATCACCTAGAACCATCTAATTCAAAAGGTCCAAGCTAGTGTACAACATTGGACTTCCTACTTCCAAACAAGGAAAGGGTAGATGCTACTAGCCTCATTGGTCCTTTCTATCATGACCAAGTTTATTGCTTCAATGGCTACATCTCCAAAAGGGGTTATCACCAAACTAGACCAAATCATCTGAAACTTAATCTAGTTAGGAGGAAAGGAAGGCAATTTGATGTAACTTATATGTTGGGAAAAGATGGCATGGTTGAAGAACTTAGGGGGTTATGGTGATGGGTTTTGAGGATATCAACCTAGTGTGTTTTCAAGGTCTTATTAACTGATTCATATAGGAGGATAGAGGATAGACACACTAGGCGATTATCTTGAAAGGAAATATCAACCATGGAATAGGGACATGTGGGACTCTCACTTATGAAAAACATTTTGCATGTATGCATGGACGGGGCTCTTAGGGATGCCACTATGGAAAACAATGAAACACAAATACCCCATTGCTCAAGGTTGAAAAAATATTTAAAGGGGATGCCCATTAAAAAATATCAAGCGCTTCTTGTGGCTCATACTCTAATGTGTCCTACTAGTTCAAGCCTTACTCTAGGAAGATGGTCTTCTAATAAATAACACATGTCCCCTTTATGACTTTTTATAACATTTCACCCACTTGTGCCTCTTTACCAAAGTAATCTAGAGAGCATCGAGCATCATGCTTCCACGATGACTTCACAGTGACTTTGCGATAAGTGCAACACTTTAGGCCCTCTAGTAGGCATGCAACGAACTAATCTTTTAGGCCTCATTGCTCAAGGCATCACCACAAATTGTTTTGAATACTAGCCAATGTTGGAAGGAAGCTATAGTGGCATTGGAGGTGATCCCTAAATTTGAATTGGACTACGAGGGTTTCAAGAGCAATTAACTACTATGGGACATGGTGGTATGGATTAGGTGGGATGACCTTCTTTCCATCCACTTTGATGATCTTGACCTCTTCTACGCTCCATTTTATAGGTGACGAAGAGGTGATTTTACCACATTTCATGGTGTCCATATGCATCTCATGGAAATAGCTATCATGGAGTATTCAAGCCTACATGTGGCAAGTGAGATTATGTTGCCTTGTGTTGCCTACAGGGCAAGGGCTATAGGATGTAGAAAGTTTTTTCAATGGATTATTCTCAAAAATAAAGAGTGGCTAGATACCCAAGTTATCCCTCCTATAGTTATGGACAGAGATGGTGAAGCTGTTAGAACAATTTTTTGTCTGATCCAGCAACATCTGAAAAATATAGTGTTTGCATTTTGCCTTTCTTATGTGCATGTAACTAAGGTAGCTAACTAACTTACCTAGATTCTTCCTATCCTTTCTTAATTGAGGGAGAAAGGATCACCACTCAAGTCTCATTCTCACTCTTTGGTGGGCTACGTAACTCCAACAACCACTGTGACAGTGTTGCCCTTGGAAAACATCATTTGACACCACCCATGAGTCCTAGCAATAGCAATATGAGAGGGTGGAATCAAGGTGGAATACACCTTAATTGTTAACACCTTGGGTCATATCATAGCACACAACACATTAGCTAGTGGTTAGATGAGTTAGTAAGATCATAAGCATTAATTATGCAACCAAACCAACCAAGTATATGCATACATATACATACATAATAGGAACACAACACACAAACTTTCCTAGAAGGGCTATGATACATTCCTATAGTAACACATCTAGTCTTAAGCCTAACTTCAAAGAGAGGGTGGTACCTTGTGCATTAAAGCCAAAGCTCCTCTGCAAGCCTACATATCTAGTAATGTAATAGAAGCTTAGAGATGTTCACACAACCTAGATTTAGGATGAGGAGGATTATCCATTTTCATGTAAATTGTACAAACCTTTCTACCTAGAGCCAAAGCTACTCAGTTGACATGTGAGCTAGTCCTTTATCTCTAGTTGTGAAATGAGAGAGTAGAGTTGATTCTTCTGCAACTAAAGAGAGGCTATTTGTACCTTGGAGAAATCACTCCCCATGTCTAGTGATAGCCTTTCACTAGCATGTGCAAGGATCTTAGGGTTTAGTCTCATTGTGTGATGAGCAGTAGGTATTCCCTACACCCAACCATATGAATCTCTATGGTGTATGCATGATTCGGTCAAATTCTGTAGACTTTATTTATCTAAATGGCTGATATTCTTAGATGATAAAATATGTAGTTGTTAGTCATTATCTTCCCAACCAACACTTATGTTAATCTATGCATATGGCTAACTGTGATTGCGTTGTAAGATATTTATTTTTATACTTTTTATTATTTTATCTACTTATGAAATGATTAAGTAAATAAATATTTAATATTTAAATTAACTAGCTAATTAACTAACTAGCCTAAATGTGAAGTATTTGTTTCCACTTTCTATACACATCTTGAACATATACTAATGTTACTGGGTTACCAAGTCTTTACTCCTGGGTGTGCCAAGTATCCACTACTAGGATTTCCAAGTGTTAATATATTATGCTTAAAGTGGTCATACTCATGTTGCTTACAAACAATAATATTAATTGATTAATAGTAAGAAAGTAAATTTCATGGAAAGTAAATTATTGGAAAGTAAAGTTATGGTAATCCTAGTGTTGTAATGGATTGAACAAATCTCAATTTTATTTTCTCTCATGCAAATGTATCTGGGTACATGTGCACTTGAATAAAATGTTGCATAATTGCTTAAATTTGCATTGTGGACACTCAAAGGAAAAAATATTCTAATGTCTATGGAAGAAACTACAAGAGTTCAACTAAGAGAACAACTAAAAGATGCCATAAATGCGATGGATGTGTATATTTATATAGGAAATGATTACATCAGTGTTGATGCACTTCCATTAACACATCCTAAGATTCATCAATGGGCTTGCATTAATGAGCATGCATCAACATAGTTGTCTTATTGATATTTTATCATACCCCCATGATTTATTGAAATCTCATCCTTAAGTGAAAAAAATGGAATTAAGTATCTTACAAAATTTGGGGAAGTATGAAACTTTATTGATTGATTGATTGACTTTGAGTGCTATAGTGTACAAATTACAAAATTAGTACAAATTACAACAAAATTAATCACTTTGACAAAAATAGGAGCATCTTGCTAAATAGATGGAAGAGAAATGAAGTTCTTTACATAATGCCTAGAGGTGGTGGCTCCTATGGCTATGAGGGTCCTTCATCATGCCTCAATGCTATTAAAGATTAAAGCTGTCTTGTTGCTACTATTGAAAATTAGAAGACATCCAAAAGTACCTTCATTTTCTTCTCTTTACTCCATGGATTGTAGATGGTCTAGGTTGCTTTGCCTAGAGTAGCTGGTGGTGGGTTATCCCATGGGCATGGTAATGAAGAAAATATTTCCTTCATGTTGATGAATCATGTGATGAGTGTTTTACATTTAACATCGAATATTCTAACAAGATTCTACAACTACTAGTAGTTCATCTTCTTAGCCAGGTTCTTGGCAACATATTGTTGATCGGTGAATATGCTTATGAGAACTGCAAGCTCTACATTGGTTGTTTTCATCTTTTATTTTGCATTCTTATGAAGCTTGAACTCTACCTCATAAAGAAGGTACCCTTTTGTAGGTACATCATCATTTCACTACTAATGGTGTCTACAAGGTTGATTAAGTACTTACACATTAGTCCTCATTTCATGTTATAAATGTTCCTTATACTCATGGATTAAACATGTTATATAGTTGATTCTGTATGGTGTACTTAGTATGCCTCTAACCGCTAGATTAATGAATATCATGTGTTATGCTATGTAGGTAGGACCAATTATTGCTAAGGCATAGTCCATCTTGGGTCAGCTTTGGGTTGTTTATTTGAATCAAGACTCAAGGATGATGCTAAATGGTGCTTTGCTAAAGAAGGACCATTACACTTGGTATGGGAGCCACTAGGTGTGTGTTGTGTGTTTGATTTGTGGTTCCTCAGTTAACCTTTTGTGAGACATGACACCCAAAAAGAAGAGTAGGGGAAACTTTAATCTTAGTGGGGCTTCTACTAGTTTGATGCTTGTGATGATATGAATGAACATATGCATGATCAAACACATGAGTTGACACCTAAATCTAAAAAACTCAGTGATGAAGAAATACATATCAGGGAGCTTAACTCTCTTGATAAGGTACAAGACTATGGGGAGAGCTCCTTGAAATCGATAATATGATCCTCAATCACCTACTAATGGGTGACAAGGTTAAGATGGTCCATGATCTTGTTGACAAGTTAGATGTTTCATATCTTTAGAAGATTAATTTGGGTATAAAGCATAAACTTTCTTTTTTCCAAAATTTTATGGTTCAAAATTGAGTTGAATAGATGGGGACTATTATTGACAATGTTCAAGTCTTAATAAGTGGCATCCTGCAAAGGATGATTATCCTAGAGAGACAAGTAAAAAAGCTTAAGCTGAAGAATGACAAACTTGAAGATCAAGTAGCAGTTCAATCTAAGGCTATGGCATCTAGTTGTGGGTGGTCCAGCTAGAAGTTCCAAGGTAAAGAGCCCAAGATGTATAAGGGTGATCAGGATAACAAACTCTTGGATACATTCATCTTTGAGATGGAGCACTTCCTTGAAATGAACGAATACCTTGAGGAAATAAAAGTCAACATTGCTACTGAATTTCTAGGTGGTGTTGCTTAGACTTGGTGGCTTGGTATTATGCATGAAATGAAGTCAAGGTCAATTCATAAGGCAATGAACACTTGGGAGGATCTCAAGTCTGCTCTTATTGGAAACTTTCACCTAGGCACTTCTATTGACCAAGCATGGGTGAAGTTGAGAGAACTCCAATAGAATGGTAAGTTTGAGGACTACCTATGAGAATACTAAGAAGTCATCTTATAAATCTTTGTGTTGGATGAGGAAACAAAGTTTTGTCTCTTCCTTAATGAACTAAAACGATGGGTTCAATGAGAGATTAAGTTCCACAAGATTACTAAGTATAGAGAAGCACTGGAATAGGCAACTAGTTCGGTAGTTAATATGAAGTTCCAGAAATAGGAGAAGAATGAAGGTAATGCAGGTCCTTATGAAAATAGATCAAGTGATAGAACTAGTAAATCAGGAGGCACAAATTTTGAGGGTGGGTTTTGGGGACCTTATCCTATCATTACCTATGGTTCCTAGGCATCATACCAAGGTTTTGCAAAGTGACGAGCTTTTAACGATTGTGAATAGTTTGGAGATAGGTGATCATGTTTGATCATGGCATGTTTTATTTCCATGTGCTAAACTTCTGGCCTCCTTATTTTCTTCTCTTCCATCCCTAGAAATCTCTCCATCTTCATCCTTCTAAATCACGCCATCGTAGTTGTTTATCCTAGTGAAGGATAAATGTAAAGTCTGGTATGTACTCATCAGGATGAGTGTATAGCACACAAAAATTTTGGAGCACTGGCATATCATCTTGTGCAGTTTGCCTCTAATTGTTCAGGGTATTGAACCTAGTTGGTGAAGCACTCTCATAAAAAGAAGAATACATGATTGATTACTTAGTGTGTGGTACTCTTTTTTGGTGATTGTAGGATAGTTAATCCTAAGGGTTTGTTCCAATGATGGAAGGATTTCCTAAGTTCTAATCAG
>MNCI01025435.1:7123-76287 GCA_015680685.1 Gnetum montanum
AGGTGTAATTGAATAGGCTAAGGGGAATAGGATGGGGAATAGGGAATGTATCAGGAGTCGGGAATGTACTTATGAACAGATTGACTAACCTAGTTGCGGGCGTTAGAAAGAATGTGATACTCTGTCATGATGATGAAGTGCATCTGTGCACGAACACCTTAGGTGTGTCATCCTATAAACACAACTCCAAGAAGATAAGAAAACCATAAATGAAATGGTTAACTAAGCACTTTAAACTTGAAAAAAACCAAGGAGATAGAGCCACCATGTGGAATTTCAAAGCAAATGAAATCATGAAGAGCATTAGCCTCATTAGGGTCCATGGGACAAATTATGCAGCAAGTCTTTGTGGAACATGTACAGCCAATTGCAGCAACCCATCCTTTTAAACTTTTGCCTAGTCATCAATGATGTCACTAGTTTATAGTCTTAGCGGACTGTTGCAGGTTAGTTCACGTCATAACCCTTTGGATGGTGCCAATTTAGCATCGTAGCGGATGGTTGTTGCCAATTTAATGTCATAGCGGATGGTGAAGAGGCAAACCAATTTATTGTCTTAGTGGACTTTGGATGCTAGTTTCATGTCATGGCGGATGGATGTGGTAGTTTAGTGTCGTACCATATGGAGCTCTGTGGTGTCATTTTATTGTCATGACTCTAAGACATTTCTATGGTGCCATTTTCAAGTCATGGCCCCAAGACCATTCTGTGGTATCAGTTTTAATTCATGATGCCAGGACTATTTTGTACTAGTTTATAGTTGTAGCGGACTGTCTGTGCTTACCTTGCTTGTGTAAGATGTGATGCTTTATGCATGGTCATGATGTATGCCTGCAAGATCCTGCAAAAATCAACTAGGAAGAAAGCAACATCAAGCGACACTTGTTGTGCATAGAGTTGAAATGTATGAATGAAAGAAAATCAATGCAAAAAATGATAGTTTTAGGTCGTTCTGGGCCGTATGCTAATTTAAGGCCTTTTTAGGTCATGTGTTTTTGTAGTTTTATGTTTTTATGTTTGATGTTTTTCAAATGCAATGTGTAAACTGAGTTGACGAATGTGTAAACAAAGCAAAATGCGTGATCTAAGTGAGTGAACAAAATGTAAATGCAAAGGCTAGTGCGATGTAAACAAAAGTCAAAATGCATGGCAAGTGGAGGCGAAGGGTAGGCAAGCATCTGGCACATTTTTGGCTAAGGGAAAGTCTTGGTCATGTAGTTGCTTCCTAACCGGGCATGGATTAGGGATCATGCAAGGTTTAGGATCCTCTGGGGGCTGTTGGCTTCAACCACTCATTTAGCTATGTTAGCCTTAGGTGTTGCGTTGGTTACCGTAGGTGTACCACTAAGAAACTCTTCTTCTAAGACTTGCGCCATGTCTATGTTGTGGATAGTCGAAGAGGAAACGTTATCACCATGGATGATAACTTGACCACCTTCGTATGGAAGGTGGATTTCTTGGTGGATGGGAGAGGATGATAACTTGACCACCATGTGTTGGCCTTGACATCCTCCATGTGGCTTGAAAGACAGATTTCTTGCGAAGGGGACTTGGGCTTGGTTTGCTTAGCTTGCTTGGGGGTAGGGACCCCAGTGTTTGGTTGTTGCTTGCTAGTTGCGACCTTTGCTTCAGCCATGGGGGTTGCGAGGTGCTCCTTTGTCCTCTTGCGTTGCCATTTGGTGGGCCTACCCAGGTTGCTATTGGGGTCGACCCTCAAGGGAGGAGGGATCGAGATGTTGCCCACTATTGGGCTTTGGGTAGGTGAGAGACCATCATGTTGTGGCACCCTTATGATGAAGGGTGGCTTAGGAGTTGTTGTAGGGGTTGTTGTGTGACTAACTCGTTGTGGAACCTTGATGACGAAAGGTTGCTTAGCGGTTTTTGTTACTGCGTCATGCCAATTTAACATCTTAGCGGACGATTGCTGTGGAACCTTGATCACAAAGGATGCTGTGGGTGCTCGAGGTGGCAATTTGATAACAAAGGGAGGCCTCTTACTCATGGAGGTGGAGGGGACCTTTGCCTTGTTAGAAGGCATACAGATCACAAGAGGTTGTTGCATAGGTTTGGGCTTGCCACCTATGCTAATTGAGTTTATGACATAGGAGGCATCGTCTGTGTTGGATTGACTTGCCATGTCGTTCACCAATTGGCCTTGTTCTATCATTCTCTGCAAGTCATCTTGCAAAGCATGATAGTTTCCTGTACTGTGACCAGCCAATTGATGGTAATGACAGTATTGGTCCAATTTAAAATGTTGTAGGACCGGGGGCTCATTTGGTACTGCTATTGTGGGGTTCTTTAGTAGTTCATAGTACCTATCATGTTTTTGGCGGGTAATCACCGACACGTGTTTGTGTTGGATTTGTCCAGCTTTCAAGAGTTGCTCTAGGAGTTAAGAGGGTTGCATCGGTAATGGTGTATACTTTGAGCGGTCCTTGCATTGAAAGTTGGGCCTTGGGGTGGCCCCTGTCGATGTAGGTAAGTTGGCACCAAAGTTGCAGCGTGTGTTGGAAAATGTGACCAATTTCCAGCGTGAGTTGCCTAGGACAAGCCAGTGTGTGTTCTTCCAAATTTTGCCTCCGAAAGCTCAAGTGTGAGTCGTTCTTACTTCAAAGTGTTAGGCCGAAATTAGTGGTGTTTCAATAGGTGCCATGAATACATTGCACAAACTTACACACTAGATGTTTACTTGAATGTACCTAGGCACATGTCACTTTAGCCACTCCTATGTTGATGTCACCTCACCAAACTTCATGATGAGGGTATCTTGATGATGTGAACTTGAAAGTGGTATAGTGACATTAGCCAAGATGGAAGGTCTTGTAAAGGAATAACCAAAGTTTAGCATCAATATGAGCAATTTCAATAACTAAGTAAAGCAATAGAACACTCAAAGTTATAGCTGTGAAACACTAGAAGCTATAGCCTTTACATTTACCTTTCCTTTTCTTCTTTAGTGTGGTTTGAGTAGAGGTCCTTGTTACAAGGGTATGATCTGTGCCATCAACATCTGCCCACCAATTATGCATCATCCCATCATCCTTACACTCCTTGTATATGTGGTTAAATCTGGTGGCATATTCATCAAAGTCTGCTCTTGACTGTTGATACATGGTAGTTCTAATTTGAGGACTTTTGGTGAATTTATCCAAATTAGTTTAAGCCACTACTAGGATTTGATCATTGATGATCAGACCCTAATGATTGACCTTATACCTGTAGGAAGTTGTAAAATTTATGGAGTTATGAAAGGTAATCGAGCCAAAAGCATAAAAGCATTACAATAACAATGTTTACCCTTGTAGATGATACACGGTGCTAGGTGGGTTCTGGAATAATGTGTGGGATCTATGTGCCACCATTAGAGTATATTCAGTATTATACTAACTATACTCTGGCATCATCTAGATCACTGTAAGGTAATGTGGGCTTATGGCATTCGTTGGTCCCCCTATGGCCTTAGGAAGTAGCTTGTCAGTAATGTATCTGATAATTAGGCTAGATGCCCAAGGCAACAAGGTCTCGAAAACAACCCTGGCTACATCTGTGGACAACTGTCCCTTGTCCAAGGCCCAGCTACATGCCTAAGGCAATAGGGTCTCCACTAAAGTTCCCAAGCTAGTAGGTAAGGAAGTCTCTTGCCCTAGGCTAGAACCACAATGAGAGTTTCCCAAAAGGCATGTCATGTGGTAAGGTGTTGATCTCGGGATAACCAATGTAGCACAAGATACCAAGTAGCTCCACTATGATGAGGATATGCCTCAAAAAGACCTTGCATAAAGCAAACCACAAAAAAATTATGACCACTTGAAATTTCTTAACAAATTTAGAAAAAACTTCCTAAGTTAGAGGTGGAATTAGCCTATGTAAAAAGCTTTAAGGTGTTTATCTAAAATAGTTTAATAATGTCCATTAAGAAAAGCATTATTACAACCTTTCAAAGCAAAAACATTATGACCTATTAGAGTTACTTAGCAAATTTGGAAAAAGCATCTAAATTATCCATAAATTTTGGAAAAAACATGCAAGTTATGCATAAATTTAGAAAAAAACATATAAGTTATGCATAAATTTGGAAAAAAACATGCAAGTTATATATAAATTTAGAAAAAAAAGCATCTAAATGATGCATAAATTTAGAAAAAAGTAAGCATAAGTTTAGAAAAAACATATAAATTATGCAAAGCATGCATAAATTTGGCAAAAGCATCTAAATTATGCAGAAATTTAGAAAAAGCATTATAAACTTAGATAAAACCATGTAGCCATAGTAAAAGCCTGCTAAAGATAGAAAAAGCTTTTAATCTTCTTAAAAAAAAAACTAAGCATTAGTTTTGCATGTTGAAAAAAGAAAAGCATAAGTTATACATATCAACCACTTCCATTTCTGAACGGGTAGTGTGCTATGATGATAATTTTGCCTTGTTCACACAGCCATAGCCAAAAAATTCATTAAAAATTCATTTGTGTCTAGATTTAAGTGATTCCACAACAAAAATAATCTTGAAAATATGAGCCTTACATCTAGGATCATTAAAAGCAAAAAAGTATAGCCATATATCCATAAAACATGAAAAAATTTAGCCAAAAGTGCAGTCGTCAACATTTACACCTTTTCACGCAGGGTTGGTAAAAAATTCACAAAAAATTTGTTTGAGCTCTAAAAGAAGTGATTCTTCCACCGTTTGAAAGCTTAAATCAAGCCATATGCATCCATGATTATAAAAAATTCAAAATTTTTATCATTTATGCAAGAAAAATTTGTCAATTTGGACATTTCTGAAAATGACACAACCATTCTTATTACACATGCTTAGTAAAGAATTCGTAGGAAATTCATGTTAGTCCAATTGGAGTGATTCCACCTCCTTTGGAAATTTGAAGCCAAAGCCTACTCAACCATAACTAGAAAATAGCCAAAACCTTAGCCGTTTCCTTACAAAAAAGTTTGAAAATTACATGAAATTACAAAAGGCACACAAACAACCTAATTGTGCAATGTTAGGAAAACAACCATAACTTCATCGTTATGAATCCAAATTAAATGAGACAACATCCATTAGAAAGCCTAAATGAAGAGATACAAACCCATATAGTTAATTGCATAAATGTGCAATCATTAATCCAAGAAAAAATACGTAACCTTTCTTACTTTTTCATGCCAAAACATCAAAACCTCAAAACCTAGATAGTCGAAATAGCCAAAACAATTGAAAACCATTAGAATTCACACCAAAATAATGGGGTAGGATTTTTTTTGAAATTTAATTTTAACAAATTGTTTATCGTAGATCTTAAAAAATTGCTACACCCTAAAATTTTGGGAAAAAAGTAGGAAATAGCAAGCCTTATTTTCAAAATTGAATCTAGAAAAGCTAAAGTAATGAAACGACTATAGATCTGCATGGAAGTAGCCAAAATAGGAGGTGGGATTTCATTAGAATTGCAATTTAATCCCTGGACTAGAGTAGATCTAGAAATAATGGCCTTAAAACATAGGAAGCAAAAAACTAGAAAAACCATAAGAAGCAAAGGTAAAAATAGGTAGAATTGCTTAACTTGGAGTAGCAACAGAAGAAGCATGAATGGAGATGGGCCTGGGTGCTTCTTCTAGGTCTTGGTCACATTCATCCACCTTCTAGATCATAGGGTTTTTGCTATTTTCCCCTCATTTCTTTGGTGCCATGGCATGCTCAATGCTAGGAATGGCTAAAAATTGAGAAGGATGAGAGATCAATGCTAGCTATGAGGAAGATGGGAGACTTTGACACTAAAAATTGGTTATTGTCACCACAAGAACCTCTACCAGAGCTCTCCTCCAATGCATTGTTGTTGTAGAATGATAGTTGTGATTAAAACTTTCAAAATTTGACATATAAAACTCATCTAAAACCTAAACACACACCTACAATCCCAGTTGCTAATTAAGTGCACTAAAGTGCAAAGGAGGGAAAGTTTAGTTTAGTTGGTTTTAGATGGGAAATAACTCCAATTTTTAAAATTTTATATTTTTGCATTGTGGGGCCTACCCTATGCCTTCTTTCTTGATCAAAACTTGCATCAACGCTGAGATTTCTATTAATTTTGACACTTAAAACCTTATGGCAACCTTAACCCCCATGCATCCACGCTGGGAGTACCATATACAACATGGAAAGATACCTCCTATTTTGCAAAATCAGTAGAATTACAAATTGTTTGCTATTTTTGGTAACCCAAACTTGCCTTTTTCAACCTTGGGTTCACAAAAGTGAATGAGACATGAACAAAGCTAGACACCATGGGTTTCCACGTTAGGGCAATAGTGCCTAATTGTAGAAGAAGGAGGGTAACATCCACACTCTTATTCCTCAACACCCATCTAGCATGGGTTTGACCCCAAAATGGGCCCCACATGATCTAGAACCCTTGCAAGCATCTCTTGCGGCCTCTGAACCCCACCAAACCTAGTTGAAACTAGTCAAAACTAGTTGAAATCTTGGATCTGGTGTTTTTCACTCTAGGGGAGGCTTCTTGTAGGCTGAGCCTATCACCCTTAGCATGGATAGATGGGTGGAACCCAAAAATAGCCTAAATCAATTTCCTAATGATCGTTTTGTTAATGCCCTATGACCCCTGGACCTTGTTGGAACCCTCTAGAATTTCTAAAAGCCCCAAAGTGGTCAAATATGCCACTAAAATACCATCCCCCTCTCATCCATGATTAGGCCACCATGCCCAGCATGGAAGATTGGGGAGATATTTTATGAGGCACTTAGAAGCCTCCAAATTATCGAATATTGACACCCAACATTGACTGCTGACATCGGTGACCCTGAAGGTTGACATGCATGGTTGATTGGCTATTGATTTGGCCTAGATTTGAATTTCTTCATTGAGGGAGACCTCTTCCATGCTAAGCCTCCCACCCTTAGTGTGTATGGAAGGGTGGAAGTTTGAAAATCCTTGCATAGCCTTCAAAATGACTAGGCCTTAACCTTAGGCACTGATGGCCAAATCCAGCAACCTTGTGGACACTCATGAATAGCTAGATTAACCATAAAAAGATAAAAAGTCCTTCCCTCTAATTTTCCATGCTAAGCATGGAAGCCACAGCATGGAGAAAGGGGGGGATGCCTAAAAATTGCCTAATGACCCTTGAATCAACCAAATTTCAACATCAAATATTAGCAATTGGCACTAGCAACCTTAGAAGCCTACATGCATGACCGAAAGTGATCACAAATGGTCAAAAAGCTTTCCCTCAAATTTTCCACATTAAGCATGGAAGCCCTAGCATGGAAAAAATAGGGAAACATAAAAAATTAGTCATTAAATTTTGAAACAGTGAAATTTTGACACCAAGCATTGATAATTATCACTAGTGACCTGAGAGACCTACATGCATGGCCAAAAATTAGGCAAAATGGTAAAAATCTATTTCTTCTAGTTTTCCACACTAGGCATACCATCCCTAATTTGGAAAAATAGGGGGAAGCTTAAATACCACTTGGTAGACCTACAAATTATCCAGTTTTGTCTCCAAACCCTAGTCTTCAACCTTAGTAGCCCCGAAAGCATGCATGCATGGTTGATTAAAGTGAAAACTAGGCTATATATGAGTTTTATGGTTTTTCCACACTGAGGATTTTCCCTCCATGCTTCCTAGTGTGGAAATTAAGGGGGAGCCCCATTTGGAATGCATAAATACCTTAGAACAGCATTAATTGAGCTTGCATGTGCTTTAGGATGCTATTGACATCCTTTGAAGCTTTGAAACTTCATGAAATTGATGTCAAAATGCTAAAAATGGATTTCCCCTAGTTTTTAATCATGAGCTTCCTAGTCCCATTATGGAAAAAGGGAAAAAGTCAAAAAAATACTTAGAAATACCTAAAATTGCAAAAAATTGACATGAAACCCTAGTCCTCGACCTTGGTGGTCCTGGAGACTGACATGCATAGTCAATTAATGTCAAAATTAGTCTAGATCTGAGATGCATGGTTCTTCCATGCAAGGGATTCCTTTTTCCATGTTGAGGATAGTATTCCTATTATAGCTTTATTTTCCTTTGTTTGGCCTTTAAATGGTATCAAATAGTGGGGTTTGACCTTCCTTGACCACCATTTGACACCATATGACCATGGCTCACTAAGGCCTTAAATTGGCATCATAGTCCACCAAGACTCTAAATTGGCACCACGACCGGCTAAAGCCTAAGACTAGCAAAATTGTGGCCTTTATTAATCATTTGTAGCCTTATTTCTTATGGTTTCCCTGGTTTGACCTTTACTTGACTTTTTTTGGCCTTTATTGCACTTTTTAAAATTGTCCTGACCTCATTGATGAGCTTGGATGACCTTGATTGCATTAGACTTACATGTGTTTTGTAGAATTTTTGAATTATTTATTCACTTTTATCTAGGTGCCACTTAATATGCATTTGGTTGACATGCAGGATCAGAGTATGAGTACCTGGGAACAAATCAATTTGCCTTTATGTCTACATGAATCTCATGGTGATGTTGAACAATGTATTAACCTTGATTGCCTAGATCTTGAGTCTAAGAATCTTGTAGACCACATAGCCTCAATAGAAAAACCTCTAGAATGACTTGAAAACCTAGTCAAAACCCTTGACCTAGAGGTAGGTGACATATTTGAAGGTTCTGTAGTCGAGGTTCCTATCATAACACATAGTGGTGAGGAGAAAACCCTTAAACTAAGTTCCTCACTACAACTTTAATGTGCTCAAGACATCACTAAGGCCTTACAATGCAACATTAAGGAATTTGCCTAGTCATATGAAGATATGCTAGGCCTAGACCCATGTCTTGTCCAACACAACATCATACTAAATCCTAGCATTACACCAGTTAAGCAAAAAGTGCACAAAATCATACCTGATTCAGCCTTAGCAGTTCGCAATGAAATATCAAAGCTCTACCAAGCTGATTTCATTAGGGCTATCAACTACATGGAATGGGTATCCAACATAGTGGTAGTCCCTAAGAAGAATGAGAGTATCCATATTTTCATTAATTTTCAAGACTTAAATAAAGCAACTATCAAGGATGACTTCCCTATGCCTAGTATTGATCAACTTATCGATACTATAGTTGGTCATGCCTTGTTGTCCTTTATGGATGGATTCTTAGGATATAACCAAATTAGGATCAACCTAGAGCACCAAGTTAGCATGACCATTATGATCCCATGAGGTACTTTTTATTATACCATAATGGCCTTTGGCCTTAAGAATGTCGAAGCAACATACCAAAGAGTTATAACCTATATATTTAATGATTACATGTTAGGTTTGCTTAATGATTACATAGATGACATAGCTATTAAGTTCAAGATGGTCCATGACCATGCTAATGAACTCAATCTTGTGCTTAAACAATGCCTCAAATGCGAGCTTAGGCTCAATCCTAAGAAGTGCATCTTTGGTGTCAAGATTGGTAAGATGCTTTGCTTTGTAGTTTCCAAAGTAGGGATATATGTCGATCATGATAAGGTTAAGGCTATATCCAAATTAGCAGTGCCTACCAACCTTAAAGAGCTTTAGGGATTATAAGGAAGATTATAGTTTATTCGTTGGTTTATTGCTAGGATCATAGATAAGTTACAACCCATGCAACACTTACTTAAGAAAGGAGTTCACTATGAGTGGATGACTCAATGCCAAGAGGCCTTTGAAAACCTTAAGTAAGAACTAACATAACTGCTAACAATGTCTCCTCTGTAAGAGGGTAAATCATTTTACATTTATCTTGCCATCTCTAATACATCCATTACCTCTCTACTCTATTAAAAACATGATGATGGAGCAGAAATGCCCATATACTACCTTAGCCACTTGTTAGTTGCCCACAAGAACTAATACATTGAAGTAGAGAAGCATTGTCTAGCACTAGTATTCTTGTTCAAGAAGTGGAGGCACTACCTCTTCAGAAGCTAAGTTAATGTGATTTGCAAGGACAACATACTCAGAGCCATAATGATGAACATCTACAATAGTAGCCATATAGCATGATAGAAATTCATAAGCACAAAATTTAATCTTCATTATGTCTCTGAGTCCTTAATAAAAGGTCAAGCTATAACCATATAACTCATAGTTTCACCTGTTGATGACCAAGCAGCCATAGATCTTGAATTCCTTGATGAACACATTAACACTATTAGCCAAGTGCCTGAGGGTTATGGGGTAGTCATGCAATTTGATGGAGCTTCAACTGTGCATGGGGCTAGTGTTGCTACCATCATAATATTTCCATAGGGTGAGATTTGATCCTTTGCCCATCATTTTGGGTTCCTATGTACCAACAACATAGTGGAGTATGATGGTTTGATCAGAGAAATGATGGTAGCTTGTAACCTAGGAATTAGATGCCTAGCCATCAAAGATGATTCACAACTTGTGGTTAACCAAGTAATTGAAGTCTATGCATGCAAAGCAAAGAACTTACAATCTTACTATGACCTAGGCAAGTAATTGTTACAACAATCTATAGACATTGATAGCCAACACATACCTAAAAATGAAAATGCCATAGCCAATGAAATTGCAACATAGATGTGTTTAGTAAGTTTTCCACCTTAACTGTGGATTGTGCTACTTCCATCACACAGAACACTAAGGATAACTTTATGGTCATCATTCATACTGCTCCTTCCAAGGAGTGGTATGACAATATGAAATTTTACCTTATGAATGGTGAATCCTCACAAGGTTTGACTACTACTTAGAAGGATGCCATATGCAAGCAATCAAAGCAGTATGTCATTGTGGGTGATAACACATTATGTCGATGATCCTATGATGACATACTCCTAAAGTGCTTGGGTTGAATCAAAGCTAGAATAGTCCTAGAGGAAGTTCATGAGGGTGTTTGTGGAGGACATATAGGATCTAGAGTCATGGCTAGTAAAATTAGATGGTTAGGCTACTATTGGCCCCATATGGAAAATGATCATCTACAAAAGGTTAAGCAATGTGACACATGCCAACTATATAGCAACCTTATGCATGTATCACCAATTGAGTTACATACAACCCAGATAACATGACCATTTCAATGATGGAGGTTTGATATCATTGGCCCTATAACACCTAAGTCTTCCACAAGGCATGACTTCATCATCATCATAATCGAATATTTTACCAAGTGGGTTGAGGCTATTCCCCTAAGGAAGACCACATCTGAACAAGTTTGCAAATTTATCTTAGACAACATTGTATCTTATTTTGGCATACCCATAACCATAGTTACTAACAATGGACCCTAATATAGTAGCCAAGAAATGAAGGATTTGTATCACAACCTAGGCATTAAGCATTCTTTCTCATCATCCTATTACCCTCAAGCCAATGGATAAGTAGAAGTAAGCAACAAGGCCATCATCAACTTGATCAAGAAAATGCTCAACAATAGCAAATGCAAGTGGCATGAGTAACTTGTTCATGCACTATCGACATATAGAACAACCTATCACACAACAACCAGCATGATTGCTTATAGCCTTGTTTATGGTTTTGAAGTTATTTTACCTCTTAAATTGCAGGTGCCATCATTCCAAGTAGCCTTAACTAACTTCATTAATGATAAGCAGAGAAAGGAATTGCAGAAGGTAGCCCTAGATTTGATGGAGTAGTGGTGTATGCAGACACTTACTCACATTGAACATTATCAAGAGAGGCAGAAGTGGTAGCATCATCATAACTTGAACATGCGTAAGATCAAGGAGGATGTCCTAGTCCTCAAAGTTGTCTACGAGCATGCAACCAAATTCTTAGCTAATTGGGAAGGGTCCTTTCTTGTCACTAGAGTCTATGAAAATGGAGCATTCATAATAGCTAACGTGGGTGGGAATGAGCTAACCAATCTGTTCAATCATTCCTATTTGAAGCCATATGACATGTAGCTAATAATCATAGACAAGCGAGCCTACTTTCAATGGTCTGCTATGACCTTAAACTAGCAACATGGCCTGACAAGGCCTTAAAATGGTACCATGGCCCATCATGGCCTTAAAATAGAAACTTTGGGAACCTAGATAGCTTGATTCTTATGTGGCCTATATGCATTATAGCGTTATAATATGCATTGGTATTTTGCATTGTTTGTTGGTGCCTCTTGGGTCGATCGTCTAGGCACCAACAAAGAGGGGCCATTGAAACATCACAAAAATTTGCATGTTATAGGTAATCTTCATCATGTAGCTTTCACCCCATGAAACCCAAGGCAAAACTTCATTGTAAATGTAAAGATTATAATCCATAGTGGAAAATTTCACATAATTTATACTTTTGGGGCTGAAAAATGCCTCATAAGTGGTCCAAGCCTCATTCCCCAAGTGAAAAAAACCACCTAGTGTTTATATTTGGGCTTAAGGAGGGGTCAAAAATGCTTTTTGGAATGCCAGAAAAGGTAATTTGATGGGTTTTATGAGGGGTATGCATTTTTCTATGCTGGAAACATGTGCAGGGGATAAATCTCACCTATCGCTAGCGTGGAAGGATGGGGGTTTTGAAAACTTCCCCCCTTTAGCATGGAGACCACATGCATAACCTAGAAACCTTCCCCCCTTAGTGTGGAAGTTTCTCCCAGCATGGAGTCTTCACCCCCAGTATTTAAAATTGCATCTCCCCATGTGGAAGCTAGAAAAGCCAAAAGTCATCACTTCATGCACTTCAATGTTGGCTAGCCACTTCAAGAAAGATGGTGGAGAGCTCAACATGGAAGATTCATATCCAGCATGATTGGTATGCCCCAATTACTATTTATAGTAACTAAAATGACCAAGTGGGGGAGCACTTACTATGTATAGTAACCTCACAAATTTGGGCACCCATCTCACCTAAATTTGGCAACCAATTTGTAGTTAATTTGTAGCCATTTTACATTTGTAGTAATTTTTCTAGCCAAACCATAGCCATTTTTGCAGCCCCATTTATGGCCCAAAGAACCTATAAAAATTAGCCTCCAACATAATTTATAGGTTCAATAATTTTTTCAAGGTTACATAATTTTTCAGAGCTGAGCAATTTTTTCTCACTAAGCATACAAGTAATTTTCCAAGCACTAATTCCACACTTGGGGCAATTTCAAGCACTTAAGGGTTGTTGAAATTTCCCATGTTTCTATCCTTTGTGGATTTTGGGTGTCAACACTACACTTTTGGGATTCCCAAACCCCAGAGTGGAGCAATATGACATCCAAATTTTTAGCTTTTCTCACCCCCCAGTAGTGACCCACCTTGTAGATCTGAGGTTGTAGTAGTTGAGGAAGGTTTGATAGCATCAGGAGTGGCTTAGCTCCTGGATCATGAAGCAGATCACATCGACTTCAACAGACTTTGAACTTCTACATAAGTGAACCCCCTTTTTGCTCATCTAGCCACCATTTATACACATTTCTCTAACTTACTCTTTATTCTTTCTCAATAAAGTTTTAAGTTTTGAGCTTTGTGTTCAAAATAAATTTATTTTCTATGCATTATTTGGATCTATTTGGATTTTCACATTTTGCATTTCATAAGTCCTTGGTTGATCTACTGGATTGGCCAGGGAGCCTTGAATCCCATTTTTCCCATGGAGGCCTTGGGAATTTGAGGGTGGGGAATTGCTACATTGAGGATCTTTGGTTTTTCTAGCAACCAAGATTTTCAGTTGCAACAAAGTCCATTTTCATTTTGGAAGTCCATTTTCATTCCAGAAGCCCATTTCCATTTTAGAAGCCCATTTTTGTTTCAAGAATTAGTTTTTGTTCAAAAATCAAATTTTTTCTAGTATAGAAATCTAGTGAAAAAAAGCCACCTTTCCCACTCACTACTTAGTGTAGTTGAAATAACCACATTAAACCCTGTTTACTGCATAGTACATGACCATCTATTATGCAGTATTTTATAGAAATAGTTTTTTCATTGCCTGTCCATTTTTAGTTAACTATGCTAGTGGATAATCCCACTAACTACATTTTTGACTAAAAATAGTAAAAAAAAAAGAGGCTAAAACCACATCTTTGATAGTGTCGTTCAACTACTCTACCATTTTCCATTTAACTTCACCAACAATGGATGTAGCTAGTAGGTGATAAGGGTATATGATCCCAAGGACCCTTGTAGCTGAATGTAGGAAATCACTAAGGCTTAGAGGGTGAAGCCTAGATTTCTTGGTGATAAACAAAGATCACTAAAAGTTCATTTGTGCCAAGCTTCAGGTTAGCATGCTAATTCCAAGAATGAAAGTAGAAACCAAAAGGGAATATGAGCTCATACATCATGATGGGAAGGAATACATTTCTTCCCAATATGGCAAAATACCCTTAATGGAATCCTATGCTCACATCCTATCTTAATTGATTAAGATGGATGAAGAAGATGAGAAGGCCACCTCGGATTAGTAACAAGAAGAAGAGGATGAGTTTTGGACTAAGTCCAAACATGGGAACCTCATTTGGGGGGGTGGGGGGTGGGGCACTCTTTCAATAATTAGCCCCAAAAGCCATGATGCCTACTTCAACCCCCCTTGCCTCTTTCATGAGATAAATCTCTTAGTCTTCACCTCTCCCTTACCTTACCATGTTTAGGCCAACACTGGTTATAGCAGTGCACTAAACACACTTTGTGTTGTAAGCAACAATCTTCCCCATTACCATGCCTTTTCCCACATAGCTATGGTGTGGCTGTCATTGGTGGTTATGACCACCACTAACTCATTTTTGACCTAGATGGAGCCCACTGTGGGACTTTAAGTGGCCTAGAGTCACATATTCCATTCATCCCCTTTGTGCTCAAGATACTAGCACAAACCTCTTTTTTGTTGTTTATCCCATCCACAACAATGATAACCCAACTTGTCCCCTTAGTGCCACAATCTATCGTGAGGCCACAGGCCTCCCAATTCACACCACAACCTTTTGTGTAGACCCCACAATGGATAGCAGCATATCATGGACTAGATTAGGCCTTCCAAATGATCTAGGACTTAACTAAAGAGTTAAGGAGGCTTAAATATTTCACATCTTAGACCATAAAGATTATGGATTTTTATTAGGAAGATCCCATGATTCTTGTCATCTCATCGCTAACTCTTCCCCCTAGTGTCCTCATTCAACAATTTACCAAGTACAATGGCAAAGGTGACCCCAACTCCCATCTCATAACCTTCTACTTTAAGTGCTTATTACTACAAGTGTAGCCACATACAATCATGAGAATATTCTTGATGTCCCTTACATGGAAGGCCCTAAATTGCTATCATGCCTTGCTAAGAGGATCCATATCCTCTTTGGAAGACTTGATTTTGCAATTTGCTAACCATTTCAAGTATAAGTTGAAACCTGATACCACTCTTGACTAACTAATGAAGGTCAAGTAAGGACCCCTTGAATCAGTGCAAAAGTTCATTCAACAATGGAGTTCTTTGCTCGATAAAATTCCAGAACAAATAGCTGAAACTCACCTTTTAGCTATCTTGAAGGAAGTGGTTAATGACTTCATCAAGTTAAAATTGTACTACCTTGATTCACGGTCACTCTGTCAGGCCTTTTCTCAAACCAAAAACATACAGGATGCTGTGGAAGCCATCCATGACCCTACCTATATGATGTATAAAAACCAGCATGCATGAAAGTTGAAGGATAGGGGTAGACAAAACAATGTAGTGGTGGTTACTATAGTAAAGGAAAGTAAAACAACCACCTAGGAACCAAGAACAAACCAACCAAAGGCCCCTAATAACAACAATAACAACCAACCTTCAACATCTAGGGCCTCTACATTGATTACTTTAAGGTCCAACTTCAAGTGAAAAGACTAGTTGAAATCACTAGGCTACCATTAAAGGTATCAGAACTGCTAGACCAACTATTAGAGAGTGGAAGGATACAATATAAGCAAATGACCAAAAATGCCCATAAGAGGCATGAGAGGCTATGCAAAATAGCTAAAGGTCCTACTCAAGCAACCAAAGATGACCCTATGGTGCCTAAGTATTTTAAACTTGACTGATTTTATCATTATCATTAGTTGCAGATCATGACAGTGACTTTTGCCTTGTGCTAAAAGATGACATGCAAAAGATAATAGATAGGGATGAGTTGGTACTTGATGCATCCAACCTAGTTAAGCCTCAAAATAAGTCTATGCATGTATATAAGACCCATTTAATGCCTATAATAGCATGTATACCATAGTAGTGTTTAATATTAACAACAACCTAAGGCCTGCAAGGGACTCATTTGTGATTTGGGTACCTCATCGCAACGAAAGGGGCCCTTCAACTTCCACTACTTTAAGGCCTCCCTTTGTTTTAAGGATACAATCACCAATGCTTTGCAAAGAGCCTTTTGTCATTAGAGTGCCTCCACTCGTTTCAACCAAGTCAACCCTTACGACCAAACAATGACCCCTCGTGGTGGCCAATGCAATGGCTTCCTTCTCCTAAACAACTAATAAAAATAAAAAATCATTGACCAAACAATGGAAGAAGCCTACAAAAAAGCCTAAAAGTAAGGATAATAATAATGACTTCTACAACGTAGCTTGCTTCAACTAGCAAACCACGAGAAGATCCTAATTCCTAAGGGAAAAGGGAAGACGCAAGACCACAACAACCTAAACATGAAGTTCACATTTTTAGATGCATGAAGGAAGTTTGAAATAGTAAGAACAAAAAACCTACAACCAACAACAAAGACTTCCTAAATGTGATGGAATAGGTCAAGCATTCACTAAAATAGAAGAATAAAATCTTGAGCTTGTATGATCTAGTGATGACTTTTGTTGCACATCGTGAAACACTAGTTAAGATGTTGATCTTAATCCCCATTATCAAGGGCATCACCACTAATGAAAGATCCATCCATATAGTGATGGTACCTTCTTCACCTAGGAAGGCGAGGTCAACATCACTAGTGTTTCATGAGAGTGAAATCAAGACTAACCCTTAGAATAGTAAGGTAACCAAGGAATCCCTCTTTATAAATATACAAGTAGGATAGTATAAAGTACATAGGATGCATGTAGATGATGGGGTGGCAACAAATGTTATACCTTATACCATCATTAAGTGTTTGGACTGGATAGAGCAAATACAACACCTGAGAACTTCAACTATTAAATCCTTCAATGGATTGTAGGTTGCTTTCAAAGGCTCCATCTCTTTAGATTTTGTTGCAGGGGAATAATTCCCCACAACGAAAAAATTCTTGGTGGTAGAGGAAACACTAGGATTCAACCTTATCCTGGGAGGGTTTTGGTTAGCTCAATTACGAGCTATCTTAACCTATCCATCAAGAAACTTACTTGTCTTACAATGAATGTGAAATAATTATTCACAGCAATAGTGCGGTCCCCTTAGTAGTTAACAACATTGATGTAGAATAGGGATCTGAAGTGGAGTTTCAAGAAGAAACTTTTGCTATTAACCACAAAATTAAAAAGCTTGATGTGGCGAAAGAGGCCAAGACCAACAACGATGAATCGGTTGATGCACCATGGGTTGAGCTCCCTTTAACATCATCAGCGAAAGGGATGGGGAATACAAGCTATTGCAAAATAGACCGTATACATTTCCTAATCTCTCAAAGTTTAGGAAACATCTGCAAAAGTGATGTGTACCCCTAGTCCTTCTACCCCATGCACCTATGGTCATGTAACCGTATATACTTATAGCCTTCTATCCTAGTTTACAATTTACCTTCGCTTTATGTTAAATTTAGATTTGTGTATAGTTTAAAGCTTACTTTTGTTTTGCATTTTACTTTTAAGCCTTTTCTTTTCTTTCTCTTAAAAAATAAAAATGTTATAAAAACTTTAAAACTAGAAAAATCCATAAAAAATTTTATGTTTTCCTTTATTGCACAGCCTACCAAGGTCTTAAACTAGCAAAAACATGAGGGCCTACCATGGCCTTAAATTGGCAACTACTGTATGACCTGCCAGGGCCTAAAACTAGCAAACAACCTTTTAACTTGTTTTCATTTCAGTTTATAGCCTTATTACTTAGCCATTTCAACCTTTTATTGCATTAAAACCAAGATAGCTAATGTAGCCTTAAACCATAGTTATAACATAAAACCATAAAATGGTAATAAAACCATGATGCTAGAATAATATAACCAAATCTGAAAATTAAATTTGAAATTAAATGTCTATAACATTATGGCCATAGCCACATGGTATTGCAAAACATTTAAACAATAAACCATAAATAATGAAATCGTCCACAAGTGAAACATTGGCTAACATTAGCCATAACAACATCAAAATCAAACATCATCAATGTTACAATTGAAAATAGACAATTGAGGGTGCTAGGGGGCATTTAGAGGAGGAGGTGAAGGGTCATTTTCACCTTCAATGCTGGGGCCGCTGATATCACTTAGTGCTTATAACATGACAACACAGAACCAATTAGTAATCAACATATAACAAAACTAAGTTAAAACATAAGTATGTAACCAAATATATATATATTAAGTAGCCAACAACCTAGTAAAAAACTAAATCAAACTGAACTAAAATAAACCATAGCAAAACTAAACTAAACAAACTTGAGAGGATTCTAAAGTAGCATATTCTATGGGAAAATTCTAAAGACCAACCTCTAGATGATGGAGGAGCTAGTCTTCAGTCATATTAGCCTAGTCTACATCCCCAAGATTAATACTAGTGAGGATGTTGCTCTTATTGATGTCACTCCATGTAGGTGGCTTGTGTGAGAAGGAGGTGCTAGTTACCTCCCTTGAGGTAGTAGTCATTTGATGAATAGGGGAGTTAGACATGACCACAGTGTCTGTGAATAACTTGTAGACTTCCTCTACATTGATCCCTTTCATAAATAACTCCAATCAGTGCTATTTGATAGATTAATCTTGTAGCCATTTCAGGTAGGCATCCTGCTTGGTCTTGTACTGTCTTTTGTAATCCTTTTGTGCTCAGCCCCACTCAAGGACCCAAGCATAATAGTCCTTCCATTCACTAGCATTGCAATTTATCAAGTCCATTTGTAGCTTTTGTTCTATGACCTCTTTGGCAAGGGTTAACTTGCCATGAATTGCATTCTAGTAGCATGCTCAAGTTATTTTCTTATTGTGCAAGGAGTTCCTATTGGTCACATAGGCCTCCATGAAGTCCTTGCAATCCTTGAGATCCTTTACCTCCTCCATTAGCTTTTGGTTCTCTTTCTTTAACACCATAACTTGTTCTCACAATAACTTGTTAGAGCATCTACATTTCCACATAGATTTTGCATATGAGAGTGCATATGAAGTGGCACCCTCATACAACTTATGTGGAACGTTTACTACATCAGGAGGTAGGGTAGGTAATGCATCAATCTGTACTTCTTAGTTGGGATTCCATCTTAACCTAGGCATTATAATGATAGCAAAAAAAACAGCAAAATTAGACACATAAAATTAGTTAATAACTAAAAAATGGAAAATAACAAAAACTACATAACCATGATAAACTAGATAAAAACCAAGAACATATAAACAACAAAGGCAAAATGAGTTAGAACTCTCAGCAACTTCTAGATCTATCTGTTGCAACCAATTGGTAATGTCTTTAGCCAAACCCCACATAAACTCAATCTTGTTAGGGATAGCCACCCATGGCTGCATGTGGAATGTGGACATGGAAGCATTAGCCTATTGCTTCAAAGCTATAACAAACATAATAAGCAATCAAAAACTATGACCAAGGTCAAACATGAAACAACACGTAAAAAAAAAATCATAAGTACCTAATAGAGCCTTTAATGTGATGGAAGGATGTTCATCCAGCTATGGGTCCCCAAACAAAGCATCAAAGCCATTCAATGGAGGACAAGATAGATCCTCATCCTCATGATGTTGGAGCACTTCCTCTTCTTCATGCCTTCATTTTGCCTTAGCTACTACTATGGCACTTGTTCTTGTTACTTGTCTCACTTCAAAACAAATTATCAAATAAAATATAATATACCTTTAACTCCATCATGAAAATGGTTAAGCTTGATGATCAGTCTTCTCTTCAAGGGCTTTCAATGACTGACATTATCTCATCAACGAAAGGCCTCTTGAGTTTTTTCCTAGCTGAACCCTGAGCTTTAGCAAGAAAAATTTTGGCCTTCTCCACATTCCCTTGTTCAATATGGGGCTCTCTCCTCATGTTGCCAGGGGATGCACAACATTTCCCATCAACGCCTTTAGTGGTGATGGATAGTGATTCACCCACATCCTCGGGTGAGTCTTGGGTGTGCATGATTTGAACAAGACATGTTGTCCAAGGCTTTGTGAGTTGGGATGAGTCTTGAGTCATCCATCGCTCATCCTTCCTCATTATTAGGAACTCCACAAATCTCCATAGATAAGCTACAAAGAATGCGAGATGCACATGACACTTTGTCATGAGATTTTTCTAGAGCTCTAGGATTTCACTTTGCAACCCAGAAACCAAATGAGCAACCCTTTTGAATTTGGAGCCCTTGGTTAGGACCTTCTTCATGATGCAACCTTATTCAACATCCATTATCTTCCCTTGCAAAAGTAACTTAGGAAAGGCATGAGATCGAAATAAGGGATACATCTCTCTAGCCTTTGAAACTTGGAACTAGCTTAGCGAATCCCTTATTATCACGACAAATGTTTAACCGCTCCTCCACTTCCTCCTAACACTCCACCTCATTCCTTGCTATGGTGATAATCGACGTGCCTTCATTAGAAACATTAAAGAGATTGCTAAAGGTGAATTTTTTTACATTCAAGATTATAGTCGCACTGTGAACACAAGTGACAAACCTCTTGATTCCTTTGCTAAAGGAGTTAATGATGTTGATCATTTCCATAGTGGGAATGATGAGGCTTGAGGCCATGAAGATGTCAAGCAAACTAGCATGAACAATCCTTGCTTGAATGGTTTTGAATGCATGGTTAGCCCACTAGTATTATGTAGGTTTCACCTCATCAAACTTGAGGGTTAGCATCTCCTCAGTGCATCTTGAAGTGATTACAATTACTTCAGTTGATGGCACAACTCCTACAACATAACGAAAAATAGCCCGTTAATCTTGATGTAGGTGCATCATGTAAAACAAAGAATAACAAATATAACCAAATTAAAGCAAAACTAGTATAACCATTTGAACAACCAAAGCCTAAACAACTTAGTAGCTTCACAACTATGAAAAAATTGGCATAAGGATAACCAAAATCAACAAACAAATATAGTTACTTTGCCTATATGAGAAAGCATCATAGGAGCTCTAGGAAATGGATTTGATTTTGCATTGTGGGATGGGTTTTCCCACCTACTATGAATTGTCCCATCGGCTAGACACCTCTGATAAGCCTTAGGATGATGCTTGATGTAATTATCAAACTCATCCTTCAATTGGTCCATCATTTCAAGCCTTACTATTGGGCTTTTGGTAAATACCCCCATTGTTGTTTTGGCCAAGGGTAAAAGATTGTCACCCTTGATTAATCCTTGATCATTTACCCTATACCTGTGGGCAAGTGAAATAACAAAAGTTAGTATAACTTAATAGCAAAATGAAAATAACAAATAATCCAAATTATAACAACTACACATATCCATCTATATGGTAGATGGTTCTAGGGGGTTTTGGAACAAGGTATGCACATGATGGCCAACTAGCAAGGTGTTATCAATCTTGTACTACTTGAATTTGGGCATCTCCCAAATTTTTGATAATTTGCAAGTGTCCATGGTGATTGTGTTGTCATGTTCTTTACCATTTTCATGGACCTCAAGATTGTCAACTAGGAACTTGACAATGATGCTAGAGGAGTGAGGCACAATGGTTTCCATGATGGTTGCTACTGTATGGAACACTAAGTATGACTTAATCATCACACTGAGGTTTTGTGGTAGGTAGGTCAAGAACTTCCTTAATCCTAGCCTAATCCACAATGAGTGTTTTTTCCACTCCATGTCAAGGGATGGAGTGTTAGGCCTTGGCACAAGGATATAACATAAGAGCCCCACTAGCTCTATAATGACCAAGATGGGCTTCAAGAAAGTCCTGTACCATCCAACACATAACTGTTACAACCTTGTTAAACCAAAATTAAGACCCAATAACTCTAAAATACCAAAAATATTATTATAATTACCATGTCAACATTTTTAGCCTTTATAGCACTTCAACATGAAAACTAATAGTTAGGCAAAAAAAGAAAAAAATATTGAATGAAATAGTTCACACTTAAATGGAAATGAAAATTTAAAATCAAAAGTGTGAAAATGATAGTCCACAACTAGAAACACAAAATTCACAATTTAGAACTAAAAACATGGAAATGAGTGTAGAACTAGAATTTTAGTTTTCATGTTAAATTCCATGCTTAGGAAAAACTTAAATCACAACCCAAGGCCATAACCCAAAATTTCACAAAATTGAAAAAAGAACACCAAGACCACTTCTAGACCCTTCCCAAAACCTCAAAAAAATTTAATTTAATCCAAACCACTTCTAGGCCCTTCCCAAAACCTCAAAAAATCCCTAAAATCATGAGATGTTGATGGGAAAAATTTTCCAAAGTCTCAATGTTGCCCATCTTCATAAGGGTAAATGTGTAATAGCCATAAAACCTTAATTCTACACCACTTTATAGAAACATTCGTAAAAACTTAACTGCTTAGTGAAATTTGATGATTACATAGCTATTGGAATTATAAAACTATGAACTATAACCCCATAATAAGAAAACATGAAAAATCTTAACTAGTTTTTCATAAAAAACTGCAAATTTGACCTAACCATGGCCATCATAGTCAAAACCCAATTTCATGCAAGCCTACAAAAACACTTACCAAAAATAAACTGTTAATCCAAATTCAATAATTGCACTGCCATTGGAGTCCTTGAACCATGAAATCAAATTGCACAACCTTAAAACTAAAAACTTCATAACTATTTAATATAGAAAAATTACCAAACTTACACTAGAAAATAGCCAAAAATAAAAAACTCACTTGATACAACTTGATGGAAACATGAATAAAAAAATATCCATGAGGCAAAATTGAGTAGTTCAAAAATCAAATCAATCAAAAAATAGTAGAAAATAATCCAATAGCTTTGAAAATAAGTAGCCATTTTGTTATGAAATTGTTTTTTAGGTGGTGTTACTTTTTGGGTTGAAAAAAGTGGAAAACCCATGGAATTCATGAAAAATAGCATTTATTCCACAACATAAACAAAATCCAAAACCCAAGTAACACCAAAAATGAGTAAACATGGCCTAAATCTATAGTTGACTTTTGACAAAATTCGAATTTGACTAGTACATAAGCTTAGATCTGAGAAATGGAATAAACATAATAAATGAAATAAATGTAATAAATAGTTAGGGTAGTGTACCTAGGATAAATAGTGGTGGATCTTTCTCCAATTCTAGGATGTGGGAGTTTGGAAAGTCCATGAGTAGCTACATCTACCTCCTCCAAAGCAAGGTTCTTGGTAGGAGCCTTCGTTCTCGACATGGTGCTAGAAAACTAATGTAGAAAAACATTAAAAATCCTTGGATTCTGGAAGCACTTGGATGGCTACGTTGGCATTTGAGGGAAGAATAGCTATGACTACACTAGGATTGGTAGTAGTGATAGGAATAAAGCTTCAAACTTGGGCACAGTAGCTAAGAATGTCGAAAACAACAATAACTTTTGCAAGTTCAAGGTAAGAAAACCCACTTAAAACCTAGTCATCCATCTTGCAACCTTGGTTTTCATGAACCACTCCCACCTCACGTAGTGATGTAATTAGTAACTAAGACTACATTGGTTTAGAGAAGTTCTATTGCATTCCAAACTTGCCAATTCCATGTGGGACCCACTAAGTGCTCTGGAAACAAGCCAAGAAAACCATGCCTACACTAGGATTCTAGTTTCCAAGCTTGACTACACTAGGGTTTAGACCCATTGAAACCTCAAAAAAAAAATGCTAAATTGCATCCTCTCCTAAAACCTAGTCCCCAATCCTACATCCATGCTATGGAACTCCATGATTAAACTATGAAATCAAGTGTCAAGATCCATGACAACTGAGTTGTAAAAGACCTTAAAATTCATGTGAAAACTTGTTTTCCCATGTGACTATGTTGGCTTGGAGCTTGAATATGCTCACCTAGTGTAGTCAAGTGGGATATGATGTATTTCACTACTTCCCATGAGCCCACCTATGCTATACTCTAGTCCATGAAACCCTATAAGCAAAACTAGTAGTTGGAAGTTAGGATTGATAGTCACTAAGCATTGAAATAGCTTTAAACCTTGTCACAAACTAAATTTTTGGCATGACTACATTGGGTAGGAGCATGACTACACTAGCCTAATGTAGTTAAGAATGGAATAGGCCTCATTTCACTTACCAAGCTTGCCATTGATACCAAACATCCATGCCATCTTCCCAAATGTTATCCTGAGCTCCTGGTAGCGTTGAAACTTGATGGATTTCATCAAATAATAATAAAAAATTGAAGAAAGGCTATGACTATGCTAGCCTAGTGTAGTAACAGGGTTTATGATTGGAATTGATCATGGGAATAGTAATGAATCTCCAAACTACCATTTCACAACCTTCACACCTCCTTAGGATGCCCGGTGACTCCAAACTATTGATCTATCAAGCACAAATCATTTAAGATCCATTTCCCAAACTTGACTATGCTTGAAATTGTATGAATACATTAGACAAGCATAGTCACTGGTGGTGCCTAGAATAGTCCATCCAAAAAACCTCAAAATAAGTCATTTCCCAATCAAACCCACTTCTTAAGAACCTTAAAATCCTGCTAAACTGAAAACTAAGCCAAAATTCACCATTTGCAACATTTTCCAAGCTTAAATATGTTGGGCTAGTGTAGTCATTGGTGGTGCCTAGTGTAGTCCACACAAAATTAACCAAAATTGACTATAAATAACTCAAATTCACTTTTGGGAAATCCTAGAACCCTACTAGAGCCTTTTTATAAACATAAAATGCATCATTTTCCATCCCAAGGATGTTGATTACATTGGGAATTGCATGACTACATTGGGCCAGTAGAGTCATCAATGCATAGTTCACATGGAAAATCCCAAAATTGGCTAGAAACAACTGAAATTGACTTGTAGAAAGACCTAGAACCCTATTGAAGCATGTTGAGACCTTGAAACTTTGGGAAACAGGCCAAAATCCATCAGTTTTCATTTAGAACCTTTTAACTACACTGGGAATTACATGCCTATGCTAGGCTAATGTAGTCAAGAGGTATTTGGCCATTCTAAGACCCAAGCAACCACAAGAACTGGTAATTTTGACACTAAAGCCTAGCTAGCAGCACGAGTGATCCTAGAAGTCCATTAGCATGGTTGATTCAGCATGGAAACTAGCCTAAAATCATATTTTATGCATGACTACAATGGGGAAGCCTGAGACTATGTTGGCCTAGCATAGTCATAGTGAAAACATGTTTGGTGGCAAGGTTTACTAGCACTATACGACTTAGAATGATCCAAAACTAACTTAAGAAGCCTAGAACCTTGTCCCACTTCATCTGGCTACAATTCACTCTATTTTAGCCTTGGAAATACCAAATTCTACTCAACTAGATTGACACCATGCATGACTACACTAGCCTAGCATAGTCTAATGGGAAATTCCATAAAACCCACTTCTATTACTTAATTTCGATCTCCGAGTAGTCAATTCAGTTCTTCAATGACCCTGCGCTATCCTGGGAAGCTAGTAGAGTCCTAAGACCAATCTTGGAACCCCAATAATGCACTTATTTCATGTGACTACATTGGGATCTGCACTGACTACACTGGCCTAATGTAGTCACCAATGGAAACATCATTTTAAGCTTTTGGAAGGTAGAAAATAGAGCAAAAACTTACTAATCCTTAATACCAACTCCCTGCACTAGTTGTCTAGATCATTAGGAGCTCAAAAGTGACCATACTAAGCTTGGGAAACTATCCATTAGTGTTGACTATGCTTGGGAATGCATGACCACACTAGGCCAACGTAGTCACCAGTAGAGCCCAACGTAGTCACAAGAAAATGTGTCAATTTTGTCTTGAAACAACCCTGAAATGACCCCCTCATGTGCCCAAAGTCCCCTAGCAGCCCTATAGCCTTATACCATGGCCTTCTAAGGCCTAAAGTTGGCAAAATCTAATTCTATTTGACTAGTATTAACTAATTTTTACCACATGTATTTTGTTTTGATGGATTTGACCTTCTTTCATGGTGTTTTGACTTGTTTTGATCTTGTTGTGCATTGTTGACCTTCATTACCATCAGTTGACTTCATCTAGCCTCTACATTACTTCAATTTCATCACATTTACCTTTATTCTTTCTATTATGGCCTATGTTGATCCTTTTTAGCCTTTGATTGATTTTAAGTGATGGGGTTCGATCATCTTTGACCATCATTTGACACGATGTAGCCATGACCTTCCAAGAATTTAAATGGGTGACATGGCTTGCCAAGGCCTTAAATTGGAAAATGTGTAATCAAAGTCTTTCAACTTATTTTGACCTCTATTTAACCTTGTTTGGTCTGTATTCCACCTTATTTGTCTTCACCTACATCCCAAAGCCTTGGTTTACCTTGTTTGCATTTTGTTTGACATTGAAATATCATGTACTTACAAATTTTCTAAGTTATTTTATGTCATTTTGGCATTATTTACTCATTTTTACCCAAGTCACTTAATGTGCTTATGGTTGATATGTAGGACTAGAGTATGGACACCTGGAAGCAAATCAGTTTACCTTTGAGCCTAAGAGGATCCCATGGTGATGTTGAATAATGCATTGATCTTAATTGTCTAGATCTTGAGCTTGATAGTCTCATTGATTACATTGCTTTTGTAGAGAAAACTCTAGAATGGCTTGAAAACCTATTCAAAACCCTTGACCTTTAAGTTGGCAACATTACTGAAGACTCTCTAGTTGAGGTTCCTATCATGGCACATGGTGGTGAGGAGAAAACACTAAAACTAAGTTCCTCACAGGAACCTCAATAGGCTCAAGACATCACCAAGGTCCTACAAGACAACATTAAGGCATTTGCCTAGTCATATGAAGATATGCCAAGTCTAGACCCATGTTTAGTCCAACATAACATCAGACTTGATCCTTGCATTAGACCTAATAAGTAAAAGGTTCGTAAGATTAGACTTGATTTGGCCTTGGAAGTTTATGATGAGATCACAAAGTTATAGCAAGTTGGTTTCATCAGAGCTATTGATTACACAGAATGCCTGTCTAGCATAGTGGTAGTCCCAAAGAAAAATGGGAGTATATATATTTGCATAGATTTTTGAGACCTAAATAAGATAACCATCAAAGATGATTTCCCTTTGCCTACTATTGATTAACTTATCGATACTATGGGTAGACATGCCTTATTATCCTTTATGGATGAGTTCTTGAGATAAACTAGATTAGGATCAACCTAGAATATCAACTCAATACAACCTTCATGATTCCTTGGGATAGCTTTTATTACACTATGATGTCTTTTGTCCTAAATAATTCAAGAGCGATCTATCAAAGGGCTATGATGT
The DNA here is from genome assembly GCA_015680685.1 of Gnetum montanum. NCBI lineage: Eukaryota > Viridiplantae > Streptophyta > Gnetopsida > Gnetales > Gnetaceae > Gnetum > Gnetum montanum. The sequence goes on from MNCI01025435.1 coordinate 34,690, forward strand.
ATATCTTTAGTCATTATATGCTAGGTTTGCTCAACGATTATGTAGATGATATAGCCGTTAAGTCCAATGTGACCAATGATCATACACATGACCTTGACCTTGTGTTAAAATGATGCCTCAAATATGAGCTTAGGCTTAATCCTAGGAAGTGTGTCTTTGGCATTAAAATTGGCAAGATGATTGGCTTTGTAGTATTTGAAGAGGGAATATGCGTTGATCCTGATAAGGTTAAGGTTATATCCAACTTGGTAGCACCTACTAACCCTAAGGAACTTTTGGGATTTCAAGGCATATTACAATTTATTCATAGGTTTATTGCTAGGCTTAGAGATAAGTTACAACCCATGCAACACTTGCATAAGAAAGGAGTTCACTATGAGTGGATGACTTAATGCTAAGAAGCCTTTGAAAATCTTAAGCAAGAGTTGGCATAACTATCAATAGTCAATACTCCACAAGAGGATAAACATTTTTTACATCTACCTTGCTATCTTTGAGACATCTATTGCCTCTCTACTATGTTAAAAGTGAGATGATTAAGTAGAGTTACCTGTATACTACTTAAGCCATGCATTAGTTGCCCATGAGACTTGATACACCAAAGTGAAGAAGTATTGTCTAGCTTTGGTCTTCTCATTGAGGAATTTGTGGCACTACTTCTTTAGGAGCTAGATCAACATCATTTACAAAGATAAAGTACTTAGAGCCACAATAATCAATATTTATGAAAGTAACCATATAGCTTGATGGAAAGCCATAATAGTTGAGTTTGAACTACATTACTCCTCTCAAGCCTTAATGATGAGTTATCATTTCGTTGGCCGCGATATCGCATACGTGATATCGTGTACGTGATATCGTAGCTTGTCTCCTCATCTATAAATAAGAGGTAGATAGATCTGGTAGGTAGTTTTTGAGTTAGTACTTAGTTTTAGAAATTTTCTTAAGTAGTTCTTCTCTTAACCCTTTCCTCCTAGTGTATGCCCGCAGTGTGGTGATTATAATTGTATGGCATCGTTATTCGAGTGTGACGTACTTGGACACGCACATGACCAGAAATAAAGATCAAGATTACTTCATCATTGCAGCATTCACTTAGTTTAATTAATTAATTGTTTAATTGTTATTTACTGCTTTCTTAGTTAATATCTCTTCACCCTAAACTCCTGTTAAACGCGGAATGAGTACGACTTGATTACGAACATTTAAGTGTGAATACTTGGTAACCCAGTAGTGTACCTAGGATTTGCGCTTGGTAATCGCAGTATCGTAAAGAGAGACGTCTACCTGGGCTCGATCTAAACAACTTTCCCAACTTCTTAAGAGGCTATGACTTAGATCCACAACAACATTTACAAGCCTTCTACGATGCCTACGCATGGAACAACATTGATAACAGATGGCAAAAACTCAAGCTCTTTCCTATGACACTTGTTGGCCAAGCAAAAGTATGCCCTAGGGATGTATGCCCAAGGTCAACTATACAAACTACGAACCCATAAATTCCAAGAGCTTATTAAGTGGGTAGCAAAAGAGGAAGAAAAAATGGCTAGATGGGAGAGTGTTGAAAAACATCAATGGGACCAAAATCTCAACTTAAAAAAGGTCCATAATCATCAAAAGGAGAAATCAACCTATCTCAAGGAGGAAGAACCATCTTTGCCAGTACAACAATCATTAGAGGAAGTCAAGGCAAAGATTAATAAGATGTTGGAATGGACGCATAAGAAATGTGGAGAATATATTGACATTATTGGAGATAGAGTTTTGACAACTCGAGAAGCAGGACAAAATATCATTAGACATTCGGAAAGAAGGGATGAGGAAAATAAGAGCTCAACTGCCAATCATACACATGAATGCAACATTTGCCTATACAATCATCCCAAGGGTCAATGCCCAATCTCATTCAGCTATATGAGCATTGGGGAAGCATGTTGCACCCAAAGTTTATACAGAGATACTGTGTTCGATCAAAGTGGCAACAATCCCAGTCATGGGGAAAGCCATTCCTAAACTGGAGACACCCTTCGTATCATCCGAATCCAAATGCTTATCTAGTCCAACATCCTATTTCCCCAACTGGGCCAACATACTCTATCTCACCGCATTATCATTCTCCTCAATACTATCAACCCATGTCTTCAGCACAACCACCGCCTTGTGTATCTTACACTTCTTCTAATTTTCAATGTTCTCATCCTTTCCCTTCTTCTACATTGTTGCCTATTGTTCCTGAAGTGTCCTCACCACAACAACAATCCACAAATGTCACTTGTGCTAATATTACTAACATCAGTGAGAGACCTCCTCAACATCGAAGGCGTCCCTTCTTTAGACATGACCATAAGAAGGGACAACAAAATTCCAAGGCCACTGCATCCTCCAATTTAGCATAAGTCCAACATTGTGGTGCATCCTTCTCTTCAAACCCAACGCCTCATGTCACTTCAACAAGGCCACCAATTAACACTCCAACAACCATATGGCCCAATGGATACAACCATGGAGAGTGACATCCTAATCCTTGCATACCATCTTACGATCCCAAGTATCGTAGTGGGTCAACTCTTTATCCGGGAACCACATCTTATAAATTGCCCCACTACACTTACTACAATCAAGTGTGTGAACCCCAATGGGGTAAGTATGACCAAGTTTCGATATTTCCAACATGCAAGGATCCTCATCTTTTAACTATTAATCCTTACCATGCTCAAACATTTAGTTATGGAGGATATCCCCCATTCTAATAACAAGCAGGATTAATAACTACTTTTCATTTTCTTTAATTTTACAACTTGTTGTTTTCCAATTTTTCATTGTTCAATTTCTTGTTTTATCTTTTTAGCTTTTCATAAGTAATCTCATTTATGAATAAAACACTCATGTGGCTCGTTGGTTGAGGTGTGTTCTATGTTATCAAGTTTCGAACGATCAATTATTTGGATAGTGAGCCCATTAAATCCACTCATCCATTCTACAAATAAGAGGTTCTGTTCGGGGGTACAGTGATATTCTTGACATTCTTAAAACTTAAAATTAATTTTTTGTTCATTGTACCTAAAATGAAGAAGGATGGATCAAGAGGGAATGATTAGGGTGTGACATCAAGGGGACTTGGGGATTCTCTTTGGTGATGTTTGTGGGAGTTATCATGCAACGTGGTTGTACTAAGATCCTTGTAGATCTAATGAAAAATGGAAGAAAGAGTAATCAAAAGGGCACTCAAAAATCCAATGTTATTCTAGGGGGTCCCATTGGAAAGACATGCATCCATGCTTGAAGGTTGGAGGCTTCTCTAGATTCAGTAATTGAAAAAAAAAAGAGAAGAGAAAGAAAAGAAAAAGAAAAGAAAAGAAAAAAAAGGAAGTGCCACAAAGCAAAAATCACTCCTCCCTTGAACTAAATGCCAAGTGATCGTACGCCTTGTTGCTCTAGTACTCTCCTACTTTCTCATCATGGGATGAAAAAATGCAGTGTCACTGATCAGAGGAATGGACTTGGTCTTGATCTTTGAACGATGAGTTAATAACACCTTAATCATGCTTTACACGTAGGATTCACGGTGCCCTAGGTCAGTTACCTCATGTCCCAATCTCTACAATCCCTTCTATAGTTCGTCTTACCTCATTGTTCATGTAATTATAGCTCATGTCTTGTATAGTGTAGAATTCTTACCTCATTTTGGTGATATTTACATGTGTGTGTTTTGTGGAATCGGTGTGGATTACATTTAACCCTTTGAGTACCCACGGACACTTTTAAAGTGTGGTTCCGCAAGGACATTAAAGGTTGGAACCTACTTTGGGGAGGATCCACTTGCGTAATTTTTGTAATTTTTACTGATGATCCATCTTCCACACAGCATTTATTACCCTTAGCATATTGTCCACAATGTTCTTTCCCTTATTACTATCCCTTCGACTCAACGTTCCTATGAACCATCACATAGCCTTTTTCTCCCATTCAAGGTCCTTATTGATAAATTCCACATCATCATAATTATTTGTGCCTTTCAAACTAATTGAATTACCCTAGAAACCCTTAAAAATAGCCCAATGTCCTATGTTTAGAACGTTAATTTCAAGAAAATCTTAAAAATTTTGGTATCTTTCATTGTGCCCAATATCACTAAAGTCGAGATATTGTGTACGCGATATCGCGTCTCTTCAAACTATATATAGATGACCCCTGCGTTGCTACAACTCATTTTCAACTATTCACACAGGGGGAGTTTTCCAATTTCCTCTCTACAACTTGTGATTGCGCAACCCTTGCTTTCATACTCATAACTCACTCGCTGGTACTTTGATTTTCATTTTGTCTAAACCTACCTGATGAGTGGCGAGGTACCCCTACACTCAACCATACGAATACGAGCGTACACGCGCGATCCGGTCGAACTCCGCAGACTAAATGCCTTAACGCCACAAGAAACACTTGGGGTTAATCATTCGTTGTCTTCCCAGGCTTGCTTGTAAGTGTCACGGTGTATGGTTAAGCAAGTCTGAGGTATGTGATTTTTTTGGTATTTTTGGCTTATCTTCTATGCTACCAGGAGAAGGGTTGAGAAAACTAAACTAACTCTAACTAAGATCTAAGTCTAAATTAACTAGCGTCAGCATCCGTTCCCACTTGCCGGACACACCCTGAACTATGCAACTGCAGCTTACCAAACGCTAATCGTTACTGGGATCGCCACACGTAACGCAAGTGCTCGAAGTGGTCGTACTGAGGCACCTATTTAGCCTACGTGTGATAAGCAGCCGATTCCTTAGCCAGCCGTACACACCCGTGGGTGCTCGTAACTAAGTCGTACTTATCACACGATCTAGCCTAGCAATGAGCAGCCGATTCCTCAACTAGCCGTACACATTAGACCCGGGAGTTACCAAGCGCAGAATCCTGGAATACGCTACTGGGTTACCAAGCATCCAATGCTCGTAATTGAGTCGTACTCATGCATTGCGTCAAGCAGCCGATTCCTTGACTAGCCGTACACGTCCGTAGACGCTCGTAATCAAGTCGTACTTGAACGCACTAGGAAAGCAGAAAAGAAAGCAATAAATGAAACCACGTGCTGCAAGGTTTATCCAAACAAGTTCGTCTTTATTGCCGTACACAACTTGGGTTCAGGTTACAAGCTGCTCGAATAAAGAGCCGTTCACTCTAGGACTCCTACTGCGGGCACATGGGGAAAAATTCTAACTCTGGAGTGATCAATCTGCCAGAGCTTCGCTACACTAGCCAGGATTGGGAAATAAGGGGAGTGCCGCCTCTTATTTATAGAAATGGCGGCGGGACGCGATATCGCGTACGCGATATCGCAGGAGAAGACGCGATATCGCGGCCTAGTGCAAGTCGCGTCTCATCATACCCCCATGACTGAATGAAAACTCGTCCTCGAGTTCCTTACAATGATATCAGGTAGGTATGGGATTATTAGGGGAAATGGAACTAATGGGATGACATGTGAACGGTCTTTATTACAAGACTTGACAAAAACTGGTGTTCATGACAACATGGGTGAACACCTTATTACAATGACATCAGGCCACAGTTGGCAGCTGAGAGAAAAGAGGAGAGAGAATAGAAGAGAAGAAGAGAGAAGAGTCTTGTTGCTGCCAACGCCTAGATTGCGCCTTTCGTTGTCCATCTGTAAGCGCATTATCAATTCCACTCCTTGCATGCTGCTTCAGCGCTGCTCCATTCCAAGTGTCTGCTCCAGATCCATTCCGTTGTTGTATGATTGCCATCTGCACACACAACACAATCATATATTAGCAAGGGTAATTGAATCATTAAGTAAAGCATACCTTGCTTCGGTTTAGGTTCCTTGGCTAAGTTGTGGTATGGCTAATATGGATCTGGGAAAATGTAGATGATGACTACCGAAGGTATAGGGGTTAGGAAGAAAAACGAAAAAATCCGGGGCTTAGGATAAAAATCGAAAAATCAGGCCCCGTACCCCCATGACTAATCGCGAACCTCCGGTAGCGTTAGAATGGAAAGAGAAAAGGAAGAGGAAGGATAGGTAAAAAGGGACAACTATGGCATCAAGAAAAGGATGTCATGATGGAAATGAACAAAAAATGATAATTAATTGCAAAACGTTAAGGAAAAGAAGTTAACTAGTGTTCCAAATAGGAATGTCAGTGGGTCCTCCCCAAAGCAGGCTCATGCCCTTAATGCCCTGACAATCCCACATTCAAAGAGTCCGTAGGCTCGGGGAATGTCCTTTGGAAACAAGAGTTAAAGTCTTAACCGGAAGAATTTACCAAAAAGAAAACAAAGCATCAACCAAAGTATATACAATGATACAACCGGCAATGAGGTGAACAATGGAGAGAAGGATGGGAAGAAGAGAAGTGGAATGGAATCCCAAGAACAAGGTGGTGTACAGCCCCTTGTGTGTTTCATGATTAATGTGACTTGGCGAATCTCATTCCAACTCTGGCCTCAAACCAACCACTTCCAGTGACTTCGCATCAATGCAGTTGGTTAAATCATCCACTTGGGTAACAAGGATGCAACTTCGAGAAGCCACCACCATTCCGACGAAACAACAGAGAGAATGGGAAGCGAGAAGGGCCTTAGTTAGAGGGAACACTTTGGTTCCATAACCAGTGCTTGTAGCCCAAATTTATTCCGTCTAAGGGGTGTGCTTTGAATCCTCACTTTTAGCTTTTTAGCTTTTTCTTCTTCTCTTTTTTCTGTTTTTCCATTTTTTTTTTTTTTTTTTTTGTTTTGTGTTTTTATGCGTGGGGACCACACCATGCAAAGACTTCTTTATTTTTATTGTCTCAGCTTCCGATTATTGGGTTACATCGGAACGGTAAGAAAACCCAAGAAGAAAACATCCAAGCACCCAAGTGAATGACCAACACAAGAGCACCAAGTTCCCTTGAAGTCACACCCTTTTCAAATCCTTGAGTCCTTCCTTAGTTTGAGAAATGCCCAGTCACTGGTTCGTTAAAGTTCTTATTGGAAGGGAACTGTACATTTCCAAGCCAAGGGAAACCATAGACTTGATGGATGGATGGATGAAGTGATCTCATTGCCTGCCATATCAAAAGAACATACCTTAGTATCAACAATGTAACTTAAAGGTAAAAACCAAACATTAGCAATTAATGAAAAACAGTTCATCCCATCGGCCCGAACACTTATTGGGTGACGAATTTACATGATGGATCACACACACACACACACACACACAAAAAGATAGAAAAATATAACGATGTTGTAAAACAAAAACAAGAAAAGTTAAAGAAATTTGTAAAACAAAAATTAGAAAAGTTAAAGAAATTGTAAAACAAAAATGTGAAAAACAAAAACGTTGTAAAACAAAAATGTGTAAAACAAAAACTGAAAAAGAACTGAGGGCCCCATATGATTAGCATAGGTGGCCATCTCCCCCATGACTGAGTTGTGAGGGAGAGATCCGAAGTAGTGAGCGCCTATTTGAATTTCTAAGCAGTGCCCAACTTCTCCAAATTGATGATCTTAAATTCAGGGTTGGAAGTTGGCGACGCTCACGTTCCAGTGTATCTATGCCACGGTTGTTGGCATGAGTTTCCTCAGTTCGTTCCATGCATATTTGTTTGCCCTTATGAGAAGCTGTCAACCACGGGGTGTCTACTACTTCTTGTGTGGTTGCTACATACAGGCATCTTTGTTGCAGAGTTTCCTGGGCACACCTGTGACATGGAGACATTTCCTCCGTGTCATCACCCGATGAATCACTGTATGTGATGCATGGAACTATCCTCTTCTCGATCTTTCCACATATGTTTATCTTGGAGATTTCCAAGGAAAGATCACGGATCCTAAGGCATGCATCTACTGTGCTTAGCCATGCCCTTCCCATTATAATTGGGAAGTCCCCTTCGTTGTTGTTAACATCGATCACTAGGAAGTCTGCTGGGTAGGACCAACCACACACAGTGGTGATAACGTCCTCCACCAAACCCAATGGGATGGCAATGGACTGGTCTGCCAGCTCCAGTTGAATGTTGCTCTTCTTAAGTTGGGGCAGGTTCCAGGCGTGATACATCTTTCGCGAAATTAAGTTGACTCCGGAACCTGAGTCAAGAAGAGCTCGATGTGGCGCATTCCCAGCGATCTGCAAATGAATAAAGGGACTCCCAGGGTCAGTTAGTTTCCTGGGAAGGTGGCCTACCTTGATCCAGTCAGTTACGGTATGTGTTAGCATAACCGTATGCGTTACATTCCCTTGGACTGAAGGGTGCTCCGAAGTGTTAGTAGTTAGAGGCCTATACATATACCCGTCCGCTTGTTGTTGCGAGAGCCTATCCGGGCTCCTAGTTCTGAAAAAGGGTCTCCTTTTTGTACAGTTATCGCCAGAACTAGTGTCCGGTTGGATATTTACACTCTGAATATTTACAGATCTCGCGGCGTGACGTTGCTGCGGTTGGGTAGGTAATTCCCCTTGCATTGTTGGAGCAGGAGGTGTTATGGGAACTACTTGAGGAAAAGGTGCGGGTGGAGTTAGAGGATGGACAGAATGTGGAATGTCTCCCGGAGGAGAAGGAGTCCTTCTGAAGTACTCCCGAGCGTAGTAGTGACGGCGTGGAGTGTGACTCATAGCGTCACCTGGAGAAACTGGCTGCTGCACATAATAACCATAAGGATCAGGCTGCCGGTAAGGGTATCGATGTGTTGGCTGTGGCATCCCCCATGACTGTGGGTATTGCCACTGCTGATGTTGCTCGATGGGCTGCGGAGGTGTTCCACTTGGATAATACGTCAAGGGTTGGTGGAACTGCCTCGGGTTACCTTGTGGATAAGGTAACCTTCTGGGTGTTTGCCGTTGATTAAGTCTTGGATTTAATGCATACACCCCAGACTCCTGCAGATGTGAGATAATTGGACAACATCCCTTAGGATGGTCATAATAGCAGACCTCACATCCACCGTCATTGTCTGAATCAGAATTTTCAGCCTCATCGGAGTTAGAGATTTTTCCCTTACCCTTGTTATGTGCAGGGTTAAAGTTTCTCCGCTTGTCTTTGCTTTTATCACTACTTTGCTCATCCTTAGACTCTTCTACAATTTTCAGGACTGTTTCTATTCGTGAGTCTAAGGAATCCCACATTTGGTCTACCTTAGCCGATACCTCCGTTGTTAACTTTTGGATCGGCACAGTTTTCCTGTTCACCAACTCTTCGAGTGGTGACTCATCCTCCTCATCACAGAATTTCACTCCCTTCTTACGAAGGGAGGGATCACGGTTGTATTCCTCCGCACTTTCTCTTTTCCGTAGCTCACCCTCTTCTTGCGCTACTTGTTCCAACAATACTTCAACTTCATGGGCTCTTAGTTGGGAGAGTCTCCCTTGGGCGTAAGTCCCAAGAGTTCTTCTCGTTTCATTTCGTAGCCCATCCACGAGGTGGCGAAGTTGATCCCGCTTAGCGTACCCATGGCCCGGGCAACGATGTAGCAATGTGTAGTAACGGGCCATGGCAGCATCCAAGGATTCATGAGCTCCTTGTTTCCAGCCTTGGATCTGCTTACGCAAGTTAGACACTCTGGAGTACGTTTGATATTTGTTGTTGAACAATTCGAGCATCGTACTCCACCTCCTGATGGTTTCCGGTTCTAAGGACCGGTACCAGCTTTCTGCTTCTTTAGTGAGTGTCCTTGGGAACAACTTGAGTTTCTGCCACTCATTGTCTATGTTCTGCAAGGCACAGGCGTCGTGGAATGCCTGTAAATGATGTTGAGGATCAGCGTTGTATCCCCCTTCAAAACGTGGGATATTATTTATATCCAAACGCTTGATCCTACTGTCTTTCAAATGCCTTGTGGGAATCCTAACTGCCTCTCTAATGTCAAGCATACTTCGGGTTGCGAATAGGGGTTCGTCATGATCATCTCTTTCATGACGTCTGTGATGTCTACGTTGTGGTTCCCTATTCTCCCTACGTCCTTGCCCTTGTCCTAACTCCTCTCGACCTTCTTGTCGAGGCATTTCATCTCTTCTACCTTTACTCTCCGCGTTATGCTCATGGTGGCTGCGCCCAGATGTGGAAGGAGAGGGTGAATGATGTGATGAAGGGGAAGAAGAAGGAGATCCATCACCATGGTGATGTTTCTTGCCTTCTCTTCGGCTGCTTCGGTCCCGACCGTTGCGACGATCAACGAGTCCGTCATTAGTGCGAGTGATTGTTCCTGCCGTGAACAGCTGGTGCTCACGGGGATCAGAGCCTGGAATATGTATCGTTGATCTAAGGCCCTGATGCCTAACCTCTTCACCAGAGTGAGGAGGAGGAACATCATTTTCTAAGAAACCCGTTGTGAGGGGTTCCTCGTCTCCTATTTCACTAATGACGTGGGAAACCTTGCCCTTCAGTAGTGAATGTTGGCTCTCCTGCCTTGCATCCCGAATACGTTGGGCTTTTGTGGGTTGATAATCCCTCAGAGTGTAATCATCCGCAACGTATTCAGTAATCAGCTCTTGCATGCCATACCGTACCAAGGCACGGAAAAGCATGTTGGAAGCAGAGCGATCTGGGGGTAACACGATGTTACCTTGCATGTCTCTCCACCGCAGTTGCTCATCTTGATGGAAAACAAAGGTAAAATCCGGCACATACTCATCGGGATGAGTATATGTGACCTTAGATTGTTGAGGACATGGTTGATCTCGGTTATGCGTATGATGCTGACTTTCTCCTGTATTGTCCTTAGGTGAGTTGATTTCGTGAGAAGAAGCCATTTCTATTGGTGTGCTAACTTCACCGTTATTTATTGTTCTTGATTAACTGATTAACCCTAAGGTTCGTTTTAAGCTCACAACGATGTGAGTGATATCCCTTATGTTAAATTGGCGAAAAAACACTTAGTCCCCGGCAACGGCGCCAATGATGAGTGGCGAGGTACCCCTACACTCCACCATACGAATACGAGCGTACACGCGCGATCCGGTCGAACTCCGCAGACTAAATGCCTTAACGCCACAAGAAACACTTGGGGTTAATCGTTCGTTGTCTTCCCAGGCTTGCTTGTATGTGTCACGGTGTATGGTTAAGCAAGTCTGAGGTATGTGATTTTTTTGGTATTTTCGGCTTATCTTCTATGCTACCAGGAGAAAGGGTTGAGAAAACTAAACTAACTCTAACTAAGATCTAAGTCTAAATTAACTAGCGTCAGCATCCGTTCCCACTTGCCGGACACACCCTGAACTATGCAACTGCAGCTTACCAAACGCTAATCGTTACTGGGATCGCCACACGTAACGCAAGTGCTCGAAGTGGTCGTACTGAGGCACCTATTTAGCCTACGTGTGATAAGCAGCCGATTCCTTAGCCAGCCGTACACACCCGTGGGTGCTCGTAACTAAGTCGTACTTATCACACGATCTAGCCTAGCAATGAGCAGCCGATTCCTCAACTAGCCGTACACATTAGACCCGGGAGTTACCAAGCGCAGAATCCTGGAATACGCTACTGGGTTACCAAGCAGCCAATGCTCGTAATTGAGTCGTACTCATGCATTGCGTCAAGCAGCCGATTCCTTGACTAGCCGTACACGTCCGTAGACACTCGTAATCAAGTCGTATTTGAACGCACTAGGAAAGTAGGAAATGAAAGCAATAAAACCATGTACTGCAAGGTTTATCCAATCAAGTTCGTCTTTATTGCCGTACACAACTTGGGTTCAGGTTACAAGTTGCTCGAATAAAGAGCCGTTCACTCTAGGACTCCTACTGCAGGCACATGGGGAAAAATTCTAACTCTGGAGTGATCAATCTGCTAGAGGTTCGCTACACTAGCCAGGATTGGGAAATGAAGGGAGTGCCGCCTCTTATTTATAGATATGGTGGCGGGACGCGATATCGTGTACGCGATATCGCAGGAGAAGACGATATCGCGTACGCGATATCGCGGCCTAGTGTAAATCGCGTCTCATCACTACCTGAACCCAGAGTGTTCAACTTAGTCATGGGGGAGAGGCACACGCCGAATAGCGCATAAATTTTTTTAAATTCATCATCGCCTAAATGACATATTTAAGGGTAATTAGTTGTAAAATTAAGAATAAAATGTGTCAAAAACAATTTCATTCCCTTAGCTATACTAGAAAATTAAATTTGGAAACCACTTAGGCAAAGAGGACTCAACATTATAATCTTTTAGGGACATGTTCTTCTAATAATTAACATCACATGGAAATAAAGTAAACCTATTAAGGAAAGCAGTAAGGTATAACCTAACTTTGGTAACAACCTTACTAACGATTGGCCTTGTGTGATTACAGATGGCCCCGAAACGAGGACAATAGGAAGGTCCTACTCAAGGTGGGAGCAAACAACCTATGAGAGGAGGAGGACAAGATCCTGCTAGATAACATGTAGAGTAGGAGGAATAATCATTTTGCATCCACCAAGAGGACCCTGCTATTGTACAATCAAGGCAGGCATAAGGAGGAGTGGCTGCTGCGGCTGAATAGGGACAACATCTCACGTTGCCCCAGGATTGTCTTCAGGCCATTGACAAGAAGTTCACATTCACTGCAGTGATTGTGGAGTTAAACTTAAAATTGTTTGTAGAGTTTGCTCCAGAGGATGTTAGGGATCACCTCATAGAGTCCCCGTTATGGCCTATCCTCTCTGAAAGCGGTGCCTGGTACTTAGGGGAAAAATACCAATTTTGGCATAATAAAGAACAGGGCACAATGGTTAACATTTGTGGTGTAACTGTTGACTTCTTTGTTCAGGCCATCTCTAAAGTATTAAACCTTTCGAATGCAGGGCCGAAGGTTGCTCAACTGTCTACCCGTTCAGACCCTGATGTGCGACGAGTTTGGTTGGAAAGGGCATATGAAAAGGAAGATAAGACATTTGGGGAGTTAACAACGGAAGAGATGATCTATTTCAAAATTAGAACTTATCATCTCTTCCTCATAAAGGGCTTAAAAAAATTTCAACATATGCGGCAAGAGGATGTGCAGTACTGATGGGAAAGGTTAATGCTAACCTACCTCGTTTATACTTTACGGAGATCCTCAGGTGGTTCAAAGAACGGAAGATAGGGAAGATGATGTTGCCCTTCCCTTGCCTTATAAGGAAGCTGTGCCGACATGCTAGTATCAGAGGATACACTAATGATGTCCTCTGAAAAGCCCAAAATGCTTCATATGCTAAATTGTTAAAGCCACCAGTCACAAGGAAAATCACTAGTGAGACGTTGGAATCGAAACAAGAAAAAGAACAGACGGTAGGGCTAACTGAAACTCAACTTGCAGGTTCTAGCCAACTTCCAAGTATAGGAACCAGCCAACAACAAGAAGCAAGGCCTAGCATAGGCCAAGATCAACCACTGCCGCCGCAAGATTACAGACCGTCGATGAGCCATCTCAAGGCCATCATTGAGATGGTTAGTTGGGGAAGTCATGATGATGAAAATCTCTTCCACGTCATTGATGATGCAAATCTCTTTTGCATCATTGATGATGCCATACAGCCCATGGTTTCTTTAGATTGCATGAGGGATAAGTATCAATTCAAATAGGAGGAGGGGAAAGCACTTGGTCACAACAGATCTCAGGAAATGCTGCATCTTTTCAAGTGCAATTAGAAACTGGTGAAGGGGCCATGGTGGTGGTCATGAAACACCAGGATGCAGCGAAAGTCACAGAAGTGGTCGTAGACCACATCAAAGAATCATTCAATGTACCTATTATGCCACCGGCAGATCTCATAGAAGCACAGGATGCTCAAACTTTGGCCAGAATATCAATGAATTTTGCGGAACATGAGGATGTACTTGACCGATTGCTACAAATAGGACAAGTTATGAAGTCCTTGTTTGACATCCCATAGGATGTTACAGCAATTCAATCAAACCTCATTTCCACCAAGGGAAAACTAGTCTTGATAGAGATGAGGGCCGAGCACGCTGAAGCAGAAGTGCAAAAATTACAAGAAAGGCTCGTGAACCTGCAGGCAGCATAGTGGGATCCCTCTCAATTCATTCCCATAGATCATTTGGACACTTTTTGAACTGAGAAACTCACCAAGCTATTAACAAAGAATAAAAGGGTGGTAGAAGAAAAAGAGAAGTCTATTTGGGATGCCTCTACAGCACAAGTGCAAACTCATGCACATACCAAGGCACTTAAGGCCTTACAAGAGTTTAACAAGCAGCTTGTTGCCGAAAACCTTCGGTTGACCTCCGTGGAAAAGCAAAAGAATGTTCTCGAAGAACATTTTCATCAGTTGCGAGAAAAATTCATCCAGGTCAACCAAGATATGAAACGTTTAGCTAGGAAAAATCGAATCCTCTCAATGGAGGAGGTATGCACCATCTGTCAAAAGATAGCTATTGAAATAAGCACGTGGAAAAATGAGGCTAAACAACATGAAAAGATGAAGGAGCACTTCCAGGACCAGGTGGAGATGTACAAGAAAATCCTTGAGAAGGAGATCCATATGGCCAAGGCCCACATCAACGCTTTCAGTGCTCAACACATTGACTGGAGGGCCATATTGGACACATATGCATTTGCCCATTAGGTGGAAGTTAAGAACCAAGACTTGCAGATCCAAGACCTTACAGAATACATAGAGCTGGTAAACCTGTGGTATGCCAACCTTGCCATGTTAACAGTGGGGCACCCGAGAAAAGATCTTGAGCAACAGGTAGCCACCACCTACAACAAATATGAAACAGAATTTGTAGAATGTGAGAAGATATTGCAAAAACTAGAGATTTCAAATTTTGAACTTGAGGTGGTTAAAGAAAGCTACTAGGGATAAAAAGGTGTCGCAACAGATTTGGCTCGATGGCTTACAGATTTTCACAAATACAGAGACAAAGCCAGATCCTACGAGGAGGAACAATGGGTGTTTGCAGCTTGGTATGTCAAAGCAAATCAGATGTTTCCACAACTACGTTGCTCATGGGAGGTGCCAACTCCATCAAACATCGGAACATTAACATGGACGGTGCAAGACCTCTAAACCGAAGAGGAGAAACTCTAGGCCATACTTCAATGTCATCAAGTCCCAAGACTTGAAGCACAAGACAAGGGAAAAGCACCCATGGAGGAGCCACCACCACTAGGAACTACATGAGTTCCATCAATTTTGTAGCAGTAGGATTTTCTTTTGCATTCTTTGTGTTGTGTCTCAATTTTGTTTGATTCCACACTGTGGCATGAATCCATTCTCACCATTCAATAATCCCATACCTATCCACTGTGTAATCAACGGGGCTTGTTCTCACTGTAACTTGAGGATGAGTTTTCATTCAGTCGTGGGGGTATGATGAGTTATCATTTCGTTGGCCGCGATATCGCATACATGATATCGGGTACGCGATATCGTAGCCTGTCTCCTCATCTATAAANATTGTTTAATTTTTATTTACCAATTTCTTAGTTAATATCTCTTCACCCTAAACTCCTATTAAACGTGGAATGAGTACGACTTGATTATGAGCATTTAAGTGTGACTACTTGGTAACCCAGTAGCGTACCTAGGATCTGTGCTTGGTAATCACAGTGGCAGTCATGCATGAGGTCCAAGATGTGTACGGATGATTGAGGAATGAATACTCATCGCACTTAGGCTAGCTTAGATCCTCTCTCACCTTCTCTCTCTTAGCTTAGTTAATATCATTTTCCATTACACCCAGGAGTAGCATTAGTATAGGAACACATCATACACCTCATTCTAGACTAAACCATATGTGACAAAGTTAACACTAGTCCAGATGGGAAGATAGCGAACTGTGACCTAAGAATAACTGTCTTAATACCACAACTAGTCCATCTGCAGAGTTCGACCGGATCGCGCGTGAAACGCTTGTATTCATATGGTTGAGTGTAGGGGTACCTCACCACTCATCACTTAACGAAAGATTAAGCTATAGCTACACAACTCACTATTTCACTAGTAGAAGACCATGCGATCATAGACCTTGAGTTCTCTGACGAACACATCAACATGATTAGCCAAGTGGCTAAGGGCTATGAGGTGGTCATGCACTCTGGTGATGCTTCAATTGCTCATGGGGCGAGTGTCATTTCCATTTTAACATTCCCATCTGGTGAAATCCAACCCTTCGCTTACCATTTTGGATTTCCATGTACCAACAACGTAGCAGAGTATGAAGGTTTGATCAGGGGATGATGGTAGCTCATGACCTAGGAATAAAATGCTTAATGATTAAAGGTGATTCAAATTTTTTGGTTAACCAAGTAACTGAGGTTTATGCATGTAAAGCCAAACATGTGCAACCTTACTGTGACCTAGGAAAGAAGTTGATGCAACAATTTACAGACATTGATATTGAACATGTACATCGAACCAAGATCATCATAGCCAATGTCATTACAACTTTATCTCTCAGTGTAATGCTTGATGTGTTTAGAAAATTATCTTTCTTAACTGTAGATTGTGTTATTTGCATCACGAAGAACATTGAGGATAACTTTGTAGCCATAGTTCATGCTACTCCTATGAAGGAGTGGTACAACGATATCAATTTTTACATTATGGATGGTGAACCTTCACAAGGCCTAACTATTACTCAAAAGGATGTTGTACATAAATGATCAAAATAGTATGTCATAGTAGGCAATAACACATTATATCAATGGTCCTACAATGATGTATTGTTAGTATGCTTGGATAAAACTAAAGCCTGCATAGTCTTAAAGTAGGGTCATGATGGTGTATGTGGGGGACATTTAGGACCTAGAGCCATGGCTACTAAAATCAAGTAGCTAGGCTATTACTAGTCCTATATGGAAAATTATTGCCTATAGAAGGTCAAAACTTGTGACATTTGTCAATAGCATAGCAATCTTATACATGTATCACTAATTAAGTTACACACCACTCAGATAACTTGGCTATTTAATGGTGGGGTTTGGATATCATTGGACCTATAACACCTAAATCTTCCATAGGGCATAGCTTCATTATCACTGTGACCAAATATTTTACAAAGTGGGTTGAAGCTATTCCTCTAAGGAAGACAACATCTCAACAAGTCTATAAATTCATACTGGATAACATAGTGGCATGTTTCAGTATACCTATGATCATAGTCATAGACAATGGACCATAATTTAGTAGCCAAGAAATGAGAAACTTTTGTCATGACATAGGCATTAAGCATTCCTTCTCATCACCATACTACCCCAAGCTAATGGGCAAGCTGCAGCAAGAAATAAGGCATATAAACTTGCTCAAGAAGATGCTAAATAATAGCAAATGTAAATGGCATGAGCATCTTGTTCATGCTCTTTAGGCTTATCAAACAATCTATCAAAACACAACCAGTGTAATCCCAGATAGCCTGGTTTATGATTCTGAAGTTGTTTCACCTCTTGAACTACAAGTTCTATTACTTTAAGTAGCCTTATCAGACTTCATCAATGATGAACAAAATAAGGAGCTATGTACCATGGACCTAGACTTAGTGGAGGAGCAAGGGGTGCAAATGCTTGCTAACGTCAAGTGACACTAGTAAAGGTAGAAATGACAACACCATCATAACCTAAACAAGTGTAAGATCAAGGAAGGGGACCTGGTCCTCAAAGCTATCCGTAAGCATGCAAACAAATTCTTAGCCAATTGGAAAGGACTTTTCTTGATCACCAAGGCCTACAACAATGGAGCCTTTAGGATAGTAGACATGGATAAGAATGAGTTGGCCAATCCATTTAATCATTCCTATCTAAAGATCTACTACATGTAGCCCATGAGAACCAATAGTTAACATTGACAAGCAATCCTACATGACCTCTTTTTGCATAACAAATGAACTATGAAACTTTGTAACATTGGAAACCTTGGTCGCATGGCCATGGCCTTATGCATTGTATTATAAGAACATGAATTCTTGGTTTGGTTTTCTTATTCTCTTGGAGTTGTGCTTGTAGGACGAAGCTTGAAGTCATCATAGAGGTACAAGTCATTACAGTCGCAAGTCATCGTGTGATCTCGATGTTCAAGATTTAGTTTTCTTGCCATACCAAGGGTGCTTGTTTCACATTATTATCATTACCACTCCTTGAGGCTAACCTTGTAGCCTATTTATAACCTTCTTCACCTTGAATAATAATTTTGACCAATGTTTGACACTCATGCATTGTAGCCATATGACATCCCTTCATTATGCTCCATCTACAAGTCCATTAAAATGTAACATACCTCATTCAATTGAAAAAACATATCAAAATTGGCCTTGGTAATGAAACCCAATGAAGGTTTCACCCCACAAATAAAAAAATAAAAAATGGAAAGCAAATTACCAAGAAGCCAAATGGCCAATGAAGCCCAAAAAGACAAACCAATGGCTCAAAACATGCAAAAGGAGGAGCCTAATTATCAAAGAAGCCTTGGAGTGAAATGTTGGTTCCTCAAATGCATTGTTGAGTAACCAACACTTTGACCAACACTTCAAAAGATGAAGTGCCAATACCATATTGATTAAACAAAATGTCAGTGCCATAAATGTAACCATGATGAAAACATATGGTACTCATTGTTAACCCTCATAACCATTTCCTTATAGCAATTAATAGCCCTTACCATGACCTTTTCCCATGATCATCACAAGCACTTTTTATCATGGTTCAACAATATTAAATCAAGTGTGGAGATGGAACACTGGTAACTTGTAGTGGTGTTTTGTATTCTTTGTCGATGTCTCTCGGGTTAATCCTCCAAACATCAACAGAGAGGCACCAATGAAACACCACTGAAAATTCATGTTGCCAAATTGTAATCTTCATTTTCCAACTTGAGGTAAGATTTTATTATAAATGTAAGATTTCTAATCCATGAGCTACAATCTTGCATAGTTTGTCTTTTGGGGCTGAAAAAATTCCTTGCTATTACCTCACTTCCCAAGTGGAAAAAGTTATATCATGTCTATATTTGGTCTTGGGAAGGCTGAAAATGCCTTGGAAATAGCCAAAACTAACATTTTCATGTATTTTTGTAGAGCTATAGCCTCAACTACACTAGAACCATTTATCCCTTAGTGTAGATGGAATTGATGGGATTTTCCATTTCCAGCCCAGCGTAGTCATCACCAAAACCTAACAAAGATGTAGTGTTAGAATTGTTGGGATTTTTCAATTCCAATTCCATTTTCATTTTCCCAACAGTGGCCAACGTAGACAACATTTTCCATAGTTTCCATAGTTTTTAGCAC
Source organism: Gnetum montanum (assembly GCA_015680685.1). Lineage (NCBI taxonomy): Eukaryota > Viridiplantae > Streptophyta > Gnetopsida > Gnetales > Gnetaceae > Gnetum > Gnetum montanum. Next base: position 53,892 of record MNCI01025435.1, read on the forward strand.
TTTCTAACACCTTCAACCTAGTCCAATAAGGCTAGTGTAGTTGGGATGGTGTTAGTATAGTCATGAAAGTCTATTTACTATTTATAGTAAATGGATAGGCTTTGTTGGATATGGTGTATTCCAAACTTACTGTAAATGGTAACTACACAGAGAATTGTAATCGTCGTCGCCTACAAATTGACATAAATCAGTTAGTAATCATGATAATGATGTGCAGGCCCCAAAAACAAAAATTCCATACCTATAAAAATCCAATGTAAACATCTTATTCTAGTTCCACAACCTTGATAAAACAATGGCATAACTTTGTTCCCAACTTCTCCTAAGCAGTAGCATTTGGCATTTTGTAACCAGGCGAGCCCTTGCAACCTTGCAACCCCTTTGAGCAAAACTAATATCTACGCTGGGCATAGAGAATCCCACGTAAGACCATTGCACCAAAGGTGGAATATCATATGTAATCATAGTTTCTGATTTTGGTGAGAATGAGTAAGGAGTTATTGAAAACTAGGGCTGAGAAGCATTCAAATCATGGAGTTTCAAGTGTAGACAATAGGTTTTAATGGGCTTCAAGCTCCTTCAAGTAACTTCTTGTGCACCTAGCAAAAAATCTGTACTTTTTGGATCTACTACTTTATTTTTAATTTAATAAAGTCATAGTTCATTATTGTGCAGATCTGAGTTTATATTTTCATTTTTGTCTTTTTTCATTCTAGATCTACAATTGCATTTCTGTTTACTTTTTCATTTTTACTTACACTTACATTTTCATTTTTGTTTATGTTTCCATTGACACTTCGTAAGTCCTTGCGTGATTGGCTAGACCATAAATGATGCCTTGAATTCCATTTTCAAAGGCCCTTGGGATTCGAGGTTAAAATTGTTTTGGCACCTAGGGCATTCTAGTTTCCATTCTAGCAACCAAATTTTCCAAGTCCAACACTTACTTTTTCAAAGTTCACGTTAGTCCTCTTTTCTAGAATTTGGTACCTCAAGATAATGCCATCATAGACTATTAAGTGGCTCTTCTACCAGTTGAGCTATAGGTTCATTTCTACATATTATTTTATTACTTGATTGAGACAATTCAATGCTTATTCAAAGTTAATACCATAGGTAGAGAAGTCATGCATGAAGACTTCCATATCACTACCAATTTACTATTAAAAGATGCTAAGCACTAGGCATTGTAAAGTTGCAGGAGCATTACAAAGGCCAAAGGGCATCTTTTGATATGCATAAGTTCCCTAGGGACTTGTCAAAGTTGTCTTGCCCTAGTCTTCTAATACAATTTTAATTTGGTTATAGCCACTATAACCATCTAGAAAACTATAGTAATTATGTTGTATAATTGTATCTAGTGAATGGTTCACAAATGGTAATGGAAAATGATCTTTAAATGTAGCTATGTTCAATACCCTAAAGCCTATACAAACCCTCCATTTTTCTTCTTTTTTAGCATAATAGCTAGTGGGCTTACCTAGTCACTGTCTATGATAGGATAGATGAATCCTACCTTAAGAAGCTATTTAACTTCATCTTTAACAACTTTCTTAAGGTTTGGATTTAACCTCCTCTGTAGCTTCCTCCTTGGCTTAATAGTGAAGTCTGTATAGATCCAATGGTAGCATATGCATAGATCTATTATGGTTAACTCATGATATGACCAAGAAAAAGCTATTGCCCATTTGTTTATAACTTTTGGTAGCTTTCCTTTTTGTTCTTTGATAAGATTGACATTAATAATTACTAGCTTGTCATTATCAAGGAGAACATATTGCAACATTGTCAGTAAAGTCTTGAATTCAAGGGGCTCCTATTTATAATGATCAAGGATTTCTAACTCTTCCTAATCCATTTCTACTTTTTCATGGAAGAGTTGGTTATGTATTTGCTTCATTTCATTCATTTTATCAATATAAGCACTCGTGGTGAGGATCTCTATTGGTTCCATGCATATTGCTACATCAGAGTTATCATTTGTCTTCAACCACTAGGTACCTTTTTATTTTGTGACTATTGCATACATGCACCTTTGAATATTTGATGTTTTAGCATACTTATTTCATGCTATGATGGATGTACTTATCATGATCCATATTTTCTACATGCAATGACACCCTATGTTATATGCGATGCCTAGAATTGTCTTCTTCTCTATTTTTTTGAAGTCATTTTTCTTGGAAATTTCCAAGGAAAGGTCTTTGATCCCCATCTTAGCATCAAATGTGCTAAGCCAAACCATTCCCATGATAATACAAAACTCCCCTATATAGTTATATGCATGGATGACTAGGAAATTCACTAGATATGACCAATCAAAAATTATGATTATAATATCCTCCACCAATCTTGAAAGAACAATGATGGATTCATCTGCAAGCTTCAATATGATATTGCATATGTTGAGCGGAGGTAGGTTTCAAGTCTTATATATCTCTTGAGAAATTAAGTTCATCCTAGAATCTAAGTCCAGTAGAGTTGTACATGGGTCATTTCCTACAATTTGGAAACAAATTATGGGACTTCTAGGATTAGATCTTCTCCTAGGAAGGTGTCTTGCCTTGATTCAATCTATGATTGCTTGAGTCAACATGATAGTATGAACATTTTATGATTTTTTGTTTGAAGGCTGATCAGTGGTAATTTCATAAGTAATTGATGTAGGATTAGCTACCACAAATTTCTACGAGGGTTTAGGTAGATTGTTGAATTTAAAGAAAGCCCTTTTTGAGGCTTATGCTCCAACTCAATCAGACTATCATCTTGTTGTAAGTTAATGATCCTTGTTATATCTTATTGTTGAGGCTATAGTGGAATTTTCCCTTGCATAGGTGGTGCAAGTGACAAGGGAGTAGTCGTAGAGAGTGCAAGGTGAGTTAGTAGATAAGGAGGATAAGTGGATGAAGAGTAGGTGTTTTATGATATTCTAGAGGATAGTAGTGATTGGAGAAGGAAGTGTGGCTTGTAGAGCTATAAGAAGATATAGGTTACTAGATATAATATTTGTATGGGTTTGACTATTAGTAAGGATATTGCTACCATGGTGGTGGCATCCCTTGCAACTATGGGTTTTGCCATTGTTGATAATGTTCCTAAGGTTGAGGTGGCACTCAACTTGGATAATATTACATTGAGTGGAATTGCTATTGGTAATTACCTTGTGGATAGGATAATCTACTGGGTGGTTGCCTCTTTGTCAATTTTGGATTTAAAGCATACATCCCAAATTCTTGTAAATGTGACACTACAGAACAACATCTCTTAGGATGTTCATATTTGCATATGTCACATTCTTCTTCATCTATTTTAGAATTTACAACCTCATCTATCATTGCAGCCCTACCTTTCTACTGATAATAGTCTCTACCTACAATTTTCCTTCTTTTTCTATCTCTATCTCTATTTCCTTGGTTTATTTTTTCTTCCATAATCTTCAAATTTGTTTTGAACTATTCATCCAAGAATTCTTATGTTTGTCCATCTTAGTTGATATTTTTATAATAGATTTTTAAATTGATAAGGTATTCATTTACATCACTTCATCTAGTGGTGCTTCCTCCTTAGAATCACAAAAATGTACCTTCCTTGTGTAAATGGAGGGGTTCTTGTTATATTCCCATGCATGTTCTCACTTTTTAGGATCTCTTTCTTCCTTTATTACTTGATCAATAAGCCTTTGGATTCGATGAGCTCTCATCTTTAACAATATTCCTTAGACATAAATCCCAAGAGTTTCTTTGGTTTTTATTTTTGATCCCATATATTACATGGCAAAGTTGCTTCCTTTGAGAAAACCCATGACCTTAGCATTAGTGTAGGAGAGAATAATACCTATCCAAGGCTACATGCAAGGAATCATTATTATCTTATTTCCATCATAAGATTTGTTTTCTCTAGTTAGATACCTTGGAGTATATCTAGTACTTATCATTAAACTAGTACCAACTTTGTACTTCATATGTTAATGGATTCTAGCTTCAGAAACTGGTACCAACTTTCAACTTCCTTAGTAAGCATCATAGAGAATAATTTGAGTTTCTACCATTCATTTTCAATGTTTTGCATGGCACAAACATTATGGAAGGCTTGTAAGTGATGTTGTGGATTAGCATTGTACCCTTCTTCAAACTTAGAGATATTGTTCATATAAATCCATTTGATTTGACTTTTCCTTGGTATGTGGTAGGAATTCAAACTACTTTTAAAATATTAATCATGATCCTTGTAGCAAGTAAGATTTTATCATAGTCATTTCATTCACGACGGCCCCTACTATGTCTTCATTCTTAATGATGCTAATATTTCTCTTGTAGTTGATTGTGCTATCTTTTCTCATTAGTATGATGGAATTTTTGGTCATCTTCATCTCAGCCTTGATCGGTCCTCATTTATTCTCAACCATGGTCCTTCCTGTTAGAGTTTAATAATAAGAAGGATGCTGAAGTTGGAGGGCTAAGAGAGTGGTGCCTGTTGGTCCTTTTCCTATGGTTATTTGATATTTCTTTTGAGAGATGGTTTGGTGATCTTTTCCTTGAGGTTCTCCAAGTTTTGAACCCTATTCTTCTCTTACCTTGGTTATCCATCAAGGTCAATTGTAACCATTAGTAGAGTATATCTTCCTCACTGAGAAGAGGAGGATCTTGATGTTGAGATTACCCTGTTAGAAATTTAGCACCCTCCTTTTGTGGCTATAGAAATAATAATATTTGGATCTTTTTACCCATGGAGGCTTCATAACATGCTTGAATGCATTGATCTTTTCTAATCTAGGGATCTATTTGCTAATAATCCTTGGTGATATGGTCTGTTACGTCATAATTTGGGCTTGATGATTTAATCCCCAATTTCATGAGATTTTCCAAGAGCATTGAGGGTACAAAATGATCAGGATGTAATAAAATATTATCCTCCAAATTTGTGCAGAGTAGTTGTTTTTCTTGATGGAGGATGAAAGTGAAATCCAAATAGTATGAATCTAGATGTGCAGATACCATTTTTAGCTATTGAGGTTTCTCACCAATAGTCCTTTTGGATCTGTTCTACTGTTGCTTGAAGTCATTGATACATGGTGGTAAGTCATTTGTATGAGAAGAAGCCATTTTAGTTAATTTGATAAAGTGTGCAATGGGAAATTGTTATTATTATTATTTTTTCTAAAAGATAACACATTATTTACTTCTTATAATAACTTTGTATGAGTTCATTATCTACAAATTCTTAGTGCACTTAGCTAAACTAGTTCCCTAGAAATGACACCAATGATGAGTAGTGGGTATTCTCTATGTCCAACCATATGAATCACTAGCATGTACACATGATCTGATCAAATTTTAACTTTGTATGAGTTCATTATCTACAAATGCTTAGTGCACTTAGCTAAACTAGTTCCCTAGAAATGATGCCAATGATGAGTAGTGGGTATTCCCTATGTCCAACCATATGAATCACTAGCATGTACACATGATTTGATCAAATTCTATGGATTTTATTTAGCTTAGTGACTAATATTTTTAGATGGTGAAATTTGTAATTATTAGTCATTATCTTCCTAATTGACACTTGTGTTAATCTACGTGTATGGTTAAGTGTGGTTGAGGTATAAGATATTTGTTTTTATACTTTTTATTATTTTTTGCTTGATAAATGATTAAGTAAATAAAGATTTAATATTGAAATTAAGTAATTAATTAATTACTTAATTAACTAAGAAGCCTAATGTGGAGTATCTACTCCCACTTTCCGTACACATCCTAAACATTTACTAACACTACTAGGTTACCAAGTGTCTACTGCTGGATGTACCAAGTATCCACTACTAGGATTACCAAGCATTGATATATTCTACTCGAAATTGTCATACTCATGTTACTTACAAATGATAATATTAATTACTTAATAATAAGAAAGTAAATTGCATATAAAGTAAATTGTTAAAAAGTAAAGTTATGCTAATCCAAGTGCTGCAATGGATAGAAGAAATCTTGATTTTATTTCCATTCATGCAAATGCATCTAGGTACATATGCACTTGAATAAAATGCTATAGAATCACTTAAATCCATGCTGTGGGCACTTAGAGGAAAAAATATTATAACTTCTATAGGTAGAAACTACATGAGTTCAGCTAAGGGAATGACTGAAAGGTGCAATGTAAGGGATGTATGCATTTATATAGGTAATGCTTGCATGAGCATTGAGATATCTACATCAACATATCTTGAGATGCTTCAATGGGTTTGCATTGATGGGCATGCATTGATGTAGTTACTTTAATGATGTTTCATCAAATAACATGGAAAATAAAATTGTTATGAGGGAACCACATATTGGGCTACCAATATTGTCATTCCCCCTTGTAGAATAAATTAGGCTTCGATTTGATGATTTCAATCTTTAAAGATAGAGTCTTTATCTTATGGGGTTACAACCTTTTGATGAGAAGATTAGCCAATTGATCTTTATTTTTGATGAATTATGGAGAGATAATGCCTTCTTAAAACTTTTCCTTGATGAAATAAAATTTGATCTCAATGTGCTTTAATTTCTTATGAAGATTATGCTCATTGAGGAGCATAATGATTGAAGTGTTATTGTGAAACAAAGTGATGGGCTTCTTAAATAATTTTTAAGCCATAAAACATGTTAGACACAATCATTCATTACCACATATTTAGCTTTAGTACTTGAAAGACTTCCATAATTTTTCTTATTTAATTTTTAATAAATGGGATTGTTGTCATGAAAAATAATTAAGCCACTTATGGATTTTCTATCGTTCACATCACCACCTCAATGAGCATCACAAAAACCAACAAATTTTCCATCTCCTTTTGAAAAATGAAAACTAAAGTTAAAGGCATCCATGTGTCTTTGCCTTAGTTCAATCATAAATCTACTCAAATGTAAGATTGCATATTCAACATCAAATCTAGTGTGATAAAGAAATCTTAAGGAGCTAGTAATACCCCTGTAATATGAAGCATGAATGAGAGGGGATGCATCATTTTTAAAAAGTTTAAGGTTGCAAGGGAGAGGAGGACATACAACTTTTGGATCCTTCATGCCATATCTTTCCAACATGCTTTGGAAATATTTGCATTAATAGAGATTAATAAATGCATCAAGCTTTTGATTCACTTGAATTCCCAAGAAATACTTTAGTTATCCAAGGTCCTTTATTTCAAATTCATCTTTCATGGTTGTCTTGAATTCTCCCACAAGATTTTCATTAGAGGCACCAAAAAAACTATCATCCATATATAACGAAATAATGATGAAATTTAAGCCAATTGATTTGTGATAAAGTTTAGACTAAACCAAAGATGACATTATTCATTTTCAATCAAATAATCATTTATTCTTATAGTACTTTATGGAGCTTGCATATCTTTTCTTGGTCTTTCGTAATGAAACCTTTAGGTTGAGAGATATAGACTTCTTCCTCCAAGTAGCCATTGAGAAAGGAAAAATTCAAGCCCATTTGATGGAGTTTCAAATGACCACAAGTAGCAAGTGAGATAAGAAATTTAATTGTCACAAATCTTACAACTAGTGCAAGAATTTCTTCATAATCTACTCCCATCTTATGCTTGAATCATCTTATCATTAATATTTCTTTAAACTTGTTCACGTTTCCATTGTTATTGTATTTTTTCTTGAAGAATCATCTTGTATCAATCACATTCTTTCCCTTGGGCTTATCAATAAGGATCCAAGTCTAATTTTTTTTGGATTGCTTCCATCTCCTCTTTCATGGCTTGAGTTTACTTCTTGAACTTGAGAGCTCTCTTAATACTTTAAGACTTATGGATGAGGGCAACATAGGCAAGATGATTTCTACCCATACTTGTGAATATTCTTTGGTAATCATGATCAAGAATTTAAGAGGGAGAATACATCCTTTTGATTCTTAAAGGAACATTAGATGGTTATCCAAACTACTCCATTTGATGTTCTTAGGAAATTGAGGCTTATTCATAGGTCTTTGATGATGATAATATTTTCTCTAGATATGCCAATGATTCTTAGCTCCACACAATCCTTTTTTTTTTTTTTTGTAAATTCTATGAAAAACATCTTCTTCCTTCTTTAGGCATTGTAGGTTTCATCCAACTTAGCTTCATTCATATGAGTACAGAGGTAATATCCTCAACAAGATTTTGGTGAAGTGGATGATCCATATTAGTGTTATTCTCAATATTTAATGTCATAGAAATTAACAACATTTTCTCTAGGTCCATTTTTAGAAGCTTCATCTATTCATGAATAGGCTGCATATCCTCCAATTTCATCCTTTTTGCAATCATAACTTATTTACCTTATTATGATTCTTAATGTACTAGCTTATATTTTTTTCATACTCATTATATAATGTTGATTCTACTAATTGCCATACGTAACTATCTTCTTCTTATGATTTGCTATACTTCATTAACACACCATTCCATTCCAATTTTTGTAATTGTCATTCTATTTCTTGTTGAATTATAATTATTAAATCTCTTGGTAATCTTGCTCTGATATTTTGTTAGAGTTTTTTTATATCTCTTGAAAAACTCTGATTACCCAATGTATCTTAATCCGTGAGAAACTTGATACACATTGTATCATTTTAACAATTTGATAACTCTTGAAGATATGTATTATTTTTCTTAATCATATTGTTTAGAATTCATTGTAGTCATCTTTGGACTTGCATTGCACTTTAGTGGTTCATTATAAATTTAGATTCTTTTGTATTTACAAGTCATTATCTTGATTCACTAAGATTTAAAAAATACTTCTTTGTAAGATTTTTTCTTTATTTATCATTGTAACCTTCTAGATAGCCATCTCTTCCTATTTAAGAAATTGGACCAGGCTATGTATTGCAAATCTCGGACCTTCTCTTTCATTTTATGAAACTAGATCTAGTGCTATGAGGATTTTAATTATCTCTTATAATACTTCTTAACATCAAGTCACTTATTCAAACATTGTGTTTCATAACATTTGCTTCCTATCTTTGAGTTACTAATTTATTTAGATTCGTTATTTAAATACATCATGGTATGTTTTCTTCTTTTTGTGCTCTTCATTTATTAATCCATTGATTCCTATTCAATTCTATTTCTTCTTTTTTTCACCTTCATAACTTGAGTGTTCATTGATAATATTTCATAGAAAGGTTATGATTATTTCTAGGTTACAAGTTATATATTTTTATTAAAAATTGATTAGAAGTGAGAACAAAACTAATGATTGTATATTTTTTGACTCATATAGTTCAACATCTTAGACCTTGTTATTAGTTTGGGCTTAGACATAGATATCAACTTGGGGTTAGATATAGCTAGTAAATTTATTTTAGGAGGTGTCTACTAGAACAGTGTTGGACAATAGTTCATGTGAGAAAAAGATTTTAAAAATATTTTTAGAGTTATAATTTCTTTTTAATTTAGTTTTTTCCCATGAGATATCCTTTTTCTAATGTTGCTAAATCATTGTAAGAATATAATACTGGCAACTATTTCATAAGACAAGATCCTTTTGCCTTCTCTTGTGGATATCTGGAAGATAGAACTAGAAAGGGAGACTTTGTTGGATTATGGAGAGCTAGATCTAGATCTACACTATCAACTAGGACACATGATAAGCCTTATTTCTAGATCTTATTTTAGATCTTTCATAGATCCCATCATTCATCTAAAATATTTCCTAGAAATTAGAGCCTATTAAGGAGATCCAAGTCACCAAAGGATCCTTTTTAAAGTTTTGTCAATTTTAGGTAGGATATTTTAGTGTTATACTAGTTTGGATTCTAATATGTTTTTTAGTACACATTTTTGGCTGATTTTTTTGTTTAGTAATTATTTGTTGATTTATCTAATTTTTAGATCTAATAATTTTAGCATTAATTTTTGCAATTTTGTCTATTTCTAAGATTTATTATTATGCATGGAAAATTAGTTAATGTTTTGACTAAGTTTGACCAAGTTTTACCCAAGTTTGATTACATTTTTTCTTTATTTTGATTTTTGAGCTATTTTTTATGTTTGTAACCCCTAAAATGACTTTGTATGTCAATGGACTAGAAGAAAAAGTTGTTCATCTTACTAGTGAAATCATAAAGTCCTTTCCTTAGTTTATTGTAACCTTGTCATGAGGTCATAATGTAGGTTGCGATGGATAGCATTAGCATTTTTAGATTTTGCATGAAAAATAAAGTAACTTTTGTTTAGCAACCCCCAGGTAATATAAAATTCTAAAAATGACTAGAAATGTAGTTTTTAGAACTCGTAGAACACATCAAAACATAAAATCAATAGTCGATGATACAATTGTAGTTGTAGGAGCCTAGAATGACCTTATGAAGCTTAGAATTCTATTTGCTAAATATTTTATAATTATTAGTTATTTTTCTAAATTTACATATTAGTTTTGGCTTCATCTAGTACATTACAAATTTCCATTTGGGATATCACTTAGTCTTTGATCTTTTTTAGTAATTTTATAACAATTAGATTCACATCCCTAAAACCCAGAGATTTGTTTATCTATTTAATTTATCGTTTATTTATTGGATTTTAATTTTGATTTTGCCAACCATTTGACACAGTGTGGGTTCTAGACCTACTAATCATTTGACAAAATGTGGGTTTTAAACTTACCAACCATATGACTATATGCAATAACCATTGTGTGAAACATATCATGGAGGTGAGTTGATTACTTATAACATGAACATAATATGGTAAGTAAAAATTTCTCTATTCATTCATTGGATGGATTCATGGATGTCATGAAATTTTCAATTTTTGTAACTTTTTAAAAGATTTTTATTATCATTATTATTTACTCTCTATTGGTATTTCTATTTTTATTTGTTTGGATAACATCTATTTGTAGCTATCCCATGTGCATGACTATCCAACTACCTAATACCTCTAAACAAACTCATAAGGGGGTGTTTTTAATAGTTTTTTACCCTACTCTATTTAAGGATTGATTCCATTGATTTTTCTATAGTTTTCAAGTGATTATGTTAGTTTTGATGAGGAGGATTTAGGGAAAGTAGCTAATGATTAGTTTCATGTTGTAGGAATTTATAGTTTATATTATATTTCTAGTTTAAGTTTGATTGTATGCATTAATTTTCAGCTGTGATTGTGGATTTGGAATGTATGTGAGGTTTGCACTGTATTTTTTCCTATCTTACATATAGCCAAATTTGATTCAAACTTAAGTTATGTTGCATGGTTCAATATGCATTTATTAGTATTGATAATTTATGCAACATCAGAGCTCAATGTCTTTTGGATGTTAATGCCTTTTCACCTTGATATTTACTTGGATCATATATTTAGCTTTATGTTTACATTTAATTTTGTAGTAATTTCATTTTAACTGTTATTTTCACATCACTGTAGTGTTAATTTTTGGTTTGAGCAATAGGGTTCAACCTACTTTTTGGTAATTGATGAATTGTGTCTTGCTAGGCCCTGATATAAGATCCTTGATATCGGGTACACAATATTGGAGCCTAGATAATGATATCGAATACACAATGTCATGATTCCTGTGTAGGTCTATAAATACCACATTCGGGCACATAGGAAAGGGGGAGTTGGTAAGTGTTAGAGTAGAGTCTTTTTGCCAGTTTTCAATTCATTTCAGTTCTTTCCCTAGTGCATGCCCATAGTGTGATGATTGTAATTGTACGAAACCTTTATTCGAGTGTGACGTACTTAGACACACACATGATCGACAATAAAGATCGAGATTACTCCATCATTGCAGCATTCACTTAGTTTTAATTGTTTAATTATTATTTTTATTTATTGGTTTCTTAGTTAATATTTCTTTATCTTCATTTACTATTCCTATTGTTAAATGCAGAATGAGTATGACTTAATCACAAACATTTAAGTGTAACTACTTGGTAACCTAGTAGCGTGTCTAGGAGTGTTGAAGTAATATGCACTTGGTAATCCTAGAAGTAGTACATGAGGTTCAAGATGTGCATGGATGATTAAGGATAGATGCTCATCGCACTTAGGCTAGTTTAGATTTTTCTTCTTATTGCTCATTAACTTAAAACAAGATTATTTTCCATCGTCTCTAGGAGTAGCACTAGTTTAGGATCACATCATTTGCCTCACTTTGAACTAAAGCATACATGACCAAGTAAATACTAGTCCAGGTGGGAAGATAGCAAACTGCCATCAATGTGTAACTATCTAGATACCACAACTAGCCCGTCTGCGTAGTTCGACCAAATCGTGCATGAACACCTGTATTCGTATCGTTGAGTGTAGGGGTACCTAGCCACTCATCATTGGCACCGTTGCTAGGGACAGTGCTAGCTATTTAGATAAGTTACATCATCCAAGATTATTGTAACGAAGCCTTGATGATATATCTTTTAGAAAGAAATTAATTGCAAATAAGTCACACACAAATTCACAACAATGTCTCTCTCACAAGACTATGATAACGTAACAACTAGTAAGGCAATTCATTGGAGAACCAAATGAATTATATGATGATGAAGATGAATTTTGGAGTCCTTAATCTTATGCAGGGATCCCCTATGCTCATAAACACCCCAACGGTATTCAAGGACTCTTGTCATCTAACTTTGACACTCCTTTGATGTCAAGTTGTGACACGGATGACTGTCTCTCAAGGGGTTGGTGTAGAAATAAAAATCGAGCCCACGAGCAAAGTTAGAAATGCCAACATGAACAAAGACAACATTGTCCCAACCCACAAATTCATAACCTACCTAGTGATGATGAACCTCTACTAGCCACTAAGAGCCTAATGCATATACAAGAGGTTGTTCAAATATCCTGTAGGCATTGCAAGGAAAGTTGTCTACCCAGGCTTGATTTAAATAACTTTTCCAAGTTTTCAGGAGGCTATGATTTAGATTCACAACATCATTTGCAAGCCTTCTACGATGCCTGTGCATGGAACAACATTAATAATGGATGAAAAAGACTTAAGCTCTTTCCTATGACACTCATTGGCCAAGCAAAAGTATGGTATAGGTCTTTAAAACCAAAATCAATTCAACATTGGCTGACAATGGTATAACTCTTCAATGAAAGATATCAAACATATGCAAGAGTGTCAGCCTTGAGGAGACAAATCCAAGAGTGGGAAAAAACGCAACATGAATCCTTGGACATGGCCTTAGAAAGATATTACTCTTTGTTAAACAAGTGCCCAGGCCATGGGTTCTCTGAGGAAAGGCTCATGTACCACATCATGGATGGGCTCCATAATGAAACAAGGGAGACCCTGGGGATGTATGCCCTAGGTCAAATATATGAACTACAAACCCACCAATTCCAAGAGCTTATTAAGTAGGTAGCAAAAGAAGAAGGAGAAATAGTTAAATGGGAGAATGTTGAAGACTTTCAATAGGACCAAGATCTCAAAATAGCAAAGGTCCATGATCATGAAAAGGAAAAATCAACTCATCTCAAGGAGGTGGAATCATCTTTGCTAATACTACAAGCATTAGATGATATTGAGGCAAAGATCAATAAGATGATGGACCAGGTACATGAAAAATGTGGAGAATATGCCAACATTATTAGAGGTAGAACCATGAGGAACCAAGAAATAGGGTAGAACACCACTAGAAAATCGAAAAGAAGGGTTGAAGAAAATAAGGATAAGAACTCAACTACAAATCACCCGTATCAATGTGACATTTTCCTGTACGATCACCTCAAAGGCCAATGCCCAATCTTGTCACATTTACATGAGCATTGGGGAGGATTGTTACATCCAGATTTCATACAAAAATACCAATTTCAACCATAGTGGTAAAAACCCTAGTCGTGGGGGAGGTCACCATCAAACTAGTCACACCCTTCATACCATTCGAACCCAAGCGCTTATTATGTTTAGCATCCTATTTCCCCAACTATGTCAGCATCCTCTATTTCACCACATTGTTATCATTCTCTTGAGTACTATCAACTCGTATCCTCTCCAACAAGATCACCACCTCATGTTCTTTTCACTTCTTCTCACCCTCAATATTTGCATCATTCACCCTTCTACATTGCCACCAGTTGTGCCAGAAGGTTTTGCACCACAACACCAACCCACAAACATTAGTTGTGCTACTACTGTCAACAGCAGTGGAGGTCCTCCATAACGTCGAAAGCATCCTTTCTTTAGGCATGATTGAAGAAAGAGATAACATGGTTCTAAGACCACTGCATCCTCCAACCTAGCACAAGTTCAACATCGTTATGCATCTACCTCCTTGAACTCAACACCTCTTGTTACCTTATTAGGGCCACCAATCAATACTCCAACTACCATGCAGCCCAATGAATATAACCACATAGGGAGATATATTAATCCTTACATACCATCTTAGGATCATGGGTGCCATAGTGGGTCAATTCCTTATCACATGACTACATCTTATAATTTGCCCCACTATGCCTACTTTAATCAAGTGTGAATCCTAATTTGGGTACATTCCTACCACCACACTAAAAGACACCCAATGGTTTGGATATGATCAGACACCAATATTTCCAACATGCATAGATCCAAACTTTCCATTTATGAATTCTTGCCATGATTAAAGGTTTAGTTATGGGGGATACTTCCCATTCTAATAGGCAAAATTGGTAAATTTTTTCCCTTTCCTTTGGTTTTACAATTCGTTCTTTTTCAATTATTTTTTTTTCTAATTTCTTGTTTTTTAATTTGTCATTTTATTTTTTGAGGGTAATCTCATCGGTGAATAAAATACTCATGTGACTTGTCGGTTGAGGTGTTGTTCTATGCTATCAAGTCTCAGGTGATTAATTATTTGAATAGTAAGCCCACAACATCCACCCATCCATTCTATTAATAAGAGGTTCTACTCTGGGAATGATGATGTTCTTGCCATCATTAAAACTTAAAGTAATTTGGTGCTCATCTTGCCTGGAGCAAAAAATGATAGACTAAGAAGGAATGACTAGGGTGTGATATCAATGGGACTTGTGGATTCTCTTTGGTGACATCTGTAGGAGCTATCATGCAACCTAGTTGTACTAAGATCCTTGTAGATCTAACAAAAAATGGAAGTAAGAGTAATAAAGGAACTCAATAAAGGAACTCAATGCTATTCTGGGGGTTCCATTGGAAAGACATGCACCCATGCCTGAAGGTTGGTGGCTTTTCTATATCACTTTTGGAAAAGACAAAGTGCAAAAGTGGTTAGAAAAATAAAAAAAAAGAGAAAAGATTAAGAAAAATGTGCCACAGAGAAATTTCAAAATCACTCCTCCCTTGGACAAAACGCCAAGTGATCGTACACCTTGCTGTCATTGTGCTCTTATAGTTGTCCATGATTGGATGAAATAATGTGATGTCACTGATCAGGGGAATGGACTTGGTCTTGATTTTGGAGTGATGGGCTAGTGACACATTAATCATGCCCTTCACTCAAAATTCATTGTGCCTAGGGTTAGTTACCTCATGTCTTGATCTTTGCAATCCCTTCTATGATTTGCCTCATCTTGTTGTTCATGTATTTTTAACTTGTGTCTTGTGTTGCATCGAATTCATACCTCATCATGATGGTATCTACATGTGTGTGTTTTTTGGAACTAGTGTGGGTTGCATTTATCCCTTTTAGTGCCTACAGACATTTTCAAGTGTGGTTACGTAAGGGCATGATAGGTAGGAACCTACTTTGGGGAGGATCCACTTGCGTAACTTTTGTAATTTGCACTCTTTGCACATCACCACATCATATTACCCCTTCCAAGTATTGCATTGCTACACTAATCTTTCCCTTTATCATCATCTTAAATTCCAATGTTCCTATGCACCACAATGTGTCCTTTTTCCTCATCCTCTTCATGAATATCATTGTCAAATTCCACTTCATTAAACTTTTGGTGCCTTTCAGTCTCTTCGATGTTACCCTAGACCTTTCAAATTAACCTTAAATCCTTCATTTTTGGCCTTGGAAATTTGAAAATTTATCAATTTTGCCAAGTACCCTATTTTCAATGGGACACGATATCGAGTATCTGATATCAGGTTTGACGCGATATCGGGTCTGCGCTATTAGGTACATGATATAATGTCTATAAAAACTATATATAGGGACCCCACCATGCATGTTAAATGTCATTTTTCACTGTTCATGTAAGGGGAGTTGTTGAAATTTTCTTCCACGAATTTTGATGCTTTGAGCACCTATCATTCCAACTTCCATATCTTGCTCATTAATGCTCTGATTCTTGTTCCAATTGAGCCTATCTAAACCTGGAGTGTTTGACTTAGTTGTGGGGGAAGGGTATGCTCCAAGTTGCTCATAGTTTTTTCCAAATTCATCGTTGCCTGAAGGATATCATATAGGATAAATGACCTTAAAAATGTTAAAAACGTTTGCCAAATTAATTTTATATCTTCACCCATACTATGAAAATTATTTCTTTTTGGATTCACCTAATTAAATTTGGGCCAATATCAAAAATTTTAGGGGAAATTTTCATAAAATTTTCTAACTTTGAATCACACTAGATAAGAAATGAATTTATTAAGGTAAGAAGTAAGGTATAAATCAAATTTATTAAATAGCCTTACTAATAGATGGTTCCATGTGATTGTAGATGGCCCCTAAAAGAGGACAACAAGGAGGACCCTCTCAGGGTGCATCCAAATGGCCAAGGAGAGGCAGAGGCCAAGTGCCTTCTGAAGAACATGCAGAGTAGGAGGAACAATCATTCAACATTCATCAAGAACCTCCTATTACTGTGCAATCGGGGCATGCTGAAGGTGGAGACAGCAGGGTACCTGAGTAGGGGCAACATCTCATGTTGCCTCTAAAATGTGTTCAGGAAATTCATGAAAGGTCCACGTCAGCAACTGTGATTGTGGAACTCAACTTTGGATTTTTTACTAAGTTTGCTCTTGAAGCAGTCGAGGACCAACTTAAAGGATCTCCACTATGGTCTATTCTCTCTGAAAGTGGTGATTGGTACCTAGGAGAGACGTACCAATTTTGGCACAACAAAGAAGAAGCCACCACCATTGATATTGGTGGTATTTCTATTGATTTCTTTGACAAAGCCATTTTGGAAGTTCTAAATCTTCCGAATACAGGGCCAAAGGTTGCTCACTTGTCCACTTGTTCCAATGCTGATGCGCAAAAGATATGGTTGAAAAGGGTGTATGTTAAGGAAGATAAAACATATGGAGAGATTACACTTGAAGAGAGAATCTACTTCAAAATCAACACATATCACATTTTCCCAACAAAAGGTTTAAATAGAATTTCCACATATGCGGCTAGAGGAAGTGCCGTCTTGATGGGCAAGGTTAATGCCAACCTAACCCATCTATATCTTACAAACATTTTGAGGCGGTTTGAAGAACGTAAGATGGGGAAGTTTGCATTGCCCTTCCCCTGTCTTATTAGAAAGCTATGTCAATGTGCTGGAATTTTGGGGTACACCAATGACGTCCCCAGAAAAGCCCAAAATGCTTTATTCACTGAATTACTAAAGCCACCAACCCCAAGGAAAAGTGCTGGTAAGACACTGGAGCCTGAGTAAGAATAGGAAGTGAGGCCTAGCACACAATTTATAGGCTAGCAAGACTAGCCACCACTGTTACCGCAAGACTATCAATCGTCGATGAGCCATCTCAGGGCCATTACTGAAATGGTCAATTGGGGAAGCCATGATGAAGCTAACCTCTTCAGAGTCATCGATGATGCTGTACAACCCATGGTCTCAATTAATCATGCATGGGGTAAGGTGTCTATCTAAATAGGAGGAGGGGAATCACACTGGTCACAAAAAATCTCTAGAAATGCTACATCTTTTTAGGTATAATTAGAAACTGGTGAAGGAACCATAGTAGTAGTCATGCAGCACCAAGATGTAGCAGGAGTAGTAGAAGTAGTCACAGACCACATAAAAGAATCATTTAATGTTCCTGTATTGCCACCAACAAATTTTATAGGAGCACACAATGCTCAAACTTTGGCTAGTCCCTCGATGACTCTTGTGGAGCATGAGGATGTTCTAGATCGGTTGCTACAGACAAGACAAGTTATGACCTCCCTATTTGACATCCCTAAAGATGTCACAACAACTTCGTTAGACCTCATCTCCACAAAAGGGAAGTTGGTAATGACAGAGGTTAGGATCGAGCATACAGAGGAGGAGTTAGAAAGACTCCAAGAAAAGCTCGTCATCTAACAAGCTGCATAGTAGGATCCATTCCAATTCATCTCTGTAGACCAGCTAGAATCCTTCTAGATAGAGCAGCTCAATAAATTGCTAGAGGAGAATAAAAAGGTGGCTGAGGAAAAAGAGAAGGCTAATTGGGATGCTTCTAAGGCACAAGCTCAAACGTATGCACATGACAAAGCACTCAAGGCCTCATAAGAAAAAAATAAATGCCTCGTTGTTGAAAATATTTGGTTGACTATAGTAGAAAAACAAAAGAATGTTATCAAGGAGAATTTTCAGCAATTGCAAGAACAATAAATAAGGGTCAACTAGGATATGACTCACTTGGCTAGAGAAAATAGAACCCTCTTAATGAAGGAGGTACCCGTAATTTGTCAAAAGATGGTAATTGAAATAAGCACATGGCAGAATGAGATGAAGTAACATGAGAAGCTCAAAGAACTTTTTAGAGATTAGGTGGGGATGTACAAATAGGTGATCAAAAAAGAAATCCATATGGCCAAGGCACATATTAACACTCTCAGTGCTCAAAACGTTGATTGGCGGGCCATATTGGATACTTATGCCTTCGCCCACCAAGCTGAACTGAATAGTGGGGACTTGTAGATATAAGACCTTACGGAGTACATGGAGTTGAAAAACCTACAGTACACTAACTTGGCCATGTTGACAACAGG
This sequence comes from Gnetum montanum, assembly GCA_015680685.1. Taxonomy (NCBI): domain Eukaryota; kingdom Viridiplantae; phylum Streptophyta; class Gnetopsida; order Gnetales; family Gnetaceae; genus Gnetum; species Gnetum montanum. The sequence goes on from MNCI01025435.1 coordinate 72,789, forward strand.
ACACTCGAGAACAGAATTGGAAAAGTAGGTAGCAACCACCTACGTAAAGTATGAAATAGAATTTGTTGAACACAAGAAAATGCTGTAGAAACTAGAAGTGGCAAATTCTGAATTAGAGATGGTTAAAACCAGCTACTAAGGATAGAAGGATGTCATAGTAGATTTGGCTTGATGGCTCATAGACTACCAAGAATGCAAGGGCAAAGCTAGAGCCTATGAAGAGGAATGATAGCTATTTGTAGCTTGGTATGTCAAGGTCAATCAGATGTTCCCGCAACTGCCATGCTCATGGGAGGTGTTGACTCCATCAAACATTGGATCATCAACATGGATGACACAAGATCCCTAAACCAAAGAAGAAAAGCTCCAGGCACTCCTTCAGAGACATCCATTTCTAAAACTTGAAGCACAAGATAAGGGGAAGAGACCCATGGAGGAGCCACCACTACGAGGAACCACATGAGTTCCAAGAAATTTTATTTTTTGTAAATTTTGTGTCTATGTCCCAATTTTGTTTTGTTCAATTCCACACTATGGCATAAGTAATTCCTAGTTAGTCAATAATCCCATACCTATCCACTGTGTAATCAATCAAACTTGTTCTCATTTTGTCTAACTTGAGGATGAGTTGTTATTCAATTGTGGGGGAATCGTGTCTTACTAGGCCCTAATATTGGATCCTTGATATCGGGTACGCGATATCGTAGCCTGGATAATGATATCGAATACACAATATCGTGATTCCTGTGTAGGCCTATAAATATCACATTCGGGGGCACAGGAAAGGGGGAGTCGATAAGTGTTAGAGTAGAGTCTTTTTGCCAGTTTTCAATTCATTTCAGTTCTTTCCCTAGTGCATGCCTGCAATGTGATGATTTTAATTGTACGAAACCTTTATTCGAGTGTAACAGACTTGGACATGCATGTGATCAGTAATAAAGATCGAGATTACTCCATCATTGTAGCATTCACTTAGTTTTAATTGTTTAATTGTTATTGTTATTTATTATTTTCTTAGTGAGATCGCGGTCTGTCGCCAGTTCTATAAATAAGAGGCAGCTCTCCCTTGTTTCTCATTCTAGGCCTAGACCGTAGCGAAACTCTAGCAGTTTTACCTCTCTAGAGATAGAATAATTTCCATGTGCCCGTAGTAGGAGCTCCAAAGTGAACAGATATTTATTCAAGCAAATATGGTACCTGAACACAAGTTTGTGTATGGCAATAAAGATGAACTTCTTGGATAAACCTTGCAGTGCATGGAATAGGCTAAATAGGAATTTATTTATTTTTTATCATTTAAATGCTTTATTAGTCATTAAATCTTTCTCAACCCTTCTCTCCTAGTTAAATGCATTCAGTACGACCGCTTCGAGCACGTGCGTTACGCTTAGTGATCCTAGCAATGACTAGCGTTTGGTAACCAAGGTTGCATTGGTTCAGGGTGTGAACGATAAGTGGGAATAGATACTGATGCTAGGTTAATTAAGGCTTAGTTAGTTAGTTAAAGTTAGTTAATTAGTCTCTTTACCCTTCACCTTGTCAGCATAGGAGATAAAACAAAAAGATACAAAAATCATATACCTCAGACTTACTTAACCATACAACTGTGACAAATACAAGTAAGTCTGGGAAGACAACAAATGATTAACCTTAAGTGTTCTATAAGGCGTGTAGGCACTTAGTCTATGAAGTTCGACCGGATCGCTCGTGCTACGCTTGTATTCGTATGGTTGAGTGTAGGGGTACCTTGCCACTCATCATTGGCACCGTTTCTGGGGACTAAGTGTTTGTGCGCTAAGTAGAACATAGGAGATCATTCACATCATTGGGAGCTTAAATGAACCTTTAGGGTTAATATTATATAACAGTTAATCAGCACACCGAATAAGACACAATGTCTTCTTATTTTTCTCATAAGAGCAGTTCACCGCCTAGGGATCATATAAGAAACAGTTGGCAATCTAAAACACATAACCAAAATTTGCTAGTTCCTCAACAATACCAAGTGGTATATACTCATCCCGATGAGTATATATCGGATTTTACCTTTATCCTCCATCAGGATGAACAACTGTGTTGGAGAGATTTGCAAGGTAACATAGTGTTACCTCCAGATCGGGTAGTTCCTAACATGCTTCTTCGTGCTTTGGCACACATAGACATGACACAGCTCTATGCTGAATACGTTATAGGCAATTTTGACATAAGGGATTACCATCCCACAGAAGCACAACATTTAAGGGACTTGAGGTAGGAGAGCCACCATACATTGTTGAAGGGAAAAGGGTGAAAACACCACAAAATTTTGGCCTAGCACTTTTAGACAAGAATCAAGCTAAGTCATGCTGTGGCCCAACATGAGTACAGTGTGACCAAACTTGGAGGCCTCTGAAACAGCCCTTGATGGCCCACGATTTAATAGGAAAGGTCCCCCCGGGGCTCACAGGTAACTGCACCAACTTACGGCATCCAGAATCAAAAGTTTCAGGCTCAAAATGCTTGGTTTTGACTAAGTATACTTTGGCTACATTTTCTTACGCTGCACAACGTAAGGATCAACGTCACCAACTTTTGGAGCCCCAAAACTGAGTTAAAACAAGCTGAAATCAAGCACAAGGATCCCCTATGACCTTCACCAAGGTCCCTAATAACTCCCAACCTCTAGAAAATCAAAATATGGGTCTCAAATGTGCCATTTTGACTTGGTGACGCTGGGGCTACTTTTCAGACGCTTCACAGCGTAAGGATCAGTGTCACCAACTTTTGGAGCCCTAAAATTGATCAAAAATAGGCTGAAATCAAGCACAAGGACCCACCATGACCTTCACCAAGGTCCCTAGCAACTCCCAGCCTCTAGAAAATCAAAATTTGGGCCTCAAATGTGCCATTTTGACTTGGTGACATTGGGGTTACTTTTTAGACGTTGCACAGCGTAAGGATTAGCATCACCAACTTTTGGAGCCCCAAAACTGAGCCAAAATAGGCTGAAATCAAGCACAAGGACCCCCCATGACCTTCACCAAGGCCCCTAGTAGCTCCTAGCCTCCAAAAAATCAAAATTTGGGCCTTAAATGAGGTATTTTCAGTTGGTGACGCTGGGGTTACATTTTCAGACGTTGCACAACGTAAGCACAACAAAACCAAGAAAAATAGGGCAAAACAAGTAGTTTTAGGTAGCATCTTTGACACCAGAGAAATCCATAGGGACTAATAGCACTCGTACTTCTCACAAGCTTCAAAAACTTCAAATTTAAGCCTCAAATATGCCATTTTGACTTGGTGACGCTAGGGTTACTTTTTCAGACGCTACACAACGTAATGCCCAACATCATCAACCAAAACAGGGCCAAAACGACATCCAAATCAGCCCAAATTTGGCACACAGAATCCTCATGATCCATGGCATACAGATCCACTCTGAAAATGGGTCTCACAGGTCAAAAATAGGTTCAAAATGCACTATATTTAGGTTATACGCTGTTAGTAATGCTGATATGCT